>CM029016.1:183598887-184198887 GCA_016801055.1 Panax notoginseng | reverse complement strand
GAGCACAGGCGACTGTTGATTCACCACATATCAATAATCAGGATAATGTGCATCAGGAAGGTGACAATCCTCATGCAAACAACAACACTGACCAGATGATGAATGATGGAATGTTCAGAAACTTTATGCAGTTCATGCAACAGCAGGCGAGAGCGGCTCCTGTCCAAAATATAGGTGGAAACACTAAAAACTCTCGGACGGTCACCGCTAAACAGTTCAAGGAGCTGGGACCACCAGAGTTTAAAGGAGAGCCAAAACCACTTATAGCGGAAACATGGATAAAGCAGATTACCAAGATATTTGATGTCTTGGGATGCTCCGAAGAGCAAAAGGTTCCCTTTGCCGCCTTTATGTTGCGAGGAGAGGCAGATTACTGGTGGAATCGATTAAGCGTACTCAACTTGCCGCACTGAAGATGTCTTGGGAGAAGTTCCAAGAGCTGTTCAACGACAAATACTTTTCCGAAAGTGTTCATCACATGAAGGAGGTGGAGTTCATCAAATTGGAGCAGAATAATATGACCGTGTCGCAGTATGAGGCTAAATTTGCTGAGTTGTCCCGGTTTGCGTCCCACTTGGTGGATAATGAAGAGCGAATGACGCGAATGTTTTTGCGAGGTTTGAAACCTGAGATACGTCAACATCTTATTTCTCATAAACTGTGTTTGTATTCAGATGTTGTGAATAGGGCTCAGTTAGTGGAGCGCGATAACGAGTCAACGCAACCAAAAGAGAGCAGTCGGCAAAATGATAATACCAGTGAGAGCAGTCATCGAACCGGTGACAACAAGCGTGGAGGAAATCAACAGGCCAGAAATGGTAACCACTTCGGTGGTAATCAGGGCCAAAACAATAAGAATGGTCATTTCAAGAAGAGAAGATTCAACAATGATGGAAAAACGTCAGCACCAGCACCCGTTGTTAAGGAAGGAGAACGACCACCTATCATATGTTTCAAATGCGGAGGGGAGGGACACATCAGTCCAAACTGCGCGATGCTGTCTAAAGCATGTTATAATTGTGGAAGAGAAGGTCATTTAGCTCGATTTTGTCATTTACTAAAAACAAGTTCAGCCAAGATGGAGACACCAAAGGCCGTCCCAGAAAAGTCAAAACCGGTAGTGCAAGGGAGAGTGTTTGTTGTGACCTCCCAGAAAGCAAGGAACCCGAATGAGGTCATCACGGGTAAGCTTATCATAAACTCTAACGAAGTCTATACTTTATTTGATACCGGTTCTACCCATTCTTTTATTTCTCCTACTTGCGCTCATCGATTAAATTTGACTCCGCAGAAATTAGACTTTGATTTATCTGTTGAAACTCCATTGGGAGAAACCTTTATTACATCCACGGTTTATAAGTCTTGTTTGGTACAAGTTGGAACCCACACATTACCTGTCGATCTGATTTCATTAAAAATACTTGCATTTGACGTGATTCTAGGGATTGATTGGTTAACTACTCATCATGCAAAAATTGATTGTTTTCGTAAGGTTATTAGCTTTCATATTCCTAATCGACCTATTATGTGAATTCAAGCAACCAAACCATTAAAATCAATCGCTGTCATCTCAAGCCATAAAGCTATTCGTTTATTGAAAAACGGATGTCAAGCTTTCTTAGCTCATGTCACGGATCTAAACAAAAATACGTCAGTTTTGAATGATATTTCTATTGTTAATAAATTCCCTGATGTATTCCCTGAAGAACTTCCTGGCCTACCCCCAGAGCGTGAAATTGAATTTTGTATCGACCTTGAACCCGGTACAAAACCCATTTCCAAAGCCCCATATCGAATGGCTCCTATTGAACTTCAGGAGTTAAAGATCCAACTGCAGGAATTGTTAGACATTGGCTTTATTCGTCCTAGTACTTCTCCTTGGGGTGCTCCTGTTCTATTCGTGAAGAAGAAAGATGGAAGTATGCGACTTTGTATTGATTATCGGGTGTTGAATCATGTCACCATCAAAAATAGGTACCCATTTCCACGTATTGATGACCTGTTTGACCAGTTGCAAGGAGCACGATTCTTTTCAAAGATCGATCTTCGTTCTGGATATCATCAGCTGAAGGTTAGAACTGAGGATATTCCAAAGACGGCTTTTAGAACTCGGTACGGGCATTATGAATTCCTAGTCATGTCCTTTGGATTGACTAATGCTTCTGCTGCCTTCATGGATATGATGAACCGGGTATTCAAGGAATATTTGGATCACTTTGTGGTCGTCTTTATTGATGACATCCTTATTTATTCCAAAAGTCGTGAAGATCATGAGCAACACTTGAGGCTGGTACTCCAAAAGCTTCGTGAATACAAGCTTTATGCCAAGTTAAAAAAATGCGAGTTCTGGCTGGAGGAGGTAGCATTCCTTGGGCACGTAGTATCAAGTCGTGGAATATCGGTTGACCCGGCAAAGATTGAAGCTATTCAAAGCTGGGAGCAACCTAAATCAGTGACCGAAGTACGTAGCTTTCTTGGTTTAACTGGTTATTATCGGAGATTCGTGGAAGGATTTTTTCGAATCGCTACTCCATTAACTCAGCTGACTCGGAAAGATACAAAGTTCGGTTGGAGCGAAGAATGTGAGCAGAGTTTTCAAGAACTCAAGAGGAGACTCATTTCAGCACCTGTTCTAACAATACCATCTGACTCGGAGGGATTTGTCATCTACAGTGATGCTTCGAGCAAAGGGTTGGGATGCGTTCTCATGCAACATGGAAAAGTCATAGCCTATGCATCAAGACAACTCAAGGAATATGAGAGAAATTATCCTACTCATGATCTAGAGTTGGCAGCTGTTGTCTTTGCACTTAAAATTTGGAGGCATTACTTGTATGGGGAGAAGGTAGAGATATTTACGGATCATAAAAGCCTCAAATATTTTTTCACTCAAAAGGAACTCAACATGCGACAGCGACGTTGGCTTGAACTGTTGAAAGATTATGATCATACCATTCAATACCATCCTGGAAAAGCGAACGTGGTAGCTGACGCATTGAGTAGAAGATCATATGCAAGTACGAGTGCGATATTGTCAACACAAAGGCCCATTTTGTGTGATTTGCAAAGGATGGAGATAGAGTTAAAGACTCCAGGGACCCATGTGATGATGGCGAATATACGAGTAGAACCGACTTTAATCGATAAAGTTAAAGCTGCTCAAGCTACAGACCTGGAGCTGATGCGTATAAGGAAGAAAGTGCAAGAAGGTGCTATGCCGGAAGCAAGAATCGATGAAGAAGGAATACTTCGAGTCAACTCCAGACTTTGTGTTCCTAACAACCCTGATTTAAAGTATGAAATCATGATGGAGGCGCACAACACACCGTTTGCAATCCATCCTGGAAGTACCAAAATGTATCATGATCTTTGTCATACATTTTGGTGGAGCAATATGAAGAGAGAGATAGCGTTGTTTATCTCAAGGTGTCTAACTTGTCAACGAGTCAAAGCGGAGCATCAAGTACCAAAAGGTCCATTGCAACCACTTGAAATTCCAGAATGGAAGTGGGAGCACATTACCATGGATTTCGTTACCGGTCTTCCTAGGGTTTCTCAAGGTATTGATGCGATTTGGGTCATTGTTAATAGATTGACCAAGTCTGCTCATTTCTTACCGATACGAGAAACTTATACACTTGAACGTCTTGCTCGTATGTACATAAACGAGATTGTAAGACTGCATGGTATGCCAGTATCCATAGTTTCTGACCGAGACCCAAGATTCACTTCACGATTTTGGGTTAGTTTACAAAAAGCTATGGGCACGGATTTACGATTTAGTTCAGCATATCATCCTTAGACGGACGGACAATCAGAGAGGACTATTCAAACTCTAGAAGATCTCTTAAGACTCTGTGTCTTTGACTTCAAGGAAAGTTGGGACAAGTTCTTACCATTGGTGGAGTTTTCCTACAACAACAGTTATCAAGCAAGTATTGGCATGGCTCCATTCGAAGCATTGTATGGAAGAAAATGTCGTTCTCCAGTATGCTGGGATGAGGTGGGTGAAGAAACGTTGTTGGGACCGGAGTTGGTACGTATGACTACAGAAAAGATTCAAACGATCCGACAACGTATAAAAACCTCACAAGATCGACAAAAGAGTTATGCTGATCTTCATCGAAAGGACGTGGAATTTGATGTAGGAGATCATGTGTTCTTACGTGTTGCTCCATGGAAAGGAGTTACGAGATTTGGAAAGAGAGGAAAGCTCAATCCTCGATTCATCGGTCCATTTTTAATCCTCGATCGAGTAGGAACTGTGGCTTATAGACTCGCTTTACCGCCAAGTATGTCTCGTGTTCATAACGTTTTTCACATATCCATGTTACGCAAATATGTGGAAGACCCGAACCACATTATTGAGTTAGAACCGGACGAAATAGCGGAGGATTTGACGTATGAAGAAGTTCCTGTTCAAATCTTGGATAAGAAGGAACATATTCTACGCTCCAAGGTTATACCTCAAGTCAAAGTTTTGTGGAGAAATCACGATGTTGAGGAAATGACTTGGGAGTTAGAATCTGAAATGAAATCAAGGTATCCTTACCTCTTCGACATACCAGGTACGTACCCTAATTTCGAGGGCGAAATTTCATAAGAATGGGAGGTTGTAAGACCCCAACTTTTATAAATAAAGATGAATTTTCTATAAATATCATTTTTGAATATTATGGAGTTAATTTGATATAATGTTATAGTTGTGGGTAATATTTATAAATTTTGCAAAGTACGCAAGTTGTTATATAATATTTGATTGGTCGGGGAATATTCGTTTTAACAGAAAATATTCGTACAACGACACAATCATTGGTGGATCCCACAACGGAATTATTGTCAGATTGAGAAAATGACAAAAATATTTTATTATAAATAACGGCAGAAATTTTACCATTTTTACTGTTGAACTACTCGGTAGTAAAAGTACAGTAATACGTGTGGTTGCATAGTAGCACACGGTATTGATTATTAATGCTTATGTGAGAAGTCACTCAGTTTGATTCAATTATTGTCAGTTAATAATATGAATTATTTAGCGATAATGATGTTTTGTTTTATTCGTATTATTAACGTAATAAAACAGAAACATCTTTTTATATAAAACAGAATACTTTATTAAAGTTATTCTATAAATAGAATATATTATATTTTATTTAAAAGATTTTTCTTTAAATATGGACCGTCAGATTAAAGTAATCAATCTGGACCGTTCATGGATTAGTTACTATGCATTCTATTTTTCTATAAATAGCAGCTCATTCCTTCATTATTTCTTACGAATTCACTGAACTCTAGAGAGAGAGACTATAGAGAGAAACTATAGAGAGAGAGAAGAAGAGTATTTTGCTACTTAACTACTTCCTTATTTCAGCTCGTCTTTAAAACGGTAAGGGGTGTTATTTTTTCTTATTCATGAAGAGAACTGTTGTTATTCCATTTCTTATTATTCTGTTGGAATAACCTGTATACGCGATCTACCCTATACTTGGTGACATTCTTCTATTATTCTGTTGGAACATCCTGTCTGTGTGTTTTACACCGGACCTGGTTCCGTTTTTTATTATTATTCTGTTGGAACATCCTGTCTGTGTGTTTTACACCGGACCTGGTTCTGTTTTTATTATTATTCTGTTGGAACATCCTATCTGTGTGTTTTACACCAGACCTGGTTCCGTCTGGTTATTATTCTGTTGGAACATCCTGTCTGTGTGTTTTACACCGGACCTGGCTCCATTATTTATTATTCTGTCGGAATATCCTGTCTGTGCGTTTACGCCGGACCTGGTTCCATTATTTATTATTCTGTTGGAATAACCTGTATGTGCGGTCTATCGCATGCATGGTGATTTCTTTTGTTATTCCATTCTTTATTATACTCAGTTGGTTAAGTTTTGACTTCTATACTCCATGAAATTTGTGGAATATCCTTGATAATTGCGTTTCATCCAGTATCTTTTCATGAAAATATTTTCTAAGTATTCTTGAATTTTACTCCACAAAGCAGTATCATGTTGACAATTTGGACGTTGTTAATTCTTGGATAAATTAATTCTTGAACTTGTTTTATTGAATTCTTATATCATTGTCATCATCCTCATGTTTATAAAATGTTAAAAGTCATCTGTGGCCTGTAGTGCATAGATGGACTTGGTATGATTATGACCAGGGATTATTCGGTATAATCATGACCGTAATGTTACAAATGATGTGGTAAAAGTCCTCATTGGCCCGTAGTGCGTTGATGGACAGTTGTTGGCATGATCATGACCATTAATGAATACACGAATATCCTTGGCCGTAGTGCAGGGGTGATTCGATGATGTGGATTATTTTATTAAGCTGAGTCCCAGCGATCACAGTGTTGAAAAACCTTTTAAATCATAAAAGATAGTAGAGTTTATTTTCTACTTGACTCTTTTAATGGATTGCTTGTTCCGCTGCAGTTAAACTTGATGTCTATTATATTTTATCAGTTTAACATTGTTGAAGGCTAATGATAATTTATTCTGCATTATCTTAGTCATAATATTTCTTACTGGGCTAGTTGAGCTCACCCTTTCTTTCACTGTTCTCTTCAGGAAATGAGAACGTAGCTGGGGCAAGTCGGGGAACGGAGTGATGGTCCGAATGATAGTATTAGTTAGTAGTCATCACTATTCTATGTAATAGTGTGTTAATAAATGTAATGAGGACTCCTTTTGAGTATGAATACTCTCTAGAAGATAATATTTGTATTCAAACTCACAGTTTATATTTTGTCGTATTGTACACGATAGTTGTATTAGTAAGTTATATTTGTATTCTATACTATGTATCTGACGACCCAAGATGGGTGATGTATACATAATTTTGGGGGCGTCACAGAAAGAATTAAATATCTTCTTTGAATGACACTTCTATAACGAATCAACAGTTGTGAAGTAAGCTGAACCAATAATAACAACATATCACTTTTATATGAAATTTTTAAAACTACGTACTGACTATAACTAGAGATCAGTCAGCAGACTATGAACATTATTTTCTGTTTTCAAAAAGGTATACAGAAATTCATCTGCAGACTGTCATAACTTACAGGCACGGGGGTGATCAACCTGTTATGCCCTGTATTGATCAATACTACATGCAAGAACGATATTATCGTTCATCTTATCCACCTCAGGTGCACAAAAGTTTTTCCATGTTCGGAATGTTCATACTTAGTCAGGAATCCTAACCAAAATAATCTGGTTGGATACAATAAAGTTCTATCTTGCTCAAAAGTTTATGTCTAGCCAAATCAAATAGCTTAGACAGCTTTTAAGTCAACGTATACATACTCAAAATCAATAAGTATGTATCAACATGTGATTAAATACAATGATTATCCAAGTGGGGACACTTGTATAACCATATTTAGAAACTAACGAACAGAATAAATATCTAGATTATGCACTAATACTGTGTTGATAAACAATGATAGGATAATTTAAGAACTTGTATGAATATGAATAATTAGATACATAATCAATAACAATAGAGTTAATAATATGGCACAATAATATGATTATTAAACTTTCTTACTCATGTCCATTACATAAAGTAAATGCAAAGTTAGGATACTTGCATGAGCTGCTGCTTACAATAACGCAACTTAGTTTTATCTTTTATACCGAAACCTATCATTAATAAGATCATTCGTTCGATTAGAATAATATATCATATCGCATAGTACTGTTATTTGCAGTCCACACATAACCTATTCGCATTGTCACATAGTTATATCAGTCATTGATTCACAAGCACATACGTATCTAGTCCAATTATCTAAGTCGGATCAATTTTTGAAATATTTTGGTGTGCCGACGGCTTTATCGGGTAATTAACGAGTCCAAAACTCCATTCAGTAAATCAATAACTGTAAATATCAGTCATATTATTTTTAAATGACTTATAATAATTTTTTAAATAATTATTATAATTTATCATAATTTTTTATACATCGGAATCATTATTAAATAATTTAAATATTAACTAATTCTATTATCATTAATATTTAATTAATATTAAACTATTAATGAAATTATTTGCCAAAATATTAAAGTTATTTATAATAACTCAAAATATTTTTAAAATATTTTTATTATCCTTAAATGATTTTTAAAATATTTAAAAATTATTTTTAAATAATTACCATTAATATTCAAATATTAACGTATTATTCATAAAAATATTAAAAGTCATTTATCATAACTTAAAATATTTTTAATTCATGTATATCCTTTTTAAATAATTTTAAATCAATAAAATCATTTTTAATTTATTTATTCAATATAATTATTAAATAAATCAAATATCATTAATATAAAATTATTAATGAAATTTACCTTTAAATATCAAAAGTTATATTTTATAACTTAAAATATTTTTAAATTATTTATTTTCATTTAAAATGACTTTTATAATATTAAAAATCATTTTTAATTTATTTATTTATTATAATTACCAAATAAATCTAATATCATTAATATTTAATAATTAATGAAACTTATCTTATAATATTAAAAGTTATGTTTTATAACTTAAAATATTATTAAATATCTTATTATTATTTAAAATGATTTTTAATATAACAAAAAAATTTTTAATTAATTTATTTAATGCATTTCTTAAATAACTTAAATATCAATAATATTCAAATAAATATTAATATTTATGAAAAATATGTCAAATTATTAAAAGTTAATTTCTATAACTTAAAATAATTTTTAAAATTATTTTTGCAAATTTTCAGAAGTTATTTTCTATTTTTAAATAATTTTTAGAAATTAAATTAATTAATTTTAATAAGTCTGTCGCTAAAGCCCTTTGGTGACAGAAAGTGTCGCCTTAGGTGTTCTTGAGAAATCCAGAATTTTCATAGACAGTTTCGAGTGGATAGGTTTGACCATGGATTAATCACTGACCATGATGTTTCTAGGTATTGTGTTGGTTAGATCTTGTAGTGCTAGTGCAAGACTACATGATCCAACAACAATCTTGGCCAAACAACATAACACTAAGGAGATCTAAGCTTGCAAAGTGGCTGTCAGAGCTGTTCATCAAGTTTCTGGGCTGCCCAGAATTTTCAGTCATGGCCGGTCAACGCTTTTGTTAACCTTATATCTATAAATCTGTTCATGTGAAGTGTGTTCTAGACGTCGGACTGTGTAGAGTATCTATCAGGGTACATGAATCAAGAAAGTATCAGGTTTAAAAATCATCAAGCTAAAAGATCTAGGCCTCAAAAAATCGTGTCAGAGGCTGTTCTTCATTTCTGGGTTTTCCAAAAATGAAGAACAAAACGAGGGTGCTACTTTGGATCCTTATATCTCGCGTTCTGAGTTTGCTCTATGTGATATATCTTTTCCAGGTTGTAGTCAACATGTAATAATACATATCTAGTATATAATACACATATAACAACAACATATTAAGTAGATCTATGTCGGTCAAACCATGTCAGAAGACATGTTCTTGAGTTTTCAAGAATTTCCAGAAACAAATTTCGTGAACAAGTAGGCTAGTTTGACCTTCCACTATGGTTAATATATTGATGATTTAAGGGATCTAAAAGCATGTATCTATATAACACATAACAAGCTACAATTTAGTTATAATAACAGAATCAAAACAACAACACACTGGCAGATCTAGTCGTTTGAAAAGGTTGACAGACCCTTTCTGTGCACGATCTGGGTTTTCCAGATTTTAGAAAGTCATGGTCGGTCAACGACCTTTGACCATGATTGTGACGCCCCCAAATCCAGGTTCCTTCAAACCTCGGATTCGGTCCGCCATGATACTACTATCGTCAAACTATTTATATATATTATTCATAACTTAATGAATATAACTTTGCTTATTACAATTTAGAATAAAAATTCTCTCTATTTCCAAGATCTGTACAATGACCACAAACTTTTATAAGTTTCTAATCTTGGTCATTTACCATTCCTGACTTATACCATATTCAATGTTATAAAAATATGCGGAATAATTTAAACTTTTTCAATCTCCTTAAAAATAAATCTTTTATTGATATCTTAACTTCAATCAATTACATAACCTTGAATCAAATTATATTATGATTCAATCAATTCGAATTACTGTATAAACTTTTACATCTCAATTCGAATTCCTCTATGTATAACATAGTATAACTTAACATGTATTACACATCATAACTACTATCTTGTACATCTCCTAGAACCTAAACATGGTTCAAGAGTATATATGTAAATAAATGAATCAATCTCCTTTGATATTATTGAACTATATCAATCATGTAGCACGAAATCTTTACCGTGAGTCCTTAACCTACAAAAGTGGTTATTTGCAAAGGTGAGCTCGACAGCCCAACAATTCTAACAATTTTCATGCAGCACATAGCATATAATAGCATATTCAGTTCATGCATTCATAATCAATTAATATTAACTACGCATGTTACTTCGCACATAACATGCATAGAAATTTACTTCATAAGCATATCATCAAAGATCAACTTTCAGATTTCAAACATATCTCATATGCATTTCATATATATACATCAACATTTGCATATTATAATATAGCTCAACTAACAGTTATAGAATTCATATATCAAATAAGAACTAAAAGACTTGCCTGATTCGTAGTTTATCAACTACGACTTAACTGCTTAAAGCTTATCTGCATTGCGTGTATTCCTACACAGTTATATAATCATGGATTCATATCCATAAGTCATACATTTCATATGCTCTTAATATAATAATAAATATTACATCGTTTCCTAACTAGGTTTGTAAAACCTTCATTTCACTTCTCATCATACTCTTAGAATAGCTAGGCATGTATAAGTATACCTTAACCATCCATACTTGACATCTAATAGGTTGTGATCTATTTTCAAGTTCACATTCAAACTACTTAGCTCCATAATGATTTATTTCAATCAATAAGGCTTAACAACTTTCTTGAAAAAGATTCGATGTTATAAGCTTTTAAACCATATATTGGTACTAGTAAGCCTCTAATAGCATGCTCACATGTATCTATCTCATTTACATAGACATATCATAGTTCATACTTTTAAAACATGCTTAAATAACTTATGTCATGCTTGACTAGTTGAGTGCACATATCATTCATGTTTTAATACTTAGTTTATAAAAGATAATAGAGTTTGTCTTTGAAATCATTTTATCATGAATGATGTAATATAGCACATATAAGACAACTTTTAAAACTCTTATCATAAGTAATTAAGTCATGATAACATCTTCTCAAGTTCAGAACCTACCTCATGTAGCATTCATGCACCTGAGTTCTATTATACCAAGTTTCTCTTGAAAACTTCTCTAACACAAGGTCTAACAAGTTTGATCATGAACAAGACACTATAAACACCATATCATGCTCATTTATATTTGAACATGTATATAAACCACTAAGTTCAGAACTTATAGAACATAAGTTTCCACAAGGCTTGTTTTTCAAAATCTTTAAGTTTCTTTTCAAAACACATACTAAGTCATGCCAATGCTTTCTATTATGAGCAAGGAAATTTTATATTTCATGTATAATATCATGCATTTTCATGTTACATCACTTAGAATAACATATTCCATCGACGGGAGCACAATACTTGCTTATGTGCTCGTTCGACGCCCTCCGATCACCTTCGAATACGTAACAGTACAAATATGACTATTTTGGCCCTTCCTAAAGACCTCAAATTGAAAACCTTAAAGAACAAAAGTTGTAAGTCTATTCGTCCTCGTTTAATATCAACTTAAATTACCTCAATCGGAGTTCGTCTGAAAAAGTTATGGACATTTTAGTAAAACATATCCTGTCAGATTTTTCTCAACATCTGCACATTAGACCACACCCCCCCCCAACCGGGGCGGGGGTTTTGCCTTATAAATAGCCCGCCGAGGTGGGCCTAGCTGCTGTAACTCAAAATTTCCTTCCCTGTTATGAACCATTATGCCAAAATTTCTTTTTAACATTCATAATTTGAGTTATACATGTCCAAATTAGTTCATTTTCGATTCTATGGGTTTGTAACTTATAAAACTACAACATACCAAATACCCATAACTAACATAAATATTAACCAACCCAAATATGAATTTACAACTCATGTTCATACTAATTGTTCATGTTTTGACAATTTAGCTAATTCGTTCACTACGAATTCGTTTTTAAACCAAATGGGTTCGTTTAACTTCTGTTGATTTCGCATTCAACTATATTAACGATGTCTAGCATCAATTCATGGATTATAACAATCCTTAGCCATCAATTTTGTGACTCAAAAGCTACTTTTTCATGACATTTCCAGTAATTGAAATTTAGGAAATCAAAAGCATATAGGTTAGCATTATTTACCTATGTAAAATGAAATGAACCTGGTGCTAGATGAACTCCCAATTTCTTAGGATACTTGTACGCTTTCAACCTCACACTTAGCAATTCTCAGCAATGGCAATTGGAGAATGAGAGTCCATATTTATAGAACAACCAATACACAGACAATGCAATTTCTCACTAAATCAAATCCATGGATTGAAAGATTGCATGAAGGTTATCAAAGAGTTGTTAGATGTTAGTTGAAAATCATCATCACCACTACTCCCCCCAGAATCATCAGCTAGAAAGAGTTTGGAAGAAGAAAAGGAAGATAGGCCTTAGCCTTTTTGCCAAACACGTGAATGAGAAATAGGGAGCAATTGGACACTAAATTTGGGACAAGCCAAATAACTCAGCAACTTGTTATTCTAAGGCTTGGTTTGGTTCTTTAAATTCCCTAAATGTCATTTTAATATATAATTATTACCATATTAGAAAATTTAGGGATTATTTAGGTACTCGCCTCAGAATATCCATGTACATTAAATACAGGCAATTAGCATAACACAGTTAGGTATTCTTGCCCAGGTATCCCCATAATTATATTTTACTACTCACATAAACACACTATCACATTATTTCATATTATTGTTTATTCAAACATTTAATTTCCTTCTCAGTTTCTAGAATACATATATATTTAATCATTTCTGTATTAAAATCACTTATGATTTTATTGTACCACTTGATACCTTATATTATTAGTCCCAATTAAACGTCACACTTCATGTAATCTTAAGTCATAGGTATTATATATTACTACTACCCACATTTTCCATTTTACACATAGTAACATGAAATACTATTTAATGATAATGTCCACATTAATATTTTAATTTGGCTAAATACTATTCAGTTGGGTACTTTCAACCCATTATCACATTTTAATATCACAACGATTAATTAATATTAATCATTTCATTTTCTTCATGTAAAGCACATATATTAATTCACCATTTTACTTAAGTGAATTACTCATTTCATTTAATTTACTATTACACCACATCCGCACAAGGCTTTATACTCAAATTATATTATTCCATAATATAATTTTCAACTTAATTTAAGTTAACTAATATTTATTCTTATTTAGTTAATTTCCATAACCAACTCTCATTCGATTCATGCCTTGCTATCTCAATCCATTCATGGACACTGTAAATATCAAATATGACCCATATGATAACATATTGGCCACTAATATACAATTTCTATAGTTGGAATTACACAACTCACCAGATTACACAAACTTATCATGAACTATCTACAGACCGGCGCAGCCGTGCTGGTCTTAGGCTTGAGAGTGGCGCGGTCGCGCCACCTTTAGTTAGGCTGCAGACATGTTATGCTTCAACAGAAACAGAACTTAACTCGCAAATCCTTTAACATGCTCCATACATGCTATCTCATTATACTAACCAAAATAAATCTCCAATGACTACATTCTTCAATAATTTACTGATTAAACTTCAAGTTCAACTCTTCTTTCTTTAATCTATACATTAATCATATCTCAATATTAATCAATAAATCTCTAACCAATATCTATCTAAAGATATATTGATTTTCTTCTCTCGTCAACAACGTACATATATACAAGTCTAAACCTAGCACACATCGAGTCTTTAATAGTATTCAATATAGTACATTGAGTGGTTTCCCACAAACAACCAACAAATTAGTTTCCGACTCGTCTACACTATTTTCACAGTGAGTTAGATCGGTTACTAATTCGTATATACCTCCGCTCTCTAAATGTATCGTTTAGCCCAGCTCCTATACATCCACCATTAATGGGTACGGTTGCACTGCCTTAGACTTGATACTTACTCGTACATACTCAAGAAATTGGTGATTATCAAAGATATTTAACGTCACCAACTTACTATGATAAAATAATTTCAAATAAATTATTTAGTATCGATAGATAGATTTCTATCCATCTTCTTTACTTCAAATAACTCGCCTCTTCAATAAATAACAAATATATAATAATAATAATAATAATATATTTATTAAACACAGAAATCACTTATTGCATAGTTTATATTACCCCATGCAACACCATACCACATACCTCACAACACATATATATTCTTATTCGAACCATTCTCATGCTTTAAGAATTTTATTTACTAAATTCTTATTTTAATAATTTCTAAAAATTCGAGTTCTTATATCCTCTCCCCCTTATAAGGATTCCATCCTCGGAATCACCGAAACCTCCTCTACTCGGTGCTATTCCGAATATTACCTATTCTTTTTGAATAATTTTATCCATTCTCTTTTCAGAAGTTTTATTATAACTTGCTCACTTGCATTCTACCACATTCTCCTTTCTAAGGAACATTCTACTTACTACATTCATCCTTCAGAAGAATAAGAATCTTCTACGATTTTTTAATAATCGGGAAGTAGTAAGAATAATCTTAGATTCCAAATTATGCTGAGGGGTCACAAGACCGTGAACTCTTCTCTAGGTTTACAAATGCTTCAACAAAATCATTCACACTGCAAACCGGAGTGTTTATCAATCACAAAGAGTGAAAACACCCTCCACGCATACACTAGGTGGCCAGCCTATTGTACCACTACGTTGGGCCGCAATGTAGTGTTTTGTAATGACTATATGCGTTACGCTCGAAACCATTGTCCTCGAAAACATGTCCCCTTATAGGGTTGTTCACCTCAACTTTTCCACATATGAATCCGCACCAGAATAATCTAGTTCGGCACAAATACTCAAGAATGCATGAATTTCACAAATATTTTTCAACAGTCCTCTAGCCGAATCAAATAGCTTAGACTTTTATCAACAACTCGAACATCAATCGAAATAATTTAGCTAACTTAATTGACCTTCTTCATAATCTAAAAGAAAACCAAAAATTCTTTTATGACGTCATGATACCGTACCAAATTAGTAGTACGTTGAGGATTCCGCCATTAGGTGACTTTGTCATATTACATCATACTATAGTGGGCTGACGATCTCTCGATCACAACCAACACTAGGTTCGACTGCATTGATGACTCCTGTTGGGTAAAATCTAATTACGCACAACACGCAAGTAAACGTGGTCAACAAGTAATAAAGTGATAAGTTGAGTATCGTTCCCACAGAGAATTATTTAATAAGAATTACCAATTACTAACCTATGACCAATTTAATCTTATTTAAACAAATGATTTAATAATTTAATTTAAAATAATTAAATAAACTATTACTAACTATCCCTAGAATGAAACAAGATATTGAAGACTTAAGATTACAATTTCACTTATTGTTTCATTTAAATCAACACACTTCCTGTTAAGCCAAATTATTTATACTGGATTGTTAATCAAGAACACGAAAATAAAATATGGCCATCTCTTAATGCACCATACTCATATCAAATCAAATCCACAGATGATAGTATCAATTTGAACACCCTAATTAACTAACCCACTATATCTCTATGTGAATTACAATTAAAAAGGGTTTAAGCACAAGTTCTTATTAAACTACATATGGCGTAAAGGCATATCTCTATCCTAAACACGAATTATGAATTCCATCTATGCAGAAATCATAAACATATGCTATCATGATCAGATCTAAATCTATACTTCATCTCTCAAGTTCATATAGATTATCACGGTAATTGTTAGCTAGGCAATTAAGCAATTAAGTCCAAATCAAAATAGACAATCCAAATATAGCTAATAAGACAAACAAAGAAGCATATCAAAGTAAACTACACAATAAGATCCATAGTAATCTCAAAACAGAGTTTAATTCATAACGAAACTAGAATCCATCATCCATAATTGATTAAGCATTAAAAGATACAAATAGATAAGAAAAGAAATTAGAATTGAGATAAACAAATCTGTGTTCTTTTGCTTCCAATCTGTTTCTCCAATGATGATCAATAGTTTCAATCTTCAATTCTAACCTAATCTAGAGTTCCTAATCTACTATAATCTAATCCAATGGAATTCTTCTTTTCTTCTAATCTAAATCTCTCCTCCTTTTATAAGCCTCTTTACATGTCTTTAAGTCCTCTAGGAAGTACTTGAGTCAATCGGATCGAAATAATCCTTCTTGGACTCAAATTTGGCCAAAAAACGTCTTTTCTGCGCGTACCCCCGCCCCGACGTGGGTTTAGCCTTGTAAAGGGCCTGCCCCGACGGGCTATGGTTCTGATTTACAGCTGTATGCCCGCCCCGGCGGGCATTTTGTTAAGGAAAAGCCCGCCTCAACGGGGGTCCATTTTCTGTCACAGCATCCTCTGGTAAAATGGCCATAACTTTTGATCCAGGAGGTGCTACAGGACCTGCCACCTATCAAATTAAAGATATCGACGAGCTCTACAACTTTCATTCTTTGAGAATTGAGAAATAACGAACGAATGAAGGTTGAAATTGGGATGGAAGTGACTGCTATGCAAATGGCCACCCAAAACAGTGACGTTCGACGTCCGTTAGTACAAACTCTTGCATCCGAACTCCGATCGGAATGATTTAAGATGTTTCGAAAAGCTAAGAAGAAGCTCTACAATGTAATCTAAGTCCCATGCCAAGAACATGAAATAAACATGAAAGCTCAAACTATGTCTGATTTGCTTTTCTTTGCGATTTCATACCAATTCCTTGCGATTTCATACCAATTCTTTGGGATTTCAGCTCCCAAGCATACAATCTACAAAATGAACACAAAATGCATTAAAAATAACTAAGAAACATGAGATTAAGCAACTAATTAAAGTAAAAGATATCGGATAAGTAGGTATAAAACCTACTTATCAAATACCCCCAAACTTAAACTGTTGCTTGTCCCCAAGCAACACAATATAATACAATCTACATGCTATGAAATGCCACTAATCTACATGCCTACGAATTCAGCAGTATTGATAAACACAAGTCTATTCAAGTAAACATGATAATACATCATATCAAAACCAATCAACAATTTCCTAGTCAATCATCAAATCTTAAACTGTTATCACTGATATAGTGCGTGTGTGCTCAACATCCATGCTAATTGATATGAAATCAAATTTAACACATAATAGGTCTCTTTAAAGGCATCATACAATGAAAACTCACAAAATTCACGAACTAGCTAGATCCAGCTAAAGTCAAACATCCACCAAGTTCAAGAGTCCAATCATGGATACTTATGCTTTACTTTTCATTACGGGGGCTTTTTGATCTTTTCCTGTTTTGTTATTTTTTTTTACTTTCTTTTTTTTTTAACCATGACTGTGCAATGTCTCATTCCATTAGGCTAACAGTGCTACCCCTTAGCGAGCTTTCGACCAACGACTCCCAGACCATATAAGACCTTAGGGCGCTAGGTGTAAAGACACTCCCTCGGGCGTACTTGCTCAAGTAACAAAGGCCCCAAAACAAAACTACCCACGATATTTATTCCTTTTTTTTTCTTTTAGTAAAGCTTATATATCCCAAATTTTCCCCCAAACTTAAGTTTTTGTCTAAATTTAGCCATCTCCGCCTATTCATGTCTTTCATTCATTCAAACTAATATTATCCTTAAGAAGTTCATTATGTATCAATTTAAACTTAATCAGCCAACAAAGTTATTTTTAACGTGCAAACCTTGATTATACCAGTTTCAAATAGGAAAAGATTCAATTCATAACAAGAAATCACATCAAAGCTCTAATAATTAGTACTATACATGTCTACTCAATTCCAATCTCATCATTGGCCAAAACAAACTGTAAATATCAAACAGCTGGACTCATACAAGATGAACATAGTAACTAACTATTATTTTTGATTTTATTTTTTTTTATTTTTTTTTATTTTTTTTTAACAAGAAACTGAATATAATACTATTCAAACTATACTACTATGCAACTACTTATGCAGTTGTACTACATGAATGCAAACATAATGAACCTAAACTAAATTAACAACATATGCAAAATAACATAACATAAACATGAAACTAAACATGCAATAAAGAACTAAACTAAACTCCCCCAAACTTAGCAATTACAATGTCCTCATTGTAAGAATATAGCGATAAGTAGAAGAGAACTTCCCTGTAATCAGCTAAGCGTGAAGTGATGGTGGCGATGGCGGCGACGGCGGCGACGATCATTTTCCTATCCATTGAACCTCCAATACCTGCAATGAAGAGAGACAACATGGATTAGAATAGCACTTGGATTGGTAAGAGAACTTAATAAGCAAATTAATTCCTATCTACTAAATAAACAAGTAAAGCATATAAATATAAAAATTCCTGGGTTGCCTCCCAGTCAGTGCTTGATTTACAATCTTTCAGCCTGACTTTGTCTGGTCAACGCTATCCAATTCCTCTTCGAAAGTTGAGGAACCCTCCATCCATCGGAAATAATGTAGCTTTTGGTAGTTTCCCATTTGTGATGGCTATTGAGTTAAAGTCACCTAGCATGCTTTGTTTAAATATGTGCCCAATTGAGAATGTTGAATAACTAGGTGCTTTTTCGTCCGTTGAGCCTATGATTCGATTGGGGCTTTGAGGCTTGGCAAGAACAACGGGCTCTTCTTCTATCTTTTCCTCCTCATCCCATCATGGCTTCACATTTGTACTAGCTCTCATGTCATAAAGAGCCTTGCCGACGACATGATTACCAAGCGGGCACGGTTTTGTAAATCTAACTGGACCCTTGATCTGTGGCGGAGAAGGAACTTGGGGCACTAATAACATCGACTCATCCTCGTTGGGACTCATAGTTAGTTCTTCACTGACCTTATTTTCATTATCCCCATTTTTCTCCTCTTTTTCAACATCTCATGGCTCATCCAGTTGTAGATATGGCTCGGACACTTCATCAATCTCAAAATTCTCATCTTAAAACCAATTATTTTGTGGATAGTTGTTCAGGGCTTTAAGCATGTGATCCATCTGGTTCTGCAGATTTTGAATTGATATCACTTGATTCTGAATTGACCGCTCTTGATTAATCCTCCTCTCCTTATTTGATGCTACGAACTTGGACCACAATTCCTCCAACCTTGAATTATCTGTCTCAGTCTCGGAAGCCATGTATTGAGGACCATTGGTTAAGGTAGTGACGAGTTGTTCTATTCGATTATTAAAATTTTGGGTTGACAGCTCTTGGCTAATCCTCATCTCCTCTAGGGTTGTTATGCCCTTCAATATTACATCCCTCAGATTTAGCTTTTCTTCTTGTGGCAATGGAGGTGGACATGAAAATTCCGATGTGTATGTTAGATTTAGAGTGTAGTATTGGTCTTCATAAGTATAGCTCCATGACGAATCCGGGTGATACCCCAAAACTTGATGATAATTAGCATATGTATAATCGTTGAGGTATTCACCACCGTGTTGTCCCGGCCCAAAACTAATGGTACATTGATTACTCGGATGATTGCCAACACAATAATTGCAAGTAACTGCTATCCTTCGATTACGTTGGGCTGCAATAACGTCCAACCTCCTCGAAAGTGTCTCAAGTTGTGCTGATAATGCAGAAAATACATTGAGTCCATCAATCCCCGCTCCCCTTGGTTGAGTCAAACTCGAATATGGCCTTTGATAATTGAATTCAGCCATGGTACCTGAAACGAGAGAAAAAGAAGAAGATAATAAAATAAAATAAAAATAAATAAAGAAAAAAAAATGTTTAAATTAAGACTAATTTGATTGAAGCTAATATTGGCCAAAATATATTAAACTAATTCCCCGGCAACGGCGCCAAAAACTTGTTGGGTAAAATCTAATTATGCACAACATGCAAGTATACGTGGTCAACAAGTAATAAAGTGATAAGTTGAGTATCGTTCCCATAGAGAATTATTTAATAAGAATTACCAATTACTAACCTATGACCAATTTAATCTTATTTAAATAAATGATTTAATAATTTAATTTAAAATAATTAAATAAACTATTACTAACTATCCCTAGAATGAAACAAGATATTGAAGACTTGAGATTATAATTTCACTTATTGTTTCATTTAAATCAACACACTTCCTATTAAGCCAAATTATTTATACTGGATTGTTAATCAAGAACACGAAAGTAAAATATGGTCATCTCTCAACGCACCATACTCATATCAAATCAAATCCACAGATGATAGAATCAATTTGAACACCCTAATTAACTAACCCACTATATCTCTATGTGAATTACAATTAGAAAGGGTTTAAGCACAAGTTCTTATTAGACTACATATGGCGTAAAGGCATATCTTTATCCTAAACACAAATCATGAATTCCATCTATGCAGAAATCACAAACATATGCTATCCATGATCATATCTAAATCTATACTTCATCTCTCAAGTTCATATAGATTATCACGGTAATTGTTAGCTAGGCAATTAAGCAATTAAGTCCAAATCATAATAGACAATCCAAATATAGCTAATAAGACTAACAAAGAAGCATATCAAAGTAAACTATACAATAAGATCCATAGTAATCTCATAACAGAGTTTAATTCATAACGGAACTAGAATCCATCGTCCACAATTGATTAAGCATTAAAAGATACAAATAGATAAGAAAAGAAATTAGAATTGAGATAAACAAATCTGTATTCTCTTGCTTCCAGTCTGTTTCTCCAATGATGATCAATAGCTTCAATCTTCAATTCTAACCTAATCTAGAGTTCCTAATCTATTATAATCTAATCCAATGGAATTCTTCTTTTCTTATAATCTAAATCTCTCCTCCTTTTTTAAGCATCTTTACATATCTTTAAGTCCTCTTGGAAGTCCTTGAGTCAATCGGATCGAAACAATCCTTCTTGGACTCAAATTTGGCCAAAAAACGTCTTTTCTGCGCATACCCCCGCCCCAACGGGGGTTTAGCCTTGTAAAAGGCCCGCCCCGGCGGGCATTTTATTAAGGAAAAGCCCGCCCCGGCGAGGGTCCATTTTCTGTCACATCATCCTCTGGTAAAATGGCCATAACTTTTAATCCGAGAGGAGTTACAGGGCCTGCCACCTATCAAATTGAAGATATCGACGAGCTCTACAATTTTAATTCTTTAAAAATTGAGAAATAACTAACGGATGAAGGTCAAAATTGGGCTGGAAGTGACTGCTATGCAAATGGCCACCCAAAACAGTGATGTTCGACGTCCGTTGGTACAAATGTCATAACTCTTGCATCCGAACTCCGATTGAAATGATTCAAGATGTTCCGAAAAGCTAAGAAGAAACTCTACAATGTAATCCAAGTCTCATGCCAAGAACATAAAATAAACATGAAAGCTCAAACTATGTCCGATTTACTTTTCTTTGCGATTTCATACCAATTCCTTGCGATTTCATACCAATTTTTTGCGATTTCAGCTCCCAAGCATACAATCTACAAAATGAAAATAAAATACAAGAAAAGTAACTAAGAAACATGAGATTAAGCAACTAATTCAAGTAAAAGATACCGGATAAATAGGTATAAAACCTACTTATCAACTCCATCGTTTACCATTTTCTACACCATATCAAATGATGCACATGGTCAAAATACATTTTGAAAATTTTTAAATCATTTTTGTCTTAGCCGAAACAATTAGCATAGACCTAAGAATAACGGTATTATTTTTAAACATCATTGGTTCAATCACATGATCCAATGTTTTTCAAGAAAACAAAAGTGCAAACGTCAGCACGAAGTCAATAAATTTAGAAAATCTAGCAGAGCTAGAAGATTTAGAAAATCATTGTTTCTCCATCAACTTCAATCTTTACTCCATTGCTTCACTCTATCAATCTCTAACACCATCAATGCTTACCATACTAACAACAGACATATACCCAATATAGTTCATCAAACTTACCACACTTTGGAAATCTAGGAACTTGCCATAATCATATGAGTTTAAGAACTTATCCTAGTCAGACCATAGGCGTCCATTCGCTGAGGGGTTCAAAAACATACTATATGATTATGAGTCACGAACTTACAATATGCATAAGTTTTAAGAACTTGCATCTAATCTTAATGTTCTCTACCTTAATCTTAATAGTCTTTATCTATTAAATATGATATGAGAAAAGAATCACCTTCTCACCATAAGCACATCGATAGTGCGACACCGACATTCCATTGATTATCATTATGAGGAACCGAGCGTGAGCACAAAGCCTCTGCCCATACAAAGGTTTGTACAACTCAGCTCTCACATGAGTTCTCAACTAAAATCCCACTTAACTATATCTTACTCTTAACTTCCTCTTTGCTCGATACAAATTCTTCGTATCTCAACATGTACAGCCCCTCATGAGTTCATCTCGTACCATTTCATAACACATTCTCTTATAGCATCAAGCTATACACATTTAGTCGTTACAGACTATTTATCACTTCATAGCTCATTCCGATCACGTCGTGATCATCAATTAACCTTAGGATTTTTTTCCCTATCATTAACAAAACTCCATCAGAGTTCATTCTTATTATCTTTGTCATATTCATCTTATAGACATCATCTTAACATTTTTATTACCGGAGTTAGGAAATTCTTGAATTCTCATTCTCTAGATACTTCAAGATTCTTCTTTGAATCTTCGCTTATATATATTTTAATCTTTATCTTTCTCTCTCTTAAGTTATAGCCTAAGGTACTCTTACCTAAAGTTTATAACCTACATCTTTAATACCAACCTGTGACGCCCCCAAATCCAGGTTCCTTCAAATCTCAGATTCGGTCCACCACGATACTACTATCGTAAACTATTTATATATATTATTCATAACTTAATAGATATAAATTTGCTTATTACAATTTAGAATATAAATTCTCTCCATTTTCAAGATATGTATAATGACCCCAAACTTTTATAAGTTTCTAATCTTGGTCATTTACCATTACTGACTTATATCATATTCAATGTTATAAAAATATGCGGAATAATTTAAACTTTTTCAATCTCCTTAAAAATAAATCTTTTATTGATATCTTAACGTCAATCAATTACATAACCTTGAATCAAATTATATTATGATTCAATCTATTCGAATTATTGTATAAACATTTACATCTCGATTCTAATTCCTCTATGTATAACATAGTATAACTTAACATGTATTACACATCATAACTACTATCTTGTACATCTCCTAGAACCTAAACATGGTTCAAGAGTATATATATATAAATAAATGAATCAATCTCCTTTGATATTATTGAACTATATCAATCATGTAGCACAAAATCTTTACCGTGAGTCCTTAACCTGCAAAAGTGGTTATTTGTAAGGGTGTGCTCGACAGCCCAGCAATTCTAACAATTTTCATACAGCACATAGCATATAATAGCATATTCAGTTCATGCATTCATAATCAATTAATATTAACTACGCATGTTACTTCACACATAACATGCATAGAAATTAACTTCATAAGCATATCATCAAAGATCAACTTTCAGATTTCAAACATATCTCATATGCATTTCATAAATATACATCAACATTTGCATATCATAATATAGCTCAACTAACAGTTATAAAATTCATATATCAAGTAGGAACTGAAAGACTTGCCTGATTCGTAGTTTATCAACTACGACTTAACTGCTTAAAGCTTATCTGCATTGCGTGTATTCCTACACAGTTATATAATCATGGATTCATATCCATCAGTTATAAATTTCATATGCTCTTAATATAATAATAAATATTACATCGATTCCTAACTAGGTTTGTAAAACCTTCATTTCACTTTCTCATCATACTCTTAGAATAGCTAGGCATGTATAAGTATACCTTAACCATCCATACTTGACATCAAATAGGTTGTGATCTATTTTCAAGTTCACATTCAAACTACTTAGCTCCATAATGATTTATTTCAATCAATAAGGCTTAACAACTTTCTTTAACAAGATTCGATGATATAAGCTTTTAAACCATATATTGGTACTAGTAAGCCTCTAATAGCATGCTCAGATGTATCTATCTCATTTACATAGACATAGCATAGTTCATACTTTTAAAACATGCTTAAATAACTTATGTCATGCTTGACTAGTTGAGTGCACATATCATTCATGTTTTAATACTTAGTTTACAAAAGATAATGGAGTTTGTCTTTGAAATCATTTTATCATGAATGATGTAATATAGCACATATAAGACAACTTTTAAAACTCTTATCATAAGTAATTAAGTCATGATAACATCTTCTCAAGTTCAGAACCTACCTCATGTAGCATTCATGCACCTTAGTTCTATTATATCAAGCTTCTCTTGAAAACTTCTCTAACACAAGGTCTAACAAGTTTGATCATGAACAAGACACTATAAACACCATATCATGCTCATTTATATTTGAACTCAATCATGTATATAAACCACTAAGTTCAGAACTTATAGAACATAAGTTTCAACAAGGCTTGTTTTTCAAAATCTTTAAGTTTCTTTTCAAAACACATACTAAGTCATGCCAATGCTTTCTATTATGAGCAAGGAAATTTTATATGTCATGTATAATATCATGCATTTTCATATTACATCACTTAGAATAACATATTCCATCGACGAAAGCACAATACTTGCGCTTGTCCTCGTTCAACGCCCTCCGATCGCCTCCGAATACGTAACAGTCACAAAGATGACTATTTGGACCCTTCCTAAAGACCTCAAACCTTAAAGAACAAAGGTTGTAGGTCTATTCGTCCTCGTTTTGGATCATCTTGAATCACCTCAATCGGAGTTCGTATGTAAAAGGTATGGCCATTTTAGTAAAACATGTTCTGTCAGATTTTTCTCAACATCTGCACATTAGACCACCCCCCCCCCCCACTGGGGCGGGAGTTTTGCCTTAAAAATAGGCTGTCGAGGCGAGCCTAGCTACTGTAACTCGAAATTTCCTTCCCTGTTATGAACCATTATGCCAAAATTTCTTTCTAACATTCATAATTTGAGTTATACATGTCCAAATTAGTTCATTTTCAATTCTATGGGTTTGTAACTCATAAAACTACAACATACCAAATACCCATCAACTAACATAAACATTAACCAACCCAAAAATGATTTTACAACTCATGTTCATACTAATTGTTCATGTTTTGACAATTTAGCGAATTCGTTCACTACAAATTCGTTTCTAAACCAAATGGGTTCATTTAACTTCCGTTGATTTCGTATTCAACTATATTAACGATGTCTAGCATCAATTCATGGATTATAACAATCCTTAGCCATCAATTTTGTGACTCAAAAGCTACTTTTTCATGGAATTTCTAGTAATTGAAATTTAGGAAATCAAAAACATATAGGTTAGCATTATTACCTCTGTAAAATAAAATGAACCTGCTGCTAGATGAACTCCCAATTTCTTAGGATACTTGTATGCTCTCAACCTCACACTCAGCAATGGCAATTGGAGAAGGAGAGTCCATATTTATAGAACAACTAATACACAGACAATGCAATTTTCCACTAAATCAAACCCATGGATTGAAGGATTGTATGAAGGTTATCAAAGAGTTATTAGATGTTAGTTGAAAATCATCATCACCATTACTCCCCCCATAATTGTAACGCCCGAGAAAATCGGATTTTTATGACAATTAAATTTTTATTTGATTATATGAATTAAATGAATTTAATTGATTATTTTGTAAGTAAGCTATGTGAAGGTCGTTCTATGACCTAGAATGTGTTTATATGGTTAGTAATCTGGCTACATGCTAGAATTAATTGTTTAGAATTTTTGAGGCGAAAATAAATGATTTTCGAGAAATTCCCGTAAAAACACTATTCATCCGTTTCTGTTCGAGGAATTATTTTAAAATTCTGAGAAACGCATAATGATAGAATATCGAGATAAGATGAAATATCTGATAATATTTCATTTATGGCAAACGAAGTTTTCTCCTGCGGACTTAAAACCTAAGGGTTGAGTATATTAATTTCCGAGAAAGAAATGATATGCGTAGAAGGAATTGAGTTATGGTTAAAGCGTGTGTTATACAAGTTTGATACTATTTAGTATCTATGTATAATACGATGAGTTAATACGAAGTACAATATGATTATTGTATGGGTATTATACGGAAGGAATACGTGAATTGTATGTATAGAATACGATTCGTATTATAGAATTAAGTTAAGACTTAAGGTTAATTCATTTGAGTTGGGTTATGTTTAGTCCAACCAATTGAATGAGTAAGCCCAAGGGATTAATGGGTTAAGTCCAAGTTAAGGCCCAATGATAGATTGCTTAAGCCCAATGCATGAAAATCGAACCGTGGATCGAACCGGTGGGTCACCGAATGGGTAAAACCCATGGGGCAACCCATGGGGATGACCCATGGGCAAGGGTGGGTCGGCCCTTGGTGTGCAAGCCAAGCATAATGCTTGGTCACCAAGCATTTTACTTGGTGACCAAGTGTGAATAGTAAGGAGTTAGGGAGGTGTAATGTCTAGATTGCCCTCCATTTCAATTACCTATAAATAGAAAGCAAGAGTTGGTCTTTTGTGAGTTTTTCAACTGCCAACCTAGATTATTTGAGAGAGAAAGAGAGCTAGACTCAACCAAATCATACACTTTGGAAGCTTTGACTTAGAGTTTTCCAAGAGATTATTTAAGAGTTCTTAAAGGTAATATTTCTTAATTCTACTTTCATCTCTTTTGGTTTTCTTTTATCATGGAGAATCATAGATGCGTGGGGTATGGCTTGTATGGTGGAATAAGAGTGACTTACCATAGATTCAATCTCTATAAGTCATGTAATCATAGAAATCATAAGGTTTGATATAGTTTTAAACCATAAAAATATTGATTGTTGAGATTGATTGTTGATAAACAATTGAACTCCATCAATACATTAATATGTGCATCTTGTTTGGTTAGGATGTAGATATGAAGTCCATGGAGTATTCCATGTGATTTGGCTTAAAGAACATTAGTAACGAAGTTATGGCGAATTTCACGGAAATAGACGTTAAACGTCAAAAACGTTGAAATTCCAGATTATTAGACGAAAGTTGCCGTGAGACTTGAAAACATTGTCTTTAAATGTCAACACGTGAGATAGGGTAATTAAGAGTTGTGGGTTCGAGAATCGTCGGATTCTGACTTAAAACGAAGAAAACCAGCATTGAACGCTCATTAACGTTTACGAACGCTTAGAAAATGAACTCAATAGTGAATTTTGAGTTAACGGATTCGAAAGTGTCGAATTCTTATATGAACGCGTAGAGTATGTCATTATGATGTGTAGGTTTTTGAATGGACCAAATCGGGTTTATAACGAAGGAGTTACGGCCCCGGGAATTTCACAAAATTTTCAAAACTGCTGAGAATTCTGGTACTGAGGTCTGGCGCCGCGGCGCCAGACATAGTGTTAAATGCCGCGCTGCAGCGCTGGAACAGTAAAGTTGGCCACTACTAAATGGCGTCGCAGCGCCACTGTTAGTATTAAGTCTAGCGCCGCAGCGCCGAGACCGGAACCCAGACACTGCTAATTGACGCCGCAGCGCCAGTCTAGTACTAAGAAGCCCACGCCACAGCGCGAGTTCAGGGCATGTGATAGAAAACTTAAGTTTTAAACTTCAATTGTTCCGAGACCTACATGAGTTGAGTTTATATACTCAATAAATGTACTAAGACTAATCCTATACTACCTATACTAATGTATATGGTATTGAACTTAGGAATTGAATGCATGTTAATAAGTTATGAATGATGAACAAAGTTGGTACCTTATCAACAATGTTAGAGTCCGGTTAATAACGTAAGTTGATTAATAAACCGGGACGAAGGGTAATAAGTCGAGTTGACTTTATTAATGATATTAAGTTAACAAAGACATAGAAGAGAAAGAAGTTGGTAGGAACAATGTGAATAGTTGTTTGATAGCTAATTATAGTGTGCTATGTGAATATATCATGTAGATTCTGTAAAGGCTGTGGTCAGTCGATTAAGTTATTTGAAGACGCTGAAAGGCAAGTTTTCTTAACGCTTGTCTGACTTTCACGTTAGCCAAGTTTTATGTGATTCATTATACTGAATTGCACGACTGGTTTTAAAGAAAGGGTCAATGCCAGATTTATTTCGGCTAAACTGCTCGTAAGATATAAATTGATTGATATTCATATCTTTCTATATAGAAATGTTAACGCTATCCTATGCCAAGAAATTGGTACGGACGTGAAGGTAAGGTTTGTCTATGAACAAACAAAAGTATTTTTCATCGATATTTTGATGGGCACGCGAGTTTGCCAAAATGTTAAACGTAAATACGTTTAACGAATGAGTGTTGATCAACATAGAGTACTATAGGCTGATCACCTAGAAGTGCTCGTAAGTAATGCGGATGTACAGCCTTAGGGCTGTGGTATCCTTTTCAAATATGAAAACTGAAAGTTACTGTTCATGGTCTATTAACCGGTTCAGAATTTCTAATCTACTCTATACATTGGGAATTGATGATATGAAATGTTAAAGTATTATTGTTTCATAATACTTCATAACTATTTGTTCAGTTATGTAGGAATTGTTATATAATTCACGAATGTGGTATTACTGTTATCCTTTGTTAAACTTGCTGAGCTGTTATGCTCACTTCTTGCGTGAATTATATAATTGCAGTTAAGGATGAACGTACTGAGAAAGCTAAGAGAGATAAGGGCAAGGCTAAGATGGATACTTAACCATCGTGTAATAGACTAGTATGTTTGTATGTATTACACATTATGAACAACGAATGATGTAATCGGGTTATGAACCTGGGAAGGAGTATACTTTGATTGTAATAAGAAGATAGTAATTACATTCATTTTGTTGTATTTCAATGGAATGATTGTATGGATGTTAGTACAATGGAGCACCATTTGTCGGGTTGGAAGATACCCAAATTTGGGGGCGTCATAATAATCATCACCTAGAAATAGTTTGGAAGAAGAAAAGGAAGATAAGCCTTAGCCTTTTTGCCAAACACGTGAATGAGAAATAGGGAGCAATTGGACACTAAATTTGGGACAAGCCAAATAACTCAGCAACTTGTTATTCTAAGGCTTGGTTTGGTTCTTTAAATTCCCAAAATGTCATTTTAATGTATAATTATTACCATATTAGAAAATTTAGAAATTATTTAGGTACTCACCTCATAATATCTATGTACATTAAATACACGAAATTAGCATAACACAGTTAGGTATTCTTGCCCAGGTATCCCCATAATTATATTTTACTACTCACATAAACACATTATCACATTATTTCATATTATTGTTTATTCAAACATTTAATTTCCTTCTCAGCCTCTAGAATACACATATATTTAATCATTTCTGTATTAAAATCACTTATGATTTTATTGTACCACTTGATACTTTATATTATTAGTCCCAATTAAACGTCACACTTCATGTAATCTTAAGTCATAGGTATTATATATTACTACTACCCACATTTTCCATATTACACATAGTAACATGAAATACTATTTAATGATAATGTCCACATTAATATTTTAATTTGGCTAAATACCATTCAGTTGGGTACTTTCAACCCATTATCACATTTTAATATCACAACAATTAATTAATATTAATCATTTCATTTTCTTCATATAAAGCACATATATTAATTCATCATTTTACTTAAGTGAATTACTCCTTTCATTTAATTTACTATTACGCCACTGCCGCACAAGGCTTTAATACTCAAATTATATTATTCCATAATATAATTTTCAACTTAATTTAAGTTAACTAATATTTATTCATGTTTAGTTAATTTCCATAACCAACTCTCATTCGATTCATGTCTTGCTATCTCAATCCAATCATGGACACTGTAAATATCAAATATGACCCATATGATAACATATTAGCCACTAATATACAATTCTTATAGTTTGAATTACACAACTCACCAGATTACACAAACTTATCATGAAGTATGTATAGACCGGCGCAGCCGCGCTGGTCTTAGGCTTGAGAGTGGCGCGGTCGCGCCACCTTAAGTTAGGTCGCAGACATGTTATGCTTCAACAGAAACAGAACTTAACTCACAAATCCTTTGACATGCTCCATGCATGCTATCTCGTTATACTAACCAAAATAAATCTCCAATGACTATATTCTTCAATAATTTACTAATTAAACTTCAAGTTCAACTCTTCTTTCTTTAATCTATACATTTAACCATATCTCAATATTAATCAATAAATCTCTAACCAATATTTATCTAAAGATATATTGATTTTCTTCTCTCGTCAACAACGTACATATATACAAGTCTAAACCTAGCACACATCGAGTCTTTAATAGTATTCAATATAGTACACTGAGTGGTTTCCCACAAACAACCAACAAATTAGTTTTCGACTCGTCTACACTGTTTTCACAATGAGTTAGATCGGTTACTAATTCATATATACCTCCGCTCTCTGAAGGAATCGTTTAGCCCAGCTCCTATACATACACCATTAAAGGGTACGGTTGCACTGCCTCAGACTTGATACTTACTCGTACATGTAACGACCCCAAAATAGGTCCATTCCATCCAACCCATTCTGAGTCGCCAAATACATGGTACAGAAAACAACTACAACTTTATTACAACAATTGTCGTATTAAATACAACAATACATATGCTGTGAGTTTCGATACAAATATATACCAAATGTGACACATGTCCCAACCGTGGACAACACCTCACAGTGGCACCTTACATAAAGGTATAGTCAAAGACAGTTTTAGAAATTAGAATCTTTAGCAAGTGCTCAAGAAAACCTTCGTATATGGGAGGCCATGCGTCTAGGTTATGATAGATATCATATGGCCACAGAATTATCCTTGGTTGACCCAATATACCCCAAAGAAAAACGAGAAATTTACTATCATATTCTTCCCAATGGTGAGTCTTCTCTTGACATATCATTATCTCTACTGTCTCTAATTGAAAATTATACTTCAAAAAAATACCAAGATTATATAGGTAGTGCTCGTAAAGATACTCAGCAAGTGGATGAGCACAACCCTGTCTTATGATGACACGAGGTTGTATGTCATTAGACATCTTGTATGATAGTGACAAAACACCCTTCCAACGTTGGGTTCGCCTCACCCTATTTTTTTCACCAAATATAACTACTAAATGATGATCACCGTTCTATTTCCTTGTTACCCCCGCTCGACCCAGCTACACTCTTATTACCTGAAAGGAATTGTGAAACAGAAGGGTGAGCACAACTAGCCCAGTAAAGAATATCATGACTAAAGATAAATAAATTATCAATAGTCTTCATCAGTAATAAATCAGAGATTTAGAACATATGGTAGATGATAAAAATTTCAGCCATAGTTGCAGCGGAACGAGCAATCCATTAGAAGAGTCAAATAGACCATAAAGTCTATTATCTTCTCCATGTTAAAAATCCACCAATAATATTTTATCCCTGTAACATCAATCAACGGTTCTGGTCCACAAACATATGAATAACTCATAATCATAATTGTGATTCTAAATTCCTCTTCGCACCCAGGACGAAGATAATTTTTATCTCATTTCTTTACCTGAAACATCAAAGATCATGGTTATACAAAATCACAGTTCATGTTCATAATCATACTAATAACTTCATCTTTGCACTACGGCCCAAAGATATTCGTCACCAATTCATCTTTGCACTACTGGCCAAAGATATTCAACAACAGGTCATCTTTGCACTACGGGCTAAAGATATTCATCAACAATTCATCTTTGCACTACAGGCCAAAGATATTCCTCAACAGTTCATATTTGCACAACAAGCCAAATATATTAATCAACAGTTCATATTTGCACTACAGGCCAAATATATTAATATCTCAAAGAAATATATAATCATTTATATAAACAATAATTATAACCATGTTGATCATTTCACCTTTGCACTTAAGCTGAAGATATTCAATAATAAATTCAATGGTCATGATCATACTAGTCAATAATTCAACTCTGCACTACTGGCCAAAGAGAACCCATAGTCATGATCATACCAGAAATCTACCCATCTTTACACTCAAGTCAAAAAGAAATATCATCATTAGGGTTATAAAAATATTATATATGATAATAAAAATAATATGATCAACATATAGTTTTAATCTCAAGAGTAATATTCATAAATCAACTATAATTTGGTCAGAAAAAGAAACCAATTTTTCTGTGAATAGTAACTCGTGAATAGTAACTCATGAATAGTAACCCCGACACAAAAAGGTAAAAATTTCACAATAAAATTTATACCAATATTTCGGTATAATGATATTGAAAGAATAATATTTCTTAATCTTATAAATAATTTATTTAAATTGTTTACACTTTACTAATTAATGCATTTAATCATCATAAAATGTCAACTCTTAAGATTTCATCACCAATAACCAAAACCCTCATCAAAAATTTGCATATAACTCATATATGATTCTCAAGCCATAAAATCATATTTTCTAATTTTCTTACTTCACATAACATATTTAATTCATTTACTCATAACTAGTCCCTTTTCATGAAAAATACCAAATCAATATAAACAATTTTTTTTTGGGATTTAACATAATATAGTCCCATATTGAACATATATTTTTCTCAGAATTTTTAAAACTCATTTACTATTTTTCATATGGCCAAAATAGCCGAATATTTAGATATTTATCAAAAATTATACTTTTGTCCAAAAATTCTGAAATTTACAGAGTATACTTCTATCATATTCATGTATTCCTAATAAAAATTTCACCAATTTTGGAGTTAACCACAAGGAGTTATAAGCGGTTACTTTTAAAATAGTTTTTCCCCGTAAAATTCATAACTCCTAATTTATAAATTCAAAAATCACCATTTTTGGACACAATCAATAAAACTCATCAAAATATCATTTTAAATTTTTCCAAAATTTTCTAAAGGTCAGAAGAGTTACGAACTGAAAAATATAATAACCCTTAAAATCCCTTATTATCCCTTACCTCAAAAGTGCAGTATTTCTGACTGGAATGCAAAGCCGAAGGAAACTTGCACTGAATAACAACTCTCAAAGTATCTAAATACTCATAAAATATGCTTCATAATATAGAGAGAGAAAGAGAGAAAACTTATGAATTCTGGTGTTATTTTCAATTCTAACTTAGCCCTATATTTATAGAAAAATGTTAGCACGCCGAAGCAGACTTGACCTGCTACCTGATGGCTTTACCTGCTACTATTCCCACCCACCACATTTGAATAAAAATCTCAGCACATTTCTTTACCAACCAAGAGTGGAGCCCACCAATTCTAGAATTTTCTACCAAAATGATAAACTCCGAAAATTCAACAATTTCTGAACCAGTCATCTCGTAAAATTCATAATAAATCATACGTTCATTTTTAACGGTTCAAAGTTTGTGGACATATACTCAACTTATATATGTATAACATATCCAAATATTACCACGATCCAACGGTCGGATTAAAAATTATAACCCTTGCAAAATATCTCAAAAACCCTAATTTAATTCTCAATACCTCCGTTCCGACAAAAATACAGATAAAACACCTCAACATTAACTCCTTCATTTTTAACCACAAAAATATATCCCTCATTTATATCCACATAAAATAAATGTTTCCTTATCATATTAATCAATAATTAATTATTCATAAATAATATTACAGAATCACATTTATGACAACCAGGCCGTTCCCAAGAAAGAGGGGGCTTTCCAATAAGAATTTCTTCTTACTGGCGCGCAATTAGGTGACCAAACCTCTCCTTAGACAGAACTTTCTAGACATTGCCAATAATATTATCTAATAATATTATTCAAATAATATGAATTATTGATCTGATAATGGGAAATACTGTGCAGTGACAATTATTGAAACAACAATAATATAAAATATCAACGCAGCAATTATTGAATCAATAAAATAAAATATTGAACAGTAATTACTGTGACAATTATTCAGTAGTGCCTTCTTACGTAAGAATCAATAATTTCAAAAATACTGTGCAATACCGTGTGCTACTGTGCAATAACGCGTATTACTGTATTTTAACCACCGGGTATTCCAACAGTGTTAACGGTAACAACTACGCCGTTAATTATAAAAACTCAATTTTTGTCGTTATCTTCATCCGACAGTTATTCTGTTATGGGGCCCACAAATAGCTGCGCCGTCGTACGAATATTCTCCGACAGAAAGAATATTCCACTACCAAACGAATATTCCCCGACAACAATGAATATTTTATAACCACTTGTGTATTTTGAAAAAAAAATCATATATCACCCTTAACTTTAACATTTATCAATTTAACCATTTCTGAATAGTAATTATAAGAAAAATTGAATACTTTTATTTCATAAAATTCGGGGTCTTACAATCTCCCCTCCTTATAAAATTTCGTCCCCGAAATTTACGTACCTGGTATTTCAAAGAGTTGAAAATACCTTCCTTTCATTTCAAATTCCATCTTCCCTGTCATCATAACTTCTCCATTGCTCATCTCCTGTATTTCAAATATCATTCTAGAATACAGCTTCAAAATAAGTGTTAATTTAACAAATTAACATATCACATAATATCCCGACACTATGACTGACCAATAAATAAGCTTAGGTAGGACACACTAGCGAAGGATTTACTCATCTCTCCCCTCCTAGTTATATTCCCCGATCTCCGCCAGAGACCATATCCCTAAGCTCTGATACCAAAATGTAACGACCCCAAAATAGGTCCATTCCATCCAACCCATTCTGAGTCGCCAAATACATGGTACAGAAAATAACTACAACTTTATTACAACAATTGTCGTATTAAATACAACAATACATATGCTGTGAGTTTGGATACAAATATATACCAAATGTGACACATGTCCCAACCGTGGACAGCACCTCACAGTGGCACCTTACATAAAGGTATAGTCAAAGATTGTTTTAGAAATTAGAATCTTTGGGAAGTGCTCAAGAAAACCTTCGTACATGGGAGGCCATACGTCTAGGTTATGATAGATATCATATGGTCACAGAATTATCCTTGATTGACCCAATATACCCCAGAGAAAAACGAGAAGTTTACTATCATATTCTTCCCAATGGTGAGTCTTCTCTTGACATATCATTATCTCCACTGTCTCTAATTAAAAATTATACTTCAAACAAACACCAAGATTATATAGGTAGTGCTCGTAAAGATACTCAACAAGTGGATGAGCACAACCCTGTCTTATGATGACACGAGGTTGTATGTCATTAGACATCTTGTATGATAGTGACAAAATACCCTTCCAACGTTGGGTTCGCCTCACCCTATTTTCTTTACCAAATATAACTACTAAATGATGATCACCGTTCTATTCCCTTATTACCCCCGCTCGACCCAGCTACACTCTTATTACCTGAAAGAAATTGTGAAACAGAAGGGTGAGCACAACTAGCCCAGTAAAGAATATCATGACTAAAGATAAATAAATTATCAATAGTCTTCATCAGTAATAAATCAGAGATTTAGAACATATGGTAGATGATAAAAATTTCAGCCATAGTTGCAACGGAACGAGCAATCCATTAGAAGAGTCAAATAGACCATAAAGTCTATTATCTTCTCCATGTTAAAAATCCACCAATAATATTTTATCCCTATAACATCAATCAACAGTTCTGGTCCACAAACATATGAATAACTCATAATCATAATTGTGATTCTAAATTCCTCTTCGCACCCAGGACGAAGATAATTTTCATCGCATTTCTTTACCTGAAACATCAAAGATCATGGTTATACCAAATCACAGTTCATGTTCATAATCATACTAATAACTTCATCTTTGCACTACGGCCCAAAGATATTCGTCACCAATTCATCTTTGCACTACTGGCCAAAGATATTCAACAGCAGGTCATCTTTGCACTACGAGCCAAAGATATTCATCAACAATTCATCTTTGCACTACAGGCCAAAGATATTCCTCAACAGTTCATATTTGCACAACAAGCCAAATATATTAATCAACAGTTCATATTTGCCCTACAGGCCAAATATATTAATATCTCAAAGAAATATATAATCATTTATATAAACAATAATTTTAACCATGTTGATCATTTCACCTTTGCACTTAAGCTGAAGATATTCAATTATAAATTCAATGGTCATGATCATACTAGTCAATAATTTAACTTTGCACTACTGGCCAAAGAGAACCCATAGTCATGATCATACCAGAAATCTACCCATCTTTACACTCAAGTCAAAGAGAAATATCATCATTAGGGTTATAAAAATGTTATATATGATAATAAAAATAATATGATCAACATATAGTTTTAATCTCAAGAGTAATATTCATAAATTAACTATAATTTGGTCAGAAAAAGAAACCAATTTTTTTGTGAATAGTAACTCGTGAACAGTAACTCGTGAATAGTAACTCGTGAATAGTAACCCCGACACAAAAATATAAAAATTCCACAATAAAATTTATACCAATATTTAGGTGTAATGATATTGAAAGAATAATATTTCTTAATCTTATAAATAATTTATTTAAATTGTTTACACTTTACTAATTAATGCATTTAATCATCATAAAATGCCAACTCTTAAGATTTCATCACCAATAACCAAAACCCTCATCAAAAATCCGCATATAACTCATATATGATTCTCAATCAATAAAATCATATTTTTTAATTTTCTTACTTCACATAACATATTTAATTCATTTACTCATAACTAGTCCCTTTTCATAAAAAATACCCAAATCAATGTAAACAATTTTTCTTTTCTGGGATTTAACATAATATTGTCCCATATTGAACATACATTTTTTCCAGAATTTTTAAAACCCATTTACTATTTTTCATATGGCCAAAATAGCCGAATATTTAGATATTTATCCAAAATTGTATTTTTGTCCAAAAATTTTAAAATTTACAGAGTATACTTCTATCATATTCATGTACTCTTAATAAAAATTTCACCAATTTTGGGGTTAACCACAAGGAGTTATAAGCGGTTACTTTTAAAATAGTCTTTCCCCCTAAAATTCATAACTCTTAATATATACATCCAAAAATTATCATTTTTGGACACAATCAATAAAACTCATCAAAATACCATTTTAGATTTTTCTAGAATTTTCTGAAGGTCAGAAGAGTTACGAACTGAAAAACATAATAACCCTTAAAATTCCTTACTATCTCTTACCTCAAAAGTGCAGTATTTTTGACTGGAATGCAAAGTCGAAGGAAACTTGCACTGAATAACAACTCTCAAAGTATCTAAATACTCACAAAATATGCTTCATAATATAGAGAGAGAAAGAGAGAAAACTTATGAATTCTGGTGTGATTTTCAATTCTAACTTAGCCCTCTATTTATAGGAAAATGTTAGCACGCCGAAGCAGACTTGACCTGCTACCTGATGGCTTTATCTGCTACTATTCTCACCCACCATATTTGAATAAAAATCTCAGCACATTTCTTTACCAACCAAGAGTGGGGCCCACCAATTCTAGAATTTTTCACCAAAATGATAAACTCCGAAAATTCAACAATTTCATAACCATTCATCTGGTAAAATTCATAATAAATCATACGTTCATTTTTAACGGTTCAAAATTTGTGGACATATACTCAACTTATATATGTATAACATATCCAAATATTACCACGATCCAACGGTCGGATTAAAAATTATAACCCTCGCAAAATATCTCAAAAACCCTAATTAGATTTTCAATACCTCCGTTCCGACAAAAACACAGATAAAACACCTCAACATTAACTCTTTCATTTTTAACCACAAAAATATATCCCTCATTTATATTCACATAAAATAAATATTTCCTTATCATATTAATCAATAATTAATTATTCACAAATAATATTACAGAATCACATTTATAACAACCAGGCCGTTCCCAGGAAAGAGGGAGTTTTTTAATAAGAATTTCTTCTTACTGGCGTGCAATTAGGTGACCAAACCTCTCCTTAGACAGAACTTTCTAGACATTGCCAATAATGTTATCTAATAATATTATTCAAATAATATGAATTATTGATCTGATAATGGAAAATACTGTGCAGTGACAATTATTGAAACAACAATAATATAAAATATCAACGCAGCAATTATTGAATCAATTAAATAAAATATTGAACAGTAATTACTGTGACAATTATTCAGTAGTGTCTTCTTACGTAAGAATCAATAATTTCAGAAATGCTGTGCAATACCGTGTGCTACTGTGCAATAACGCGTATTACTGTATTTTAACCATCGGGTATTCCAACAGTGTTAACGGTAACAACTACGTCGTTAATTATAAAAACTCAATTTTTATCGTTATCTTCATCCGACAGTTATTCTGTTATGGGGCCCACAAATAGTTGCGCCGTCGTATGAATATTTCCCGACAGAAAGAATATTTCACATCCAAACGAATATTCCCCGACAACAATGAATATTTTATAACCACTTATGTATTTTGAAAAAAAAATTCATATATCACCCTTAACTTTAATATTTATCAATTTAATCATTTACTGAATAGTAATTATAAGAAAAATTGAATACTTTTATTTCATAAAATTCGGGGTCTTACAGTACATACTAAAAAAAATTGGTGATTATCAAAGATATTTAACGTCACCAACTTACTATGATAAAATAATTTTAAATAAATTATTTAATATCGATAGATAGATTTCTATCCATCTTCTTTACTTCAAATAACTCGCCTCTTCAATAAATAACAAATATATAATAATAATATATTTATTAAACACAGAAATCACTTATTGCATAGTTTATATTACCCCATTCAATACCATACCACATACCTCACAACACATATATATTCTTATTCGAACCATTCTCATGCTTTAAGAATTTTATTTACTAAATTCTTATTTTAATAATTTCTAAAAATTCGGGTTCTTACAATGATTATCTGACATTCTAAGCATGATCTAGTCCTGCTACAAGTTCTAAATTACAGACCTCATAGCACACTACATGATCAAACCTTTAAACAACAAATTACATAAACAGGATGAGATCTAGATGGTCTAACATTCATTGTCAGACTTCAAAAATAAAACTTTCCAATTTTTGTAAAATATCAAATTCGAGTCTCTAGATGTTATGGATCTAACATCTAGCAACTCAAATCATCTATGTACACTATAAACAACATATTTTAATATAAAATCATAACATTTAACATGGTAACCAAGATCAGATTCTATTTTAGGGTTTTGTACCTCTCTTTACAAAATCTTAATTCTTAACTTCTGATCTGATGTAAGTGCTAGTGGGGCTTGTTTTGTGACTGATCTAACAAGAGAATTTCAGAGGTTTTAGAAAGAGAGAGTCTTGGATGAGGGTTAAGGGCAAATGAGCATAAATGTGGCTTTTTCTCTCTCTTAATCTATATGTACAACATGTATGCAATGTATGTGAATGTGTAATGGCCGATAACTAGTGTTCCTTAGCCCCTAGCTTAGACTAGGTTGATGACTTGCCAAGATTTGGCAAGATTTCCTAACAATAATTTCAAGAATGGGACAAAAAGGGTACTTTGGTCATTTGGTTAGCAATTTTAATGGTATTCTTGTCCAAGGTACTTAAATCTAGGGTTTTAATCACTAGATTTTAAACCTTAAGGTTTTCCAAATAATTTCTAGGGTTTAAAAAATTAAAATTCAAGTGTAATAAAATTTTAATTAAAACACACTAATTAAAATTAAGGTTTTTTAATAGAAAATTAGGGTTTAAATAATTAGGGTTCCTTAATATCATTAGGGTTTCCAAATTAACAATTCAATTTACTAAAATAATAATTAGGGTTTCTAATTTTAGCAATTAGGATTTTTAATTTTAATTAGGGTTTTCAAATATTAATTAGGGTTTTTCTTAATTAACAGAAATTCTATAATATGCTACATAATTCATATAATACCATTACTACACAGTCTTGAACTCATAATTGAGTTTAACAATTAGGGTTTAATAATTTGATAATAGGGTTTTAACATTATATATCATAATTGACCAATGATTATCAATACACACATACAGTATGTATTTATAACGCCAAAAAATAATATTATATTTAATATAATATTATTGTTCTCATTCATTGCTCAAAATCCAAAATTAGAATTTGGATTCCATATCTGATTTATCTTTCATATATAACATTATTAATTTAGTTAAAATACTTAACTTAATAATCTGAACTAAAATTTGTATAATAAAATAGTAATTATAATAATTCCAATAATCATTTCATATATTATTTAAATAATATAAAAATCATATTTTCATAAAAAAATAAATAATAAAGATATTTCTACTATAAAATTAATTATTATAAGTATATACTTTATAATGATCAATAATTCTAAAATAAAATTATTTAAAATTATTCATGTAATAAATAAATTTTATTTATCACATTAATACATACACATTACTTGGCACATATTTTCTTCTTTAAAATAAAAAAATTTATATGTAAAATTTCTCATTTAGTTATATAGAAAATATCGGGTTATTACATCCTGCATCCTCATCTCTTTCTTTTGGCTGATCATTGTTAGTCTCATTAAATGTAATATGAACTAATTCTTCAACACATAGTTTGTTAATATTAAATACACGTTATGCCTTGCTATTTTGCGAATAACCAATGAAAATTCTTTCATAAGATGTATCATCAAATTTTCCCAAATTATCACTAGTATTTAGAATAAAAGATTTAGATCTAAAAACTTTGAAATAACTAATGTTAGGAATCTTATTATTTAAGAGTTCATAAGGAGTTTTCAAAATAATTAGACAAATAAGTACTCTTTTCAAAACATAACAAGAAGTGTTTACAGCTTCGACCCAAAACTTTTTAGGATGTCTACTTTCTTGTAGCAAAGTTCTAGCTGTTTCTTGCAACGTTCTATTCTTTCTTTCCACTACTCTATTTTGTTGAGGGGTTCTTGGGGCTGAAAATTCATGGATAATTCCTTTTTGATCACAAAATATTATAAAAAATTCAGTATCATGATCACTTCTTATCTTTACAAGTTTGAGACTGTATTTTGTTTCCAAATTTCTTATTAATTTCTTAAATTCTTTAAATGCTTCATCTTTAGTTCTCAAAAATAATATCCATGTATCTCTAGAGAAATCGTCAACTATTACAAATGCATAAAATTTACCATTAATACTAGCATATCTTTCTGATCCAAATAAATCAAGATGAAGTAATTGCAAAGGTGAAGAAGTTAATACCATGTTCTTTGCCGTAAATGATGTTCTTACTTGTTTCCCGAGTTGACAAGGAACACATATTCCCTTCTTTTCATACTTTATTTTTGGCAACCCTTTGACGAGATTCTTTGAGGATAATTTGTTGATTAAATCCATGTGAACATGTTCCCTCCTTTTATGCCATAAGTGTAACATTCTAGAATTTTAATTATAATATTAAATATTTATTGAATTATATAAATATTTAGTAGATGTGTTTATCGTTGAATAAATATTTGTTTAATTGATTTGATTTTTATTTGGTTTATTATTTGTTAAATAAATATTAATGAGTTAAGGAAATTATTATTATGTTGATATTTCAATTTGATGGTTAATTATTTGTATTAAGTTATGTGATTAAATGATTTATTTAATTAATTATTATTTGAATTAATTAAATTAAATATGAAAGCTTGATTAAATAAAGTGTGACAAATAACTATATTATAAGGAGTTATTAAAATAAATTAAAGTAGTTTTAATTTAGTTTTATCCAAACAAGGTTCAAGGATATTAATTCTTTAAAATTTAAAGGGTTTTGTCAAACAAAGCCTTATGGCTTTTGGTTTTCTAATTTTTGAAATTAAATAAAATAAATTAAAATAATAAATATAATATATTTATAATATATATACATATATATATATATATATATATATATATATGTGTGTGTGTGTGTGTGTGTGTGTGTGTGTGTGTATTAACTGATATACTTAATTGGTGAATTAAGGCCATATCAGTTTTATATTTTGTTTTACGCTTAAGGTTTTCAGTTGAGTGTTGAGTTTTGGCCAGTTGCTAAGAACATTTAGAGAGAATTGAGAGATAGTGGAGAGGAAACCTGAGGATTTCATAATGATTGTAAGTGGTGATAGCAAGGATTTCAAACAAGTTGAAGGTATTTTATCTAAACCTTAATATTATATATATATATATATATATATATATATATATATATATATATATACACACACACACATATATATGTTCTTCGGCAAACTGAAGATTTTCTATGAATTGCAAATTTGTTAAATTGTGGTAGGAAATTGAGTCATTGAAATTGTATGTGTTTATTATGATTAGAGATTATGTTTAAACAAGAATTGCATGCTAATTTTGGTTTACAGTAGAAAATAATGACAGTGTTTATGTTTTCTCATATGGCTTGTGTAAGTACCAATTTTGATGGTCAATTCATATGTTAAACTGAAAATTGAGTCTTGTATATGGTAGTTCATTAAGAAACAAGCATAGCATAATTTGAATGGAGTGATTTGGCCAAGTATTGAAATCAAAGTGTTGATTTTTGGGATGAATATCAAAATTTGAGTTTTATATGAAAATCATGGAATTTGAGAAATTAACATAGCTTAAATTGTTGTTAAATTGTTTTAGTTGGTGGATTATGTTCACAAATATGTTTGTGATAGTTCTATACCATTTTTACATGTTATTAGTACTGTTTAGTGGGTGAAATTCGTGTTAGTTGGCTTAAGAAAACTTTTGTAACCATGTCCTGCAAAACTGGAATCTGTGTGTCGCGCGGGCGCGCCTCAACACAGTGTAAAACTGGTGCGGTCTCGCCAGTCCCCTGCCACAGACAGTGAAGTCTGTTAATTATGCAGACTTTAGGCGTTCAATTTAACTTAGATTAATGATAGGTTAATATGTCCAATATGTAACAACAAGGCTAAAACAGAGTTGTGTTATATGAATTATGAATTCCAAGTTGTAAAAGTGATTAGTAGGTTACGAACGCATTATGTGATAACTTAGTTTATACAATGAATGTTAGATAGGTGTTGTGATGTTAACACTTGGGAATTCTGAAATATATATGGTAGCATAAGACTTGTGCTAAGATGATAAGTTTAGCTAAAAATGTATATATTGTGGTATGTTAGCATATCTAATAGATAATGTGGTTCTAAACCAATGTGTAGGTGAACGTGAGTTTAATATTGTAGCTTACGCTTGAGGCAAGTTTCTAAACTCTCTTTTTACATTAAGCAAGCCTTTTAACTCTACATTTATGTTGAGCAAATTCTCACTTTAAAATTTCATTTAGCGAACTCTTATAGTCTTAACTATGATTTGAACAAGCTAGCTATATCCTTATTTTTATTCGAACAAGTTTTGAATTCCAATATTTATTGATGTATTATAACTTGTTTATTGTTAGACAAGTTTCTTTATTGTCCTTCATGTACTATGAATACAATTTCCTTGAATTCTAAGTTCTAATGTTGAATTATCTTAGTTCATTTACTTGACACAAGCTATTCTTATAATGAGCAAACTTTATTTCAGCTTGCTATTACTTAATGTATGTTCAATAATTCATAGTCCTAGCTTAATTTTATTCAAGCAAGGTTTATTGTCATTCAATACTTATACTTTGCGGTTGTTTTTAAGCATGAATTCAAGATATAGTTAATTCGCTTACACTTATTCATTGTTCCGTATTATGTTATTATTGATCAACTGTTGTGTTATCAAACACTATTGATTCAACTAATCCTCTAGTTGATGTTCGTTAAACTTCAAATTACCCTTGAAAACTTATCCAAACCAAACTTTTTTTGGTGCGGACTTGTACTCTAAATACTGAGATGAACAACCCTATTAATAGGGAAAAATTTACGCTTAGCGTTGAAATGTTTGTGCACAATATATTGTACAAAGGGCTGATCCCCCTAAGTACGAGGAGTCCTTATAGTCTTATGACTGTTAAAGTTGGAGTTGAAAGATTACTCGCAACTGTGGGCATAGTTCATGGTCTTATGACCCTCAGTTAGATATATTGCATATTTTGGATTCCAATTTTTGATTATCATTGTTAGAGTATTATTCAGTTTTGATGAACTTATTGTTGGCAATTATTATTATTATTCTTCTATTGATCTATTGTTATATCCAGTGAGCAATTGTTTTGCTCACCCTTGCATATTTATATACTCATTGCAGCTAAAGTTGAGAAGGTAGATGAACCTTCAACTAGCAAGGAAAGGGAAAAATGTACAAGTGATGCAAACTTGTAATTTTGTTTATTGTGATGGCCATAGACTTTTTAATAATGATGTAATGTAATAATTTTATTTTCGCACTTGAATGATGTTTAAAGGTTAGACAACCTAGGATGTTTTTTTTAATTTAATGATGTAACCCTATTTAAAGGGAGGATTTTGGTTTAAATATTATTTTATTTGGGTAGATAGTATGAATGTATGGATAGTGAGCACCAAATCTTATGGAAATAAAGTACCTAGATTTGGGGGTGTCACAATAAGTTAGCCTCATCTTGCACAAATGCAAGACATAGTTCTTCATCTTGTTGCTCAAAATCAAGAGTATTTATATTTCCTTCCCTTTGTGCAACTAGAGTAGTATTGTTAGTACCATGAGAAATTATACATTTTTCTTTTTCAAAACTTACTTGCTGACCATTATCCATTAATTGACTAACACTTATAAGATTAAATTCAAGTCTACTAACAAGATGTACATTATCAATATTGACCTTACCGTTACCAATTTTACCTTTTCTAATTATTTCGCAAGTTCGATTATCTCCAAATGTAACCGTTCCATTTTTCTTCTTGATTTTTAACTCCACGAACTTTGATTTATCACCAATCATGTGACGAGAGCATCCACTATCAAGAATCCATTTTTGAGATGGAACCCTTGCCTTGAGACATACCTGTCAAGAAAAAATAATTCATCCTTTTGGTACCCACATCTTTTTGGGTCATTTAATGTTAGTTGCAAGTAAATCACTCTTTTTAATCCATACCTTTTTAACTTTGTTTTTCTTAAAACAGTTTATATCCAAGTGACCTTTAATACCATAATTTCTACATGTTGTGAAAGGAGAACAATAATTTAATCTAAAACGTGATTTAGATTTTAGCATTTTCATATCTCCCTTTTTATGCATAGGATTATAACCAATTCCATGTCTTTCAAAACTAGGTCTTTGTTTACCCAATATGACATTTAAATTTTCTTCTCCTTGAACGAATTTGAAGTTCATTAGTAGGAATAGTTTTACAAAGAGATTCATCACTAAATACATCAATACACATATCTCTCATTTTTAGTTCATTAGTCAATTTTTGAACTTCATTATTCAAATAATTTACCTTATTGAAAAGTATTTTATTATAATTATCAAGATAATCATTCTTAGCAATCAAAATCTTTTCTTCTTTACATGATGAATCTTTTTCAATATCTTTTTTTCATCTATCAAAGAATCAACCTCACTCATTAATGTATTTACCAAGTCTTTCAAATATGCATTATTTTCTTTTAATTTTTTATTTTCTTGTTTCAAAGAATTAAACTTATAAATAAATACCTCGTTTAATTCACCTTTTATTCCCATGAAGCATACTTGAGCTATTTCATCCTTGGCATCGACCTCAACTTCAGACTCCTCTTCATCACTCCAAGTGACGAAACCATAAAGATGACTTTAAGACCCTTAGATGTGTTGCATGAGGAAACTTTGTTGATCTCGGATTGTACCATGTCGCTAAGTAATGTGTTCATAGCCCTTTAATCATAGGAAACCATGAAAGTTTCAGTTGAGTCCATTTTTAGCAAAGTCTTTGGAGTACAATCATCTTTCCTTAGAATAATCGGTCCATTCTCCACGACCCACCATTCCCAAGGATCTCTTTTAAGATAGATCCTCATTTAGAATTTTTAGAAATTGTAGTTTTCTATTCCATGCAGCAGAGGAGGTCTATTGGTTGGTTGACCTTCTTTATTGTTGTTCCCGAATTGTGCCATATTAGAATCTTTCCCTACAAGTCAACTTTAAGACCAATATAAGTAGAGTCAAGCTCTGATACCAAATGAAATTCAGATAAGGCACACTTAGAAGGGGGTCGAATAAGTGTGAGAACAAACTATTACCAATTTTTGAACTTAATCCAAACAATTGAATTCAGCATATTATATTAACGAATATAGCTTGCTGAATAAATATGGCCTACTCGATTGAGTCTTTGATTTTATTGTTTAATGAAAATAGCTTGCTGAATTTATAGCTTTCAAAAATATCCAAATTTTAATTATCAATATAATTAAATAACTTTTGTGGCAAATAAAGTAAAGCAAGTAATAAAATGAACACTAAGATTTTTTACATGGTTCAGCTACTACCCTCTATAATAATAAGCCTAGTCCACGTCCAATACCAACTAGTATTGGAGACACACTTTATTTCTTTAAATCGACTCCTTTTACAAAACAGATTCTTTCAAAACTTGAATTACAAAAATTCACTTGAGCACTTTTGCTCCTTGTGCACTAATGCACTCCTTAAGCACCTTTGCTTCCTTAAACCTGTTTGTAAACAAATCTTAATCCACCTGGATTAAATTCCTTTAGACAACACTTAGTCTAAATAAGAATATTAAAAATATAGAGGTCTAATTATCAAAGCAAATAATCAATTTAACAATGCAAGGCTCAACTAATGTATGCAATGATCAAAGAGTAAATAGATATCACTAATTTAGAGCTCACCAAAATTTGTTGAGAAACAATCTGAATATTAATTGCACAACAGCTTGTATAATTGCACCAAGAATAATAGAATGACTTTTAAAGTATAATAGTGCAAGATTAATTCGTGTGTTTTTTAAAACTGATATCTCAATTGATTTTTATAGCCAAATCAATATTACCATTGCCAACAAATGGGTTCCGTTCTAATAACAAAATATTATTACCGTTAAGAAACAATTCAAACAGATAAGAAATATAATTAGTTAAAACTAATCCGTATATATCTCAAGTCAGTTTCATAATTTGTTTGACTTCTTCAATATCAATCCTCTTAATGCAACCATGACTTTTAATTAAAAGCTGCAGCCAAAAATCACACTGCCTTTCCAATATAGAATATATGTATTTTTTGTATTAAATATCAAAGGAAGATAACACACTGCTTTTGGAATAAATAACTTATGAGTTTTAAAAGAGTGTTAGTTCCGTAATTAATGGCAAGTGTTAACCAAAACAACTTTCCAAGATAATCATGATATATATGAGTTCTGAGACATATGCAAATGATCCACTAATTTATAGCAATCGTGACTTTGGCGTCACAAGCTATTCAAAACAATTTCCAAGATGCACAATTACAATAACTCTGATACTCATTAATCCACCTCACACGAGGAGCATACAAACTTATAGAATTAGGACTATTTTGAATAACAGAGAAATAAACAACATATAATATGGATGTATCCAATTAATTTTGCAAATCACGGATATCAGTTTATATTTCAATTTAAATTCTCTCAATATTAAGCATGCATAAAATACTTATCATATTCAAATGCACATAAAATGTCCTAGAGCTTTGAATTGAAAAATCAAATATTTGTAATGACCTTACATAAAATCTTAGGACACAAATGTCTTCAAAGTCTTTGATCAAATCATCAATGATCCTTTTATCAATTTCTTGAAATTTCACAATAAACAATTTAGTACAAAAACTCAAGTCATCATCAAAACAATAAGGTTAGAATATTAACAAGTCTGTTTACTTTACTCATATTCCTACTCCTAAAACTAATACATAAAAAAAATTAGATACTCCTCTATCTATAGGCATCAAGCAAGACTTCAATTATTTCTTGGTAGGAATCAACTTCCTCGATCTTTCCTAGTGTCAATCAAATTTTGCAAATAATATCTTTTATATGGGTTTTTTCTTTTTTTATTGGATTTGACTTGCACACCAAGATTGTTCTATGTCCTTCCTTTTATTTAGTTTTTTTGTAGGAATTTTTTTTACCTCTTTTCTTTCATGAATTGGAACATAAACTATTGTTGGATCACCAAAATTTTGATTTTAAGGTAATAAAACATTAAATTCTACAAAATAAAATAAAATTCATTAATTAAATAAACTAATATTAAAAAAAACAAAAATAAGGATGATTAAATGTATAAATTATGTGTATCAGTTTCTATGATCAGGCTTTAATTTATATTTTTGTATCATGTGCTTTGGCATATCTTGGTTTTCTTTGTTTTATCATGGGTTTTGGCATATCATGTGGTATTTCTGATCAGGCTTTAGTTTATATTTTGAATTTTGCCCGTTGTTATACCATGTTAATTTGCATAACATTATACTCTAGATTTTGCTTTTTAATCAAGTAATAATAGGTTTATTTAACAAACAAATATGTAATTAATTAACAAATTCTACAATAACATATTTAAATAAAACAAACCTTTTATATCTATATATATATATATATATATATATATATATATATATATATATATATATATATATATATATATATATATATATATATAGTCTGTTTCTGGTTCATACCCATTTAGTTTACATACTCTGCTCAGCACCTTTAACGACGAACCGGACGACGGTTTGGTATGTCGCTATAGAACAGATAAACGGTTTATATGTTATGGCAACGGTTCGATGCATTACTAAAAGTTAAGACGACGGTTTTCTGATATACACGACGGACCGAACCGTCGCCCAGTCTGTTGCTAAAGATGGTGAAGAAGATATGTTAAATAAAGGACAATGCACTTGATACGATATCCATGTAAATCAAATTCAAAGTAAACATTATTGTCACGAGAAAATTGACGAATAGATAACAGATTTTTGTGCATATTTGAAACGCAAAGAAAATTAGAAAGAGAGAATGATTTGTCTAAGGAGGTAAGGACGGAAGAACCATAATGAGAGATAGGAAGATGGGAGCCATTACCAACAATTATAGAAGTATTATCTTGATATGGATGAGAATGAGTGAGATTAGCAGCTGATGATGTCATGTGATCGGTGGCACCGGTATCCAAGCACCAATTTGTATCCCAAGTTGGTGTAGAGACATGAGCTTCTGCAGAGAATGGTGGACAAGAATTGCGTGCACAGTGTTTTGTTGCATGACCTGGCTGGTCACAGAGTTGACATATTATGGAGTCGCGGGGTTGTAACACAGGAGTAGGAAGAAGTTGATGACCATGATTCGGAATGAATCTTGTGGGTTGAGAGCCATGTTGACGATTGAAATGGCTAGAGCGATTTGAATTTTTTTCGGTTGGATCCGTTGAAGGTATTGTTGCGGTTGTTGTGATTCGAACCATTGGTGCGGTTGTATTGGGAACGATAGTGAAAGTTTTGAGTGTGTTTGTTTTGTGATGCAGCGAAATTGGTGTTGTTGGGTTGTCGCTGAGATTGTGATTCAGCCACAAGAGCTGTGCTTGGAGAAATAGACAGAGATGAGAACCGATTTTGTAGCGTCTCTTCTTGGACAAGAAGATCATGGAATTCATCAAATGAGACTTGAGGGTGGAGATGAAACGATGTGATGAACTCCTTAAAGTCTGAACCAAGTCCATCAAGTATGTGATCGATGAGATCATTTTTAGGAATTATACAACCGACAGAAGCAAGGGAATCGAATATGGTTTTTGCATGAAAAAGAAAGTCGGATACAGTGGTATTGGAGTCTTTCTTGAGTGTATGAAGGTTATTCTTCAGGGTTCGGATATGGGTTTTAGAGGAAGAAGAAAATAGATTGTGAAGTATGTCCTAAGCTTCGGGAGCGGACTTGCAGGATACCAGCAGATTTTGAACAGAGGGAGAAACAGTAGCACGAATCCATGTGAGAACAAGACTTGTAGCACTTTTCCATTTGGTGTATTCGGGGTTAATGGTTTTATCATCTAATTTTTCCAAAGGACTATTCTTGTCAAGGACAACATGTTCGAGAGAGTGGGTGCACAGAACGGCAAGAAATTGAGAACTCCAATTTAGGTAATTCTCTTTGGTTAGGATGGTGTTGGATAACAAGGATTGAGGGTTAAACAGAACTGGAAGAGAAGTGGAAGATGATGCAAATACTGAGGAAGAGGAGATAGCAGATGACGAGGAGGTAGAAGAGAAGATTTCGGCCATGGTGAGAGATAGGTTTAGATGCGGTTACGCTAATGGCTCTGATACCATGAAACAATATAACAGACTGAGAAATTGTATGTTTATTTCCTTGCTCTGTTTTACAATATACAGGTTCTATATATATACAACCATGAAAGAATCACCTAAGACTAGAATTTAGTGATTACAATCACCTAGGCTATCAATTACAATAAGTTAGGCTAACTTTAAGGAATGTACAATAATCAAATCAGCTGTTCCGCGCCATATGGTATGTTTTCAACCCCAAACTCACTTACATCCTAAATCTTGAGATTGAACCCTAAACCTTAAATTAAAACATCAAAAATTATACTTTAAATACTAAATTAAATGTTTTACACCTTAACTTGAATCCTAGTCCCAATTAAATTGAACCCTAAACTCAAAAAAATAAATTACAAATCTCAAAAAATTGAACCCCAACGTACCCTAAAATTTGTCCAGAAATGCTAAGGTCATGTTTGTTTGCAAAAAACAAGTTTAGAATTGGAGTATTTGTTTTAATTTAACACTACTTTAGACTATTTAATAATCCTTCGACGATGAACTATTTAGTCCCTTGATGTGAGATTATTAGTCCCATAAAACTATTTGATAGCTTAAAATGAAGGTGAATATTAATCTCACATTCATCATAGGATTATATAATCTCTCATAAATAGCCTCAGGAATGACAAAAAATAGTCAATATATGACTATTTATAGGACTATTAATATCTTATTATAGGACAAAATAATTTGAAGTAGTGTTAAATTATGAGAAATAGTTAAATCTAACGTGTTTTTTTGTAAACATAGCCAATGCCAAAACTCATAGGCATGATCGCATGAGTCATGAAACACTAAATGGCAAAACCCATAGTCATGAGTCATGAAACACTAAATGCAACCTAAGTACGAATTTCAAGTTGTTGTCAAGTTGGTCATGACTCAAGAATCATGATCAAATGATATTTTACCAAAAATTAATAAAGGAAAAGGTTAGTCCATTAACAAATGTTCTTACATAAATAAACTTACCCTAAAGCAATAATACACAGAGAAAATGGACAGAAAGTTCAGCTTTGAAGTGAAAAGGCAACTCCCTGAGTTTATCATTCCGGCGAAGCCTACACCTACTGACCCGAAACCACTCTCTGACTTAGATGACCGGCAAGGTCTCCGGTATCAACTTTCTGGCGTTCAGATTTATCCCTCCAATGCCTCCATGAAAAATAAGGATCCGGTTAAGGTGATCCGAGAGGCATTAGCTCAAACCCTTGTTTTTTATTACCCTTTTGCCGGTAGGCTCCGGGAAGGTCCGAACGGGAAACTGATGGTGGACTGCACCGGTGAGGGTATCGTGTTTATCGAGGCGGATGCCGGTGTTAGGGTTGAAGAGTTTGGTGAGCCTCTTCACCCTCCTTTCCCATGCATGGATGAGCTTCTTTGTTATGATGGCTCTCGAGGGATTCTTAACAGCCCTTTGATGGTTATTCAGGTATTTATTTTTGCTCATTTAATTCAATCTTACTCTTGGTCATATGCCTGGTTGAGCATGACTCGTTTATTAAACTGATCAAATTCATACATTAAATGTTAAATTCATTTAAAGTTCGATTCAATTTTTTTAAACAAGTTCAAACTCAACTCATTTACAACTCTATTATTTTGTTTTAAGAATAGTACTGCTACAATCCTACTTTCTTGTCCTACATTAACATAAATTAAATAGTTAAAGAATTGTAATTATTTATTGTAAATGTAGGTCCTGCGGTCGGACCGATAAAAATCGGAACCGGTCCTTCTTTCGTTCCGATTTGGACCAATGACATGGTTCATTGGGTCAATAACGGTTCGACCGCTGGTTGGACCAGTAGTGACTCATCCATCCTGTACTTTTTTCTCAGTTCGATGAACGGTGCAAGAAAGTATAACTAAAAAGTAGGATTGTAAATCATTTTCTATGTTATGTTCCAATACTCTATATATAATGTATGACCCCCTTTTTATTTAATGTTGTCTTAAAATTAACTTGTTCTAAAGTACGTTCAATACGGGACGGAGGGAGTATTGTTTATGGTTATTTTGAAAATGATAATATTTAATTTGAAATTATACATACTTTTTTTTGCTACACACGCATACTTTTACTTCTTACTTTCTTACTGCCACCAAGGATAGGGAGTATTGTTTATAGTTATTATTTTGAAAATGATCAACTTTTGATGGTTTTTTGCTACATTGACACACACCCTCTCCTTGTTGCCACCAAGGATCGATACACACTTCCTAGCTACCAGCAAGAATGGAACTCATAAAAAATATGAGACCAATCATATTATTGAGCCAAATACCATGTGGTGTACTATACATACTTCGGTAAACATAAAGGCTAAAGTGTGGCATTATCCCATAGGCATCTCAAATTAAATTCAAGCTTACTCTTGGTCATATGTATTTGGGATTTAGACTCAAAATTTAGTCCCACCACATATTTTAAGTCCTTAAATTTGCTTACAAGTACTACATACCACAAGGTTGTCTGCAAGTCAGGAAGTCAGCTCCAACTTAGCTCGACTAAGTTCAATTCGAATTTGACCAGAGAGTTTCTTAATTGAATCGAACTTGAACAAGCTCCTTTGTCCGTTTAGTTAAACGAACTGAGCTCGAACACCATAATGTCTGATTCAAGTAAGCTTCAGTGACTAGTATTTAATTTTTCATATGTATAAAATAAAAAAGTTAAATGATTCGAGCTTAAACTCAATTAGGCTCTACTGGCTTAATCCTGGTTTGAGCTCGACTCGTTTACTAAATAGATCGAACTTCATTTAAAACTCAGATCGATTCATTTCGTTTAACTATTAAACAAACTCGTGCTTGACAAGTGAAAACCCGACTCAACTCAACTAGACGTGTGTTGGGATTGACTCATATTTCTGTGGGTTTGAAGAATGCACACTACGACAGCGTAGTCGAGGGGCTCGCTCATCGGAGAGCGAGCAGCTGCCCAGCTCGCCGGTGATCTGACGGGAGTTGCAAAGGGTCAGCGCCCCTAAAAACCAAGCGCAAAGTACAATTGGACTTGAAAATTTATTAGTAGCTCAGTCTTGGGTTTTAATATTAATGTATTGGGCGTCATGACTAATGAGCTCATGTTATAGAAAGCTAGGGTTTTCTAGTTACTATAAAAATATTGTTTAGAAGTGTGGATCATTGTAGAGTGTGTGAGACATCTAATAAATACATCAAACAAGCAAAATTAACTTAATTGGTGAATCTAGGTATATCGCGTGTTCTTACTTTTTTCGTCTTTCATATAATATCTATGTAATTACAAAATTATTCGTTCTTAAATTCTAACAACTTGTTTACAACTCTACTATATCTTTTGTTTTAAGAATACTGATACAATCCTAGTTGCTAGTTCTAAACTCAAATATAACACAAAAATAATTGTAATTAGTTACTGTGTTCGTAGGACAAGAAAGTAAAAATAAAAAGTAGGAAGTAAATCATTTTCCATGTTATATTTCTATAATATAACTGACTGCATCTTAACTAATATAGTTGTTTGACCCCCATTGTAAATTATTTTGTAACTTAGTTTCTAACTTGTTTATGGTTATTTTGAAACTGATTAATTTTTGTTGGGGTCTAATTAGTGTTAATTTAATTTGAAACTATACATTCATATCTTATTCATTATTTTCATTTTTCTTTAAATTGCATGAAAATCACATGACGATATCTAATTGAGTCATGCAATACATTGCGAAAGTTTTCAGCCGAATTATGATTGCGACATGATATGTGCATAAATGGATCTCATTTTAATTTATCTTATCTTATCGCATACACTTTCATGACTTTCACGTTGGTCGCAATTCAAGTTCGTCAAATATTTGTCAATATGTATATCATTTTCCTATCTAATTAGAGTAGATGGAGTACTGATTTTTAAAATTAAATGCTAGTGCCAAATTATCCCATATGCATCTCAAATTAATTACCCTGATACCTGTTTCTATAATTAGTTACCTTTAGAATACTTGAAGACTTGAATAACTATAAGTAGTCAATTTTAGTAGTAAATTCCACTTCCTTGTGTATGTTCATGATTGATGATCTCTAGTACTTTTGGTAGGCGTTTCCGCTAATTTCTCATTCTTCAAACATCTGCACACAATGTCTCTACGGTGGTTTAACCATCATGGCGGTCGTGGGACATCTCCAACGTGAATGTCAACAAGTGAAAACAAAAGAAGATAAGAGAGCAATATTAAAATTTTCGTGATTGAGAGTGTATAATTGTACCAACATAATACTAAGTGTCACAGGGTCTACAATCTGACACTAAATTTTTCGTGTCTTTGTTCTCCTTGTGATGCACTGGTTTGCCCAACCAGTCAGCAAGACTCACACACTCGCCCACAGTATGTAAATCACCCACAGTCTATTTAAACAAGCCACACACAAGCCAACACGAATTTACAGGCAAACGCCAAACCTTTTATTGCTTCTCAATAAACTAGGAATTACAATCTGACTTAGGCTTGCAGACTCACACTTGCTCAGTGTATATTCGCCTGCCAACCCTTACATGTATATATAGACATACAAAATCTAGGCTGCAGTTGACATCCCCAACTGCTAGGACATTCAGAATCAATAAGAAACCAGCATTTTGAATCAGCAACTACCTGCCAACTACCCACGAGCAGATGTGTGCGCCCCATGATGTGCAAACTGCCCATCAACTGCACATCAGCAGATGTATGCACCCCACTAACAGATGAGTCACCCCATGATCAGCAATTCAAATCCAAAGCATGCCAGTCATGTGCCTGAAGGTTGGTTGAGTTTGTAACCGCCCTCAACTGCTCATTAGTTGGGTCATGTACCAACCAGCCACTCTAGTCAACCCACTCAGTCAGCCCACAATCTTTTTGTTGCCTTAGCCCGCAAACTTGCGTCACATGTTGCCACAATGTTTATTCCAACCAACCCACACGATCATCCAAGATAGGCCACGCATTTGTCCAAGGTGCTACCTAATTGACTTTGCACGTCCAGCCCAACTCTAGCTGCCTCTGACATGCAACAGCCTTGCATGATGGGCATCAACCCACACCATGCCTTGACATGTTAGGCGAAAGCCTATGCCATGCCCAACTTTGAACGTGCCACGCACAGCAACATTCTTACTTGATCATTCCCCGCTCATGAACGAGTCTTTGATTCGATCCTAAGCCACAAATTTGATGTTAGACGTTGTTGTGAGGGAGCCCAACAATGTCCCAACATCCAGCACGCATCGCCCATGGCACCTGCCCATGGTTCCGGGTGACCTTCACGGAGCACCCCCCCCCCTTATAGTAGCACTTATGAAAATTTCCAAAGTGTCACGACTAGACATCGGACCTGTCTGAGGAAGCATAATGCAAACCATGTAGATTTGCTAGTTTTCTGACAAAGCCAACTTGCGGCACAATAACCCAACTTACTGCCTAGTGGCCCACTGCTGCACAACGCTGCTCATTGCTGCTCAAATGACTAAGTGTCAAGCTCGTTTGCCGACTACGTGCGCCCAGCGCCCTTGGCTGCCGCACGCTGCTGCACACATATGCCTTGCCCCACAAATGAGTGTTAAGGCTTGGCTTGGCTTGGCATGCTATCTGGATGTCCCGCATGCCAAGTCCATATCAACCCATTAAAGGGATAACAAACCACCCCCACCAGAAGAATTCGACGCCCTCATCGAAGAGTTTCTAAGCTACCCTTTAATTATTAAACCATGGAGATCTTTTCCTAGTCATCAAGTCCGTCTGTGGCTTTCCTTTGTACTGAACTTGGCATCTCCCCCTCCAAGATCAGCACCAACTTAAATTATTTTTTGTCATATACAGGGCCCAACACCTACATGCGACCAACTCTAACAACATTGAGGCTTGCCTCTTTACCCGAATCAGACCCCTCATGATCTTCATCAGCCATCAAAGCAGTCAATTTCACCTTCTTCGGGCAATCTCGTGCAAAATGTGGTTCGTTACCGATAAAACAACCAACTGCCTTTGTGACAATCCGAAAAATTGGATTGTCCAGAATTTAAGTTTAAAGAATTAGTTATTAATAAAATGAATTTTTATTAATATTATTCTATGCTATGTGTTTATTAATCGTTCTATAACTTAGGATGATTATAAGTTGGGAGGATTTTGGCTACGAGCTAGACTGGACATGTAAGAATTTTTAAGACGAAAATAAAATATTTTCGGGAACAAAAATATTTACGAGGAAAAAGACGAAATAGGCACTATTCACCCGACGAAACCTAAGGGTTAGGGTTTGAATAACCTAAGTCTTTTCGAGAGTTCAGTATGTCAAAATGACATTCCGTCAAAAGATTTGACGATAATATATCGTGAAAAGTTAAGTAAGCTGATAAAAGTTTTTCTCAAAAAACGTGCAGAAATCGGACGAAATAAAAATGACGAAAAGTATTGTATGTACTTTTTATCTGTTTAACTATGTTAGGGGAAAACGTGAAGGAAAACGCTTAACCCTAAAAAGTGTTTTTCAGTTTTTCAGAGTTCCGAAAAATACGTAGAAGTTAAACTGTAGAGGAAAAACGAAATATCCTAAAATATTTGGATTCCGAGAATCGCAGTTTTTAAAACTGTCGGACGAAACCCAAAAGACAGAACCAAGTTTCGTGAATAGTAAGGAGGTGTGAATAGTAACCGGAGGGGCGAAATGACTATTTTGCTCCTAGCTTGAAAAATCTATAAATAGGAAGCTTAATTTCATTTGTTTAGGATTTTGAAAATCCTACAACATTTGAGTGAGAGATAGAGTTTTCGGATGAGGAAGAAGAGGAAAATGAGGAGGAAAAGTTACTTGTAAGCAAACTTTGTGCGACAGAAGGAGATTAAAGAAGGAAGGTAACCCGAAACCTAACTTTTATATAGTTTTCTTTAAGTTTTATATGTTTAAAACATAGCTTAATGAGAATAAGAAGTAAAAGGGTGTACGAATGGTTTTCATATGGTTGAAATCATGAGAAAATGAAGAAATAAGAATTAGAAGTTTAGTAAATAAATTTCTTAAGGAAATATAAGTTTTGTAATGAATTTGAACAATCCGAATGAATCATGTGAATGATTCAGTGAAATAAGTAAAAAATGGTGTTTTATAACATCGAAATCCAAAGAAAAGTGAAATCATAATCAAAATATCGATTAAAAATGAAGAACGAGCGAAGAACACGAAGAACACGAAGAACGTTATTGATGGACAAATTTAAAACTATCGTAATATAATCTGTTGTTGATGGACAAGTTTAAAACCATCGTGTATAAGTTAGTTGCTTATTGCTTGGTTAGGAACAGTAGAAACGTTCATGAAGAACGGATTGAACTTAGCTATAACGAAGTTATGGCAAAATTACATAAAAGACGAATGAGAAGTAGAAAGTATGTAAATGAACCCGAATGAGTAGGGTTTCATAAGAATGTAAGAGAATGTACAAAACGTGAGTCGTGGACTCAAGAATGAACAAGTTCTGAGTTCGGATGACTGAATTACGGACGAACGAATGAAGAACGTTAATAACAAAAAATAAACGAAGGAGAAAGATTAAGCCAATTGAATGTCATGTTAACGGATTTAGAACGAATTTCTTTTCGGGGAAGTTGAAGTACGTAAGATAAGGAAGAGAATGGCTTTAGAACAACCTCGTTCCGCCCTATAACAAAGAAGATACGAGATCGTAAAGTTAGCATCTCAAGCAATTTCAAAGACTTAGAAAAAATTTCCAAGTTTCATGTTCGGCGCCGTAGCGCCAGCTATGCCTTGGGAGGCGGCGCCGCAGCGCAAGCTCGAGCCATCAGCTACTGCTGAGTGGCGCCGCAGCGCGAGAAAGAAAGAGGGGCTTGGCGCCGCAGCGCCAGACCAGGGAAGAAGGTGACGTAGGTTCGCGCCACAGCGCGAGAGAAAGGCAGGGACACAGTGCCGCAGCGCCGGTGTAGGGCAAGGCCCAGTAATGAGCTTTTAAGTGCTTAATTACTAGGGGGATGTGCAAGAAAGAAATATGAACATGTAGTTCACCTTAAATAATGCTTAAATAAATGATTTAAACCTTTAATGAAGGTTGAACGAAGAGATTGAACAGGGTTGAAAAGACGAAGAATGTAATGAACGTAAAAGCAACGCAGTTGCGATGCACAAGCGGTCTTAGGATACAGTGAACTTTATGGCTTTGACATTAAGAAGGAATAATGAACGTGGGGTTCATGTAATGAATAAATGGATGAAATCCGTAACGAACCATAATGAGATTAACGAAAGTCCAAGTGTGAGTCAGATAGAGAAGGATAGAAAGAAAGTAATAAGCGTTAAACACTTTAGCCGACGTGAGGGTTGAGTGTACGCGAATATTAAACGGACAAGAACATACACTCCGTGTATGGTTTGACCGTAAGGTAATGAAGAATGTTGATTAACCGTGAACGGTGAAGAAACTGAATGAAAGATAATAACGTATAACGTTAAGAAGCCGAGTTAGTAAGTATAACTTGGACAATGTTTCGAGTCGAATGTACCGGACGTTATAAGATGAATAAGTTATGAATAAGGAAACGTAAAATGTTTAACGCTATGACCACATAGTATTGACATTGAATGATCGTTCTAAGTATACAAAAGACTGTATGACTTAGACGATTGAGATTGAATCCTAAGGTATGGCATTTAGTTGCCAGAAAGCCATAAGGATGAGGAAGCAACTTACCAAACATTATAGCTTTAATGGTTCGGATAAGTTAAGATAAAGTTTAGGTTGTGGTACAATCGTATTCTTTGATGGTTGACATATGGGAGCTGGGCTAAACAATTCCTTCAGAGAGCGGAGGTATATACGAAACTGGAGATCGATCTAACTCACTGTGGAAGACAGTGTAGACGAGATAGGAACTTGTTTGTTGGTTGTTTGTGTAAAACCACTCAGAGTACCATATGGACTACTAGCAGAGACACGATGTGTGCTGAGTCCTAGTAAGGTTATAAGAAGAAGATAAGAATATAAATTATCAAAGATGATGAACGTATGAGTAAGACATCTCCGTATGTCATAAAGCCGTAAACCGGTTAAGAAAGTTGGTCGCGTAAACTTAGATTTACAAGAGCGCGAACCCTAAGAAGTAAAGTTAAGTAAACCAATGCGTAAGTCAAGTACATGACTAATTGGTGTATGTGCTATTTTCCTTATGTGTTATATAGGGATTGGAATGAGCAATTCAGTGTAAGTTGTAGCTGTACGTAAGGCAAGTTTCCTAACTTCATTCATATTATATGAATGCTAGTTTCTTAAACTTCTCAGATGTTGAACTTGAGAAGTCTTGTCTATGTGCATATGTGCGATATATGTACAAGGTGGTAGTATGTATGAGGCCTTGTGCCACAATTTGAACACTTCGGTATTTTTATAAGATGAACTATTCTGTGATTGAATTGTTCAATATGAGTATGTTTTATTTATACACGAACCGTTATTGTTAAGTATGTGCTAATGTTTCTAGCTGGACAGGATGTGTATGAAAAAAGTAGAAGAATGAAAGTATTTCAAAGTGAATGTGACTAATGTTTTAAGATGATAGGAATCAGATTTTATTCTTATTATTCAAGCTGCTTCGTAACCTTTGTTCGGTTATGGAAGTCTTAAAAGAATGTTTGAATTCTTGAAGTTGTTTATTCAACTGCTATAACTTGCTGGGCAATTGAATGCTCACACTTGCTTTAAATGAAAAATATTTTCAGCGTACGAGTAGAAAGAACTTAAGGATCCCGTAAAGATCAAGATGATCGGTATCCAGAAGAAATGTCATTCAGTATGTGAATGTGCATAAAGATCAAACGAAGACTTGTAATGTAGAATAGTTTAATTGAACTATAGATTAATTTAATGAATTGTTATGTATCCTTGGTGGCGGATAAAAGTCACTCTTGTAAGATGAAATGAATAATGTATTTATCATTATTTGTAATGAAAGAGGTTATAAGGTTTTAGAACTTGGGATTTGAGAATGTATGTTGTTATATTTCACTATGTAATGATGTATGTTTGGAAGATAATGTACTTGTGATGCACGGAATTCGGGTGTGAAGATAGACCGGATTTCAGGTCGTGACAGCCTTGGACTGCCCCTTGTTTTTCTGCCAACAATCAGCAACTTTGTTGCCCTTCTCCTGCCCATCGCCAAGATTTCCAGCGACACGACTCTTGTCCACCTTCTTGGTTTTGGTTGTTCCTTGGTCAGCCTTTTCAAGCCGCATGTCTACAAGACTGTCCGTCGCAGTCAACACTGACTGAAAATCCTTTGCACCCTGACGTCGCAATTCTGCATGGGCACAATGCTGCAAACCTGAAATTAAGTTGAATATCTTGTCCTCCTCGAACATTCCTTTAATATCCAACAGTAACGATGTGAAGTTTTTCACATGCTCCTGCACAGTACCATCGTGTTGTAAGCGTCTCAACGCCTCCCTCGCTTGCCAACTCGAATTCGCCGGAAGGAACTGCCCCTTTAATTCCTTCTTCAAGTCAGCCCAAGTCGTCACAGCAGCATGGGTTTCATCTCCCACCCTTGTTCGCCACCATAACTTCGCATTACTAGTTAAGTACATGCTAGTGATGTCCACCATCTCAGCCTCTCGAATATAGGCAGTTTTGAAGTACTGCTCCATGTCCCATAGAAAATTCTCCAATTCTTTGGCACTACGATCCCCTCCGTAAACCTTTGGCTCAGGAATTCTAATTTTCTGCTATATCATAGTACTCTCCGTCCCAACTGTCTGCAACACAACCCGCTTGATGAGGGTAATTTCCCCATCAAATCAATTGGAAGCCGCTTCTAACTTTTCGCCAATGGTTGTCAATCGTGCCATCTCCGCTGACAATCCATTGATCTTTTCATCAGTTGCATGATCACGTTCTGTCATATGACTCAGTGCATTCTATAGATCAGCACCAAACGTCCGGATCTGATTTAACGGCGAGCTACTTTCCCCCAAAAGTGTTTCACCCACATATGTTTCGAGTCGCTGCACAGGCTCCTGCAACTTAGCCTTCTAATTTGCATTCGCCATCTGCCCTCAGATTTTCTACAGCAACAAACTCACGAAATTTTTGCTTCGTCAAAACTTCGAAGTGATTCCACTGATTGAAACTACGGTCTTATACCTATTGTCACAGGGTCTACAATCTGACACTAAATTTTTTGCGTCTTTATTCTCCTTGTGATGCACTGGTTCGCCCAACCAGTCAGCAAGACTCACGCACTCGCCCACAGTATGTAAATCACCCACAGTCTATTTAAACAAGCCACACACAAGCCAACACGAATTTACAAGCAAACGCCCAACCTTTTATTGCTTCTCAATAAACTAGGAATTATAATCTGACTTAGGCTTGCAGACTCACACTTGCTCAGTATATATTTTTATGCCACACACTTGCCCAAGGTGTTGCCCAATTGACTTTGCACGTCCAGCCAATTCTAGCCACCTCTACATGCAACAGCCTTACACGCTGGGCATCAGCCCATGCCATGCCTTGACATGCTAGGCACACGCCTATGTCATGCCCAACTTTGAACGTGCCACGCATAACAACATTCTTGCTTGATCATGCCCCGCTCATGAATGAGTTTTTGATTCGATCCTAAGCCACAAATCCGATGTTAGACATTGTTGTAAGGAGCCCAACAATGTCTCAATGTCCAGTACGCATCGCCCATGGCACCTGCCCATGGTCCCGAGTGACCTTCACGGAGCACCCCCTTATAGTAACACTTATGAATATTTCCAAAGTGTCACGACTAGACATCAGACCTGTCTGAGGAAGCATAATGTAAACCATGTGCATTTTCTAGTTTTCTGACATAGCCAATTTACAGCATAATAACCCAACTTGCTGCCTAGTGGCCCACTTTTGCACAACGCTGCTCATTGCTGCTCGAATGACTAATCGTTAAGCTCGTTTGCTGACTACGTGTGCCCAGCGCCCTTGGTTGCCACCTGCTGCCGCACGCAGCACACTGCCGCACATATATGCCTTGCCCCACAAATGAGTGTCAAGGCTTGGCTTGGCATGCTATCTAGACGTCCCGCATGCTAAGTCCGTGTCAACCCATTAAAGGGCTAACACTAAGATAGTAGAGGGTCCTTATTTGTAGAAGTGCCAAGTTGCAAAACATGAGCCGCACGTTACACGCTAACCGTACCATCGGGCAGTGGGATGAACCCATGAAGGCAAAATTGGCTCAAGCCCGCGGACTGGGCTAGCCCGCCAGTCAAAAAATGAGTTTTGGGCTTCACTTTTTTAGCCCATAAAAATCTGGGCGTGTTTAGCTCGACTCAATTTTAGCCTAGTCCATGAAGGCCCAACCCGTGGGCGTCAGGCCCGCCCAACCCTTTAAGATTGGTGGCATTGTTATAAATGATGGTCCTATATAATTCCTGCTTCATGCTTTATTGCTTATCCAGTTATCCTGTTTTGTTTGTAAAGTGTGAAAATTGGTGGAATGTTCACACATTACAAGGGTGTTTTGCTAAAATTGATTGGATGACCACTGCTACATTTTATCAGTATAGTGCACTAAATGTTGATTAGTCTAGTTTGTTAGCAGTCACTACATTTCAACTTGAATTTTATTAAATAACATTGTGATTTACAGATTTTCAAAATAAATAAAAAAGAAAAGGCCTACAGGCCGGGCCGGGCCTGTGACGACCCCAAAATAGATTCATTCCATCCAACCTATTCTGAGTCGCCAAATACATGGTACAGAAAATAACTACAACTTTATTACAACAACTATAGTGCAAAATACAACAACACATATGTTGTGAGTTTTGATACAAATATATATACCAACTGTGACTCTTGAGACCAACTTGGGTAGCACGTCACAATGACACCTTATATAAAGGTACAGTCAAAAACTATTTTAGAAATTAAAATCTTTGGGAAGTGCTCAAGGAAACCTTCGTACATGGGAGGCCATGCGTCTAGGTTATGATAGATATCATATGTCCACAGAATTATCCTTGGTTGACCCAATAGACCCCAAAGAAAAACGAGAAGATTACTATCATGCTCTTTCCAATGGTGAGTCTTCTCTTGACATATAACTATCTCCACTGTCTCCAGTTGAAAATTATATTTCAAATAAACTCCAAAATCATATAGGTAGTGCTCATAGATATACTCAGCAAGTGGATGTGCACAACCCTATCTTATGATAACACGAGGTTGTATGTCATTAGACATCTTGTATGATAGCGGTAAAACACCCTTCCAAAGTTGGGTTCAGCTCACCCTATTCGATTTACCAAATATAACTACTAAATGATGTATAAAATATAACACACTTTTTTATACTGTTTAGGGAGAACTTCCACCGCTAGAGACCACCGTTTTATTCTCCTGTTACCCCCGCTCGACCCAGCTACACTCTTATTACCTGAAAAGAATTGTGAAGCAAAAGGGTGAGCTCAACTAGCCCAGTAAAGAATATCATAACTAAAGATAAATAAATTATCAATAGCCTTCAACAGTAATAAATCAGAGATTTAGAACATATGGTAGATGATAAAATTTTTCAACCATAGTTGCAGCGAAACAAGCAATCCATTAGAAGAGTCAAATAGACCATAAAGTCTATTATCTTCTCCATGTTAAAAATCCACCAATAATATTTTATCCCTGTAACATCAATCAACAGTTCTGGTCCACAATCATATGAATAACTCATAATCATAATTGTGATTCTAAATTCCTCTTCGCATCCAGGATGAAGATAATTTTCATCACATGTCTTTACCTAAAACATCAAAGATCATGGTTATACTAAATCACAGTTCCTGTTCATAATCATACTAATAAATTCATCTTTGCACTACGGGCCAAAGATATTCAACAACAGCTCATCTTTGCACTACAGGCCAAAGATATTTAATAACAGTTCATCTTTGCACTACGGGCCAAAGATATTCAACAACAGATCATCTGTGCACTACGGGCCAAAGATATTAATATCTCAAAAAAAATATAATCATTTCAGAAGTTATATAAACAATAATTATAATCATGTTGATCAATTCACCTTTGCACTTAAGCTAAAGATATTCAATTATAACTTCAATGATCATGATCATACCAGTCAACAATTCAACTTTGAACTACTGGCCAAAGAGAACCCATAGTTACGATCATACCAATAATCTACCCATCTTTACACTCAAGTCAAAGAGAAATATCATCATTCGGGTCATAAAAATGTTATATATGATAATAAAAATAATATAATCAACAGATAGATTTAATCTCAAGAGTAAGATTTATAAATCAACGATAATTTGGTCAGAAAAAGAAACTAATTTTGTCGTGAATAGTACCCCGTGAATAGTAACTCGTGAATAGTAATTCATGAATAGTAACCCCGACATGAAAAAGATAAAAATTCTACAATAAAATTCATACTAATAATTCGGTATAATGATATTGAAAGAATAACATTTCTTAAACTTATAAATAATTTATTTTAATTGTTTACATTTTACTAAACAATGTATTTAATCATCCTAAAATGTCAAACTCATAAGATTTCATCACCAATAACCAAAACCCTCATCAAAAATTTGCATATACCTTATATAGGATTCTCAAGCCATAAAATCCTATTTTCTAATTTTCTTACTTCACATAACATATTTAATTTATTTACTCATAACTAGTCCATTTTTATGAAAAATAACAAATCAGTACAAATAAATTTTCTTTTCTAGGATTTTGCAGAATATAGTTCCATATTGAACATATATTTTTCTCAGAATTTTTAAAATTCATTTACTATTTTTCGTATGGCCAAAATAGCCGAATATTTAGACATTTATCATAAATTGTACTTTTGTCCAAAAATTCTGAAATTTATAGAGTATACTTCTATTATATACATGTGCTCCCAATAAAAATTTTACCAATTTTGGAGTTAACCACAAGGAATTATAAGAGTTTACTTTTAAAATAGTTTTTTCCCATAAAATTCATAACTCTTAATCTATACATCCAAAAATCGCCATTTTTGGACACAATCAAGAAAACTCATCAAATTACCATTTCAAATTTTTCCAGAATTTTTGAAGGTTCAGAAAAATTACGAAACTGAAAAACATAATAACCCTTAAAATCTCTTACCTCAAAAGAGCAGTACTTCTGATTGGAATAGCGGTATAAGGCTGAAGGAAACTTGCACTGATAAATAGAAACTCACAAAGTATCTAAATACTCACAAAATACGCTCGATAATATAGAGAGAGAAAGAGAGAAAGCTTATGTTTCTGGTGTGATTTTTAATTCTAACTTAGCCCTCTATTTATAGAAAAATATTAGCACGCCGAAGCAGACTTGACCAGCTACCCGATGGCTTTACCTGCTACTATTGCCACCCATCACATTTGAAATAAAATTTAGCACATTTTATCATCAACCACAAGTGGGGCCTACTCAATTCTAGAATTTTCCACCAAAATTATTTATAAACCTAAATTCTGAATCAGTCACCTCTTAAAATTCATAGCAAATCATACGTTCATTTTTAACGGTTCAAAATTTGTGGACATATACTCAACTTATATATGTATAACATATTCAAAAATCACAACGATCCAACGGCCGGATTAAAAAATATAACTCACGCAATATAGCTCAAGAACACTGGTTTGATCTAATAATACCTCCAATCCGACAAAATACTGATAAAACACCTCAACATTAATTCATTTATTTATAACCACATAAATAAATCCATCATTTATATCCACATAAAATAAATATTTCCTTATCATATAAATCAATAATTAATTATTCGCAAATAATATTACAGAATCACAATTATGATAACCAGACAGTTCCTAGGAAAGAGGGGGCTTTCCGATAAGGATTTCTCCTTACTGGCACGCAATTAGGTGACCAAACCTCTCCTTGACAGAACTTTCTAGACATTGCCAATAATTCTATCTCATAATATTATTCAAATAATATGAATTATTTTTCCGATAATGGAAAATACTGTGTTGTAATAATTATTGAAACAACAATAATATAAAATATCAACGCAATAATTATTGAACTAATAAAATAAAATATTGAATATTAATTACTGTAACAATTATTGAGTAGTACCTTCTTACGTAAGAATTAATAATTTAAAAATACTATGCAAAATCGTGTGCTACTGTGCAACAACACGTATTACTATATTTTAACCACCGGGTATTCCAACAGTGTTAACGGTAACGATTACGCCGTTATTTATAAAAATTTAAATTTGTTGTTTTCTTCATCCGACAGTTATTCTGTTATGGGGCCCAAAAACGGCTGCGTCGTCGTACGAATATTCTCCGACAGAAAGAATATTCCACGACCAAGCGAATATTCCCCGATAACAATGAATATTTTATAACCACTTGCTTATTTTGAAAATTTTGCACATTATAACCAAAGTATTATATCAAATTAACACCATATTATTCACAATAATAAATAGAGGAAATTCGATTTTATTCATTAAAAAGTTGGGGTCTTACAGGGCCGGCCCAGCCCAACCCGGGCCATGGGCCGCTTACTTTTAGCCCACCAAAACTTATGCCGTTTTGGCCCGGGCCGCCAATGGCTCGACCCGTTTACCAGGTCTAGCTAAGAGCTACCCCACTTGCACTGACCCACACACTTACAAGCTTGTAAGGCTATAAAATAAGTAAACAGTTCGGACTCGATTCGTGCTCACTTGAATAAAAAGTTTGATTCGAGCTTAACTCGAAATATAAATGATTCAAATAAGAGTAAATTTTAAAATTTGATAAATTACTCGAATCTCCTCAAATTGAAATTTTTTATTGATAATCGGATCATATTCGTTCGAAAAGTTTAAATTTCTCGGGCTCGATTCGAGATCATGCTCGACTCGGTAGCTAAATGAGTCTCAATCAAACTTTATTTTATACTCAATATATTTTATGAACCAAATCTGAGCAACTCAATACTCGATTCGACTCTATTTATTTACACCCTTACTTACTTACAAGTGGCGTTTGTATGTGGGTCCATTGGGTTGCGTCTTCAATATCAAGTTGTCATCCTTTGGGTATGTCGTAAGTTCAGCTGTACAGGCCTCTGAATCATTGAGTTCAGGCCTTTATAGTCAGAGGCGAAACCAGGGGGTCCGGAGGGTCATATGGCACCCCACCCTAGAATCTTCAGGGGTTATTTGCATTTCTTTCCTTCCTTTTTCTTTTATGTATTTTTCTTTTCTCCGTTGTTTTTCTCTTGCTTTTGCTTTATCATCAAAGTGAGGCAAAAAAAGGTGGTAGCAATTCTCTCTATAAACTAATTAAAAATAAAAAGCTAAAGAAATAAAACAATTTTTTTATACCAATATAGTGACCATAAGTTCACCATACAGTAGTGTTAATGCCAAAATCTGTCCACGCGCTCCAATCACCAAAGCATGTCCAATCCTGTACAAAAATGGGTAAACACCGAAAGCTTGACGGCATAGGCCGCCGGGGGATAGCTCCGCTGTGAGAATAAGTACAGGCTGATATAATGTTAACAATGGAGACTTAATGCTCTAGTGCTGAAAAGTAATAAATTGCATGTACCTTAGAATCAGGATAAAGCCTTGTATTTATAGTGTTCTCACCACCTCCATAATATCCTTCTCCATGTTGGATTAGGGTTCCCTCCCAATCGGTAATTCCTTAATAGGATTGCACCGCATCTCCTAGAATTAAGGAAGTTGATTCAAATCCCATTACTACTTCTATATCTAGAAATCATATATAATTAGGAACCTTAATCCACAAATCCCCCGTCTACCAAAACAACCCCTTATCCAAGCCCACATAATATCACACGGGTAACAGCCTACTGTATATCCTAGGCCCAAATATCCTTGATAGAATATTTTATGGAAGGGTACTCCAAACATGGCCTAACGAGCAACAATAACCCAAATCAAAGCCAATTATTCGAAAAACCCAAACATTAGATAGCAAACCAACCTTTTAAATCCACCACCCAAACGTCATCATAACGCTCATTAATGAGCCGCCCTCGGCATTCGGGAATAGCTGAAAAAATACAAAATTATAAAACCCCTTTTCTCCTAATTCAAACAGTTTCACCAGCCCATTTCAAAATTAAAGACAATTTTTCTCTCCTCGTATTCCCGGCTATCCTCCTGCAAAACTGCAACAATGGCCTCCTCCTACCACCACTTCCAACCCCACCAAGGTCACTCCAAACCCTAGCACCAACGCCATACCCGATGCATCCACCAGTGCAGCCACCACCTCCACCCAGATCCCTTCGGAGATAGACTTTTGGAAAATGATGCAGGAATACCCCAATGAGAAACAATTTCCACATGCCAACATCCCTTCCCAAATCACCAATGCAGATCTTCTCATAATCCGACAGCACTACCAAATTCTGAAAACCCACCATCTCAGAGCGCCGACAGCCACAGACCAAATGTACCACCGATCCAACGGCTGGACTGTCATGCCCCTCACTCTACTAGAAAAAGGAGTCTGATTGCCTCTCCATGCGTTCATCATCACCCTTTTAGGGTTTATTGGCATCGGCTTTACCCAGCTGGTGCTGAAATCCTACATCAATATCATTGCCTTCATCACCTTCTGCAACGAAATATGGATCCCACCTTCAATTGACTTCTTCTTCATCCTATACTAACTCGGAAACTCCTACAAACTAGGTTCCAAAGTATTGAGTAAACAACCCCCAAAACCCAACTCCAAGTTCGAGAAATGCCCACTGATGGATACTCCTTCAAGCAACAAGGGGTGGCACAAAGATTGGTTCTTCGTTAAGGGAGCAAAAATGCCCAAACTCCCGGACTGGGCTATCTACAAATACCCGAACATAGACTTCGATGACACCCCGCCCGAACGAGTGAAAGAGATGGAAAAATTGATCGAGAAATTACCACTGAAAGAATGGAGCTTCAGTCTCTTAACCAAACAGGTGTGGCTATATGACCACCAACGTAAGTTTTAACTTTGCTACTTCATGTAATCTTTGAATTCTTTTCTGTCATCACCCTGAGAAATCCCTATTTTTCTTAGAGTATCCCTCATCAAACCAATTTCGGCCGAGAGAAAAGTCCTTGAAGAATTCCTCTCCGGCGACACAATCAAAAGACCTGCCCATCCCCAAAACACCGAAGTTGTCCCTACTACGAGCACCGCCGAAGATATAACCCATACCCGGCTGAAAAGAAAGGCATTTATGAAACCAAAAAATACTCCAGCCCCTATTTTCACAGAAAGCCTTCTTAACATGCCGATCGCCGAAAGAACAAAAATTCTTCAGACCAAAAAGAAACGTGTGAAGATCACCCCCTTACAACCAAAGAACTAAGGGTTCCCTCAACTGAAGACAGCATACCCACCGATTCTGATGAACCTGCTGACCCCATACCCCATTTAATCAAAAAATAAAAAGAAACCACCGACAACAAACTGGGACCTTCTAAAAAGGCCCACATCCCAACTTCTTCCAATCACCCTACATCGTCTTCCCAACAACCATCCACTACACACTCTCCTGAAGCTGTTCGTTCTCCAACCCTATGGCCAAAGGATAATGAAAAGTTCCCTCTTAACCTATTTAATCGCTTCGTCCTTCCATCCGATGATCACCGCTTCAGAGACATAACCACTGTCGAACTCGTCCGTGCCGGCATGATTCATCAGGCCCACGTAAGTCATCTTTAATTACAGCAATCATCCTCTTTTCTTAATCAACTTTTAACATTAATTACTAAACACCTATAGGCAGTCGGAGTCTCCGGACGGCTTGCTCAGAGATACAAAGATATCGAAGCTGAAAAGAAAGCCGTCCGAAGGGAAAACGAGCTCCTGAGGGCTGCCCTGGCAAAGGAGAAGAACCTGCATGACAACACCTCATTCTACTATGAGGGCCTTAAATCAGACAATGCCAAACTGAAAGAACAACTGGTGGCATCTGAGGCACTTCAAAAATCCACCTCCGCAAAATAGGACAAAGTCATAAAAGAAAACGAGCTATTGAGGCAGAACAACCAAATACTCACCCGCCAATCAATCGATGTAATGAAGAAAGAACAAACACACCTCCAATTTCGGGTTGTTTTAGAAAAAGAACTCCGAGATCTCAAACTTCTCAGCTCGCCCTTAACTGAAGAACTATGAAACCAGATCCAAAGCGAATACCGAAGATCTCCCGAACTTAATAATGAAATTATACAAATGCACGCCGAAGACTATGAAGCAGCCCGAAGCAAAGGGAAAGCCAAACTCACCGTTGTAGCTCTGAACCCATTATTATTTGATTCTTCCGATGATGAGGATGAGAGCACCTCCGAAGATAACCCAACAAACAACCTTCCACCACCATAGCTTTAATTTTCAAACCTGTAAACTTGTAACTCTTTCTATGCTTTAGTTAATACAACTTTTAATTTCTCCTATAAAGATTTTTCGTAGCTACTTTGCAAGACAACTAGCATCAATAATCAAACATTCACTTAAAATGAATAAAATAAAACCTCTTAAAGAACCAAACTCAACACTTTTCACCCATTAAACAGATACTAACAAGCAAACATGTTCACCTCCTAAGGGTCGAACAGATTCCTCCGAATGCCAAATAATCACGTTCACCCTTAAGGGTCGAACAAATTCCCCTGAGCACCAAATAATCACGTTCACCTCTAAAGGTCGAACAGATTCCACCAAAAAGATCTCGTTCGCTCTCAGGAGTCGAATAGATACCACTAAACACCGAAAGATCTAATTCGCTCTCAGGAGTCGAACAGATCCCACATAACACTAATAAATCTCATTCGCTCCCAGGAGTCAAACAGATACCACTGAACCTACAAACACCTCGTTCGCTCCCAGGAGTCAAACAAATACCATCGAACCCTGAAAAATCTTGTTCGCTCTCAGGAGTCGAATAGACTCCACCGAACCTCCAAAACACCTGGTTCACTCGCAGGAGTCGAACAAATATCACCAAACATAAAAAGATCTCATTCGCTCCCAAGAGTCGAACAGATTCCACCAAACCTCCAAAACACCTCGTTCGCTCTCAAAAGTCGAACAGATATCACCGAACACCAAAAAATCTCGTTCACTCCCAAGAGTCGAACGGATTCCACCGAACCTCCAAAACACCTCGTTTGCTCCCAGGAGTCGAACAGATATCACCGAACACCAAAAAATTTCATTCGATCCCAAGAGTCGAACAGATTCCATTGAACATCCAAAACTCCTCGTTCGCTCCCAGGAGTCGAACAGATATCACCGAACACCAAAAAATCTCATCCGCTCCTAGGAGTCGAACAGATTCCAACAGATTAACAACCACATAGAATAACACTGGAGAGAAAAAATGCTTCTTTTATTGATACTTATTGGAAGAATTACAAACCCAAAGCTCTGAATTCAAGCCTACTAAAAATATTTTTGAAGTCTGCCCGTATGTCACATGTTCTTGATCTCAGATCCATCCATCGCTCATAGCCGATAGGTTCCCGGCTTTGGCATTTTAATGATTTCATAAGTACCTTCCCAATTCGGCATCAACTTTCTCAAATTTTAAGGCATAGAAGCTTCTACCTCTCGAATATTCAGAGCTTCACCCCCTTATTATATACATGGTCACTCGACGCTTATATGCCGCAAGCTTTACCAAAGCCGCTTCTCTGACTTCCTCTAAAAAATCTAAATTGGCCCGAAGTTCGTCCTCATTGTATACTTCCTGAAACCGACTGACCCAAAGAGACAGAGAACCAACCTCCATCGAGACCAAAGCATCAGAACCATAAGCCAATCTAAAGGGTGTGTCTCCCATAGTAGACCTTGGTGTGGTCCGATAAGCCCACAATATACTGGGCAACTCTTCAGGCCACCTTCCTTTTACCTCATCAAGTCTTCTTTTTATACCATTTAACAGAGTCCTATTGGTTACCTCAACTTTCCCATTCAACTAAGGATGAGAAACCGAAGTCTTTCGATGTTGGATACCCAATTCCTTCAAAAATGCCTCAAACTTCGAACCCTCAAATTTCCGACCATTATCTGAAGCCACCACCATGGGAATGCCGAACCGAAACATGACACACTCTTTCAGAAACTTCAAACATTCTTGCTTTGTGATCGTCCGAAGGGGCTTGGCCTCCACCCACTTAGTCATATAGTAAATAGCTACTATGACGAAACTAATCTGTCCCTTAGCTTTTGGTAACGGGCCTAAGATATCCACTCCCCAAACAGCAAAAGGAATTGGGGATAAAATTGAAAACAACTCTTCCGGTGGCTGATGAGGGACCGGGTTGTTTATCTAGCACTTCGGACACTACTTCACATACTCGGTTGCTTCTTTAAAGATTATCGGCCAATAATACCCCTGTCGAAGCACCTTATATGCTAACGACTTCACTGCCATATGATCACCACAAATCCCCTCATGAACTTCTTAAAGAACACACTCCCCTTCGGATGGAACCAAACACTTCAGCAAATGGGAAGAATAGGCCCGTCGATAAAGATCCCCATCTATAAGCACAAAGTTTGAGCTTTTGTGTTTAACTTTCTTCGCTAATAATCGATCTGAAGGTAGAATGTCATCAGCCAAATAGTCAAAATAAGGAGACATCCAACAATTCAATCATTCTACGTGCAACACTTTCATATGTTGAACACTTGGCTGATTCAAAATCTCCAAGTAAACTGATCCACCGAATGTACTTGCTTTGGTCATAGCCAATTTTGCCAGTGCATCGGCTATAGCATTATCAGATCTATCTATCCCTTGAAAAGCATAAGAATCAAAAAATTGTAGTCGATCTTTTACCACCGCCAGATATTTCACCATTCTCATTCCCCGAGCCTCATACTCCCTTAAAACCTGTTTGACAACCAGCTGAGAGTCACTGAAAATAATCAAATTATGTACCTCATGACTCTTCGCCAGCCATAACCCTGCCAACACTGCTTCATACTCGGCCTCATTGTTCGTTGCCTTAAACCCGAACCGGATCGCGTGCTACACCTTAAACCCTTCAGGACTAGTCAAAATGATTCCGGCGCCACTGACATCCGAAGTAGTCGACCCATCAGTGTATAATGTCCACGAGTTCTGCACCGACTGAACTGCTACAACCGAATGTTCAGTCACTTTGACCTGATCCAAACTCCCATCTGCCTCGATGAATAAACACTATACTACAAAATCAGTCAACGCCTGCCCCTTAATGGCTGTTCGAGGATGATACTTCAATATAAACTGTGATAACTCCATAGTCCACGCGACAAGTCTTCCCTAAACCTCTGGTCTTCCCAACACCTTCTTCAGAGGCTGATCAGTATACACTATTAACCGACCTTGAAAGTATTACCGAAGCTTTTGACTGGCTATTATCAGAGCAAAAGTAAACTTCTCAAGATTCGGATATCTTATTTTTGCATCCCTTAGGGCATGGTTCATATAGTAAACCCGGTGCTACTTACCCACAATCTCCCACACCAAAACTGCTCCCATAGCCATTGAATTCACTACCAAATATAAGTACAAAGGCTTAGCAAGAACTAGCTTCACCATCAAAGGAGCTGAAGATAAATACCTCTTTATCCCCTGAAAGGCGTCTTCACATTTCGAAATCCACTGAAAACTCTTGGCATTCTTTGGCCCTTTCAACGTATCAAAGAATGGCAAACATCTCTCTGCCGACTTAGACATGAACCTCCTCAAAGTTACAATCTGACCCATTAAACGCTAAACATCCTTATATGACTGCGGGGACTTTATGTCCAAAATAACTTGAATCTTCTTGGGATTAGCCTCAATCCCCCTCTTGCTGACTAGATAACCTAAGAACTTCCCTGCACACAGTCCGAAGGTACACTTAGTCAGATTCAACCTCAAATTGTAATGTCGAATAGTTTGAAAATAATCCTCCAAGTCATCCAAATGACCTCAAACTGTCATGCTTTTGACAATCATGTCATCCACATAAACCTCCATACTCCGCCCTAGCTGCCTTGTAAACATGTAATTCATCATCCTCTGATATGTGGCTCCTGCGTTTAGTAAGCCAAAAGTCATCTTCTTGTACGCATACACTAACTGATAAGTGATGAAGGCTATTTTTGGGATATCCTCTTTGCACATCAAAATCTGATGGTATCCCAAAAAAGCATCTATAAAGCTAAGCAAAGCATATCTTGAAGTCGCATTGATAAGCTGGTCGATATGTGGCAGGGGATAGAAGCCCTTTGGGCATGCTTTTTTCAGATCGGTATAATCTATACAAACCCACCACTTCCCATTCTTCTTCTGCACCAACACAACGTTCGCTATCCACTCCGGATAATCAATCTCAAATATGAAATCCGCAGTCAAGAGCTTCGTAATCTCCTCATCAATTATCTTCTGCCTATTTGGGGCAAAAATCCTCATCTTCTTCCGAACCAATTTCTTTGTCAAGTCCACATGTAACCTTTGTTCAGCAACCTTCTGATCTACCCCGGGCATGTCACTGGGAACCCAGGCGATGATATATGCATAGCACTGAAGCAATTCCACCAAGCTCATCCGAAAAGGCTTTGGCAATCCTGACCTGATCCTTATAGTCTTATCCTTCTTCCCTGGGATCAACTCAACCTCTTCAGTCTCTCCTGCCAGCATGACCAAGGGTTCAGTACTTCTTTCCATAAACGGATTAATCTCTATCGCTATGGTCTGCTTCTGCTTGTTGACCCCCACTCCTGAAGTGATCAGTGCATTCCGGTAGCATCTTCTTCCCAAATTAAGATCCCCAGCGACCTCCCCAACTCCATGCGGCGTAGGGAACTTAATCTTGAAGTGAGGAATCGATGTCATTGCCTGGAGGGCTGTCAGTGTGGGCCTTCCTAGAATCGCATTGTACGATGAATCCACATGTACCACAAAGAATCTGCACATGATTTCTACCTATTGTGGAGTTGTTCCGAAGATGACCGGTAACTCAATTGTCCCGGCAACTCTGACTGGCTCGTTGCTAAACCCATATAATAGAGACTCCTGCCCGATCTCCATCTTTCTCCCTTCCAGGTTCATCCTCTGGTAAGCGTGTGCATACAGAATATCCACTAAAGACCCGTTATCTATCATTATCCGTTTCATATCCATCGAACCCACGTGCAGTAATTACCAATGCTCCCTCGTGTGGTTCGATCGACTCCGCAGGGAAATCCTCATCAGTAAATGAGATCACCGAACCAGGGTATGATCTTTCACGTCTTGCGGGTTGGTCTACCACTGACAACATCTTATCCAAGTATCCACGATGCTTTTTTTTGGTAACTTTCCCCATAGTTCTGCCCGTGATTACATCCACAACCTGGCGTGTTACCTGAGCATGATTCGGCTGCTAGGGCTGATTGACCTGGGCAGGTGTATTATTCTCCGACTATATCCTCGAGGCTTCTCTTCATGCCACATACTAAACTAATGCCCCGTTCTGCACATTCTTCTCTATTAATTCTATCAGGCCCCAACAGGTCTCCGTAGCATGCCCTGCTACCTAATGGTAGTCGTAATACTTGCTTATGTTCCATGTTCCTGGCTTTATATTATCTCTGGGTGGTTCAAAGCAAAGTTGCCCTCTTATCTATTCTAGTATGGTGGCCCAATCTGTATTGTGCTTGGTGTATACTCTGTTCACCTTCTGACTCGGGAAAGGCGGGCGTCCTCCTCCCAATCCTATACCTCCTTTGATAGCCATCAGACTTATCGCTATTATCGTCGAACCTTCTCTGATATCCATCTGACCTATTCTTATCTGTATCCTTCAGTTTCTCTGTAATGCCCTACTTCAAACTGGTTATGGCTTCCTCCACCACTATGAAGCTCTGACTTCACCAAATCCAACTCGTTCTGAAAGAGCCCTACTACTTGGAGGTCATTACGATATGTCACCTGACCCACCTCTTCCGTGAACCTCTTCACATATTGGCCCAGCGTCTCATTGCAATGTTGACTAATCTGTGATAATGATCCTGTGGGCTTCCCCCTTCTTTTGTTACTCCCGAACCAGGTATGGAACTTGTCGCACAGCTCTTCCCATGACGAGACTGAGTTTGAGGCCAAGGTCATCATCCATTGCCTGGCATCTTTCCACAAAGTCGTCATAAAGGTATGACACTTGGCCGCATCTGGGTAATCATAGTAGTCCATTAGTTTGTCGTACACCTGACTGTGTTTATACGGATCTCCCGAACCATCATAACCTTCCATATAGGGGAGTTTATTGCTGGGGTCTGCCTTTTCCCGAACAATCTCGGGAGAGAATGGGGAAGCTTTTTTGCCTGAACTTACCTTCCCCTGTTTCACTTCGGCCAACTCTTTTTGAATCTCCCATCTGAACTATTAGCCCTGGAAGGGCTTCGACCGCTGCTCTCGCTATACCGGGAACCTACAGGGCGGTGTACGTACCCTTGATTGGTTCCCGGGTGTGCGACCACTTGATATGCTTCTGTCACGAGAGTGGATCTGAAGCCTACTCTCGGATCGCCTTGTACCCTCAGCCCTTCGCGTCCTGGACTGTCTGTTTAGAGACCTACCCCGCCTTCTGGTTCGATTGTGGCTGAAGGCCCCGTCTTCCTGTTCGACCAGATGGACCATCTACCTCGTAATCTCTTCATTTTGCAGCAGCAGCACCCTCAATGCCTCCTCAGTCTCTTACACCTTTTTTGCCAGAACATATTTTTTATCCTCCTGATCATCTCAGCGTCGGGTTTGAGGCAGTGTGCCTCCTACCCTCCTCCGATCCTTCTAAGTCTCCTTACTGGCTGTCAAGAATAACCTCCTCTTGACATCTTCCCGGTCTCCACCTTTGGATCCTACAGAAGTGCTCTGAGGGCCAAGCCGCTCTTGGATGCTCTTCGATGGCCCTAGTCTATCCTTCACGGACCCCTGTGTTGGGAAGAACCTCCCACCGTTGATTGTCCCATGGCTGAAAATGTCCTACTGTTCACCATAACTTTAGTCACGGGGAATTGATGATTGTGATTGTAAATCCAACAACACTAAACAAGCCCTCCTTCTAGCGCTAATGTTGACGCCAAGATCCGTTCATGAGCTCCAATCACTAAAGCGCGTCCAATCCTGCACAAAAATGGGTAAACACCGAAAGCTTGACGGTTTGGGCTGCCGGAGGATAGCTCCGGTGTGAGAATAAATACAGGCTGATATAAGGTTAACAATAGAAGCTTAACGCTCTAGTGCTGAAAAGTAATAAAATGCATGTACATTAGAATCAGGGTAAAGCCTTGTATTTATAGTGTTCTCACCACCTCCATAAAATTCTTCTCCAGGTTGGATTAGGGTTCCCTCTCAGTCAGTAATTCCTTAATAGGATTGCACTACATCTCCTAGAATTAAGGAAGTTGATTCAAATCCCAATACTCCTTCCACATCTAGAAACCAGATATAATTAGGAACCTTAATCCACAAATCCCCCGTCTTCCAAAACAACCCTTTTATCCAAGCCCACATAATATCACATGGGTAACAACCTACTGTATATCCTAGGCCCAAATATCTTTGACCCAACAAGTAGAACATCTATAAATTAATACTCGATAAATTAATAATCTCTCTAAAATAATATTTTTTTTTCTCAGTTCCGACTTGGGCTAATGGGATAAATTAATAATTTCGATAAAATAATAAAATAATAATTTTTAAAAAGACCTTTATATAAATATATGGTTTCATTAAAATCATAAATTAATAATTCTTTTAAATTACAAATATATATAGGGTAATCTTGTAAAATATGATTCTATTCTCGTTTTTTTGTCTTGAAATTCAAATCTAATTGAATTTCATCCTTAATTTTTCTCATTACGTCCAAAAGTTCAGGTGTTGCATTCTCGAATTGTAATAAAAACTTGTGAAGAGTTGTTAAGTATGATGTGAAGAATTTTTGTTGATGTTTATATAGTAGTTCTCTTTATCATCATACATGGAATGTATTATATTCTAGTAAAATGAACTTATATATACAAATGAAGTAAACTTAATGTGAATATAATTTTTTTTTTTAAATAAAATGTGAATGTAATTTGAAAAGTGGATACAATGAACATTATTTAATTATTAAAAATAATTAATATCACTTACAATGAATTCTATTATTACATTAATTTAATAAGTATGATGCATTACATCAAAAAAAAGTATAATATAAATATCAATAAAATGCAATAATTTTAATGCAATTAAATTTATGTTCACCGAATAGAAAAACACTCTTTAAATTAATAAATTGTTAATTTATCGATTAAATAATAACTCTCTAAATTAATAAAAAAATTCAGTCCCAACAATATTAATTTATAAATGTTCTACTGTAGTTCTATCCTATCAAGATTATTAAATCTCTCTTCTTCTTTTTCTTCTTTTTTTGTTGCTGAAATTCCTTCTTTCAAGCTAATTAATCTCATAAATCACAATATAAGATTTTGAATATATAATATTATAAAAGTAACTAATCAGTTGACTAAAAATTTTAAAATCTGATTAATAGTTCTATAGTTCAGAAAAAATTATATATATATATATATATATATTTAAAGTTATTAGACTCACAACTCAAAGGTTCATAAGGGTTGGAATAGGATGTTGTGAAATATTATAATTGAGTAAAATAAATTTAAAAAAAGCACTTCAAGCGTCAATAAATAATTTTTTTTATTGATATATTTTGACCCCCCTTTAAAAATGTTCTAATTCCGCCGTTGTTTATAGTATTTAGGCCTCTATCCCACTCACAAATAGAATTACACTCTCAATCCGTTGTAAGTGGAGTACTCAAGGGCATGCATTTTTGCCACAAATAATTAACATTGGAATTTGAAAAACCAAGGAAAAGAAAAAGAAACAAAAATTAAAAAAGAAAAGGAAAACTAACTTTATGAACATAAGTTTTGCTTATCTATACTTCTCAGTTCTCAAAAATCTAATAGCAAGAACAATGTTAAAAGTGTATGAGAGAGTCTCTGTCCGAATTTATCAATCTCCCCCGCCATCCAAACGAGACTCCATCAAGATGGTTTAAAAAATCCCGATAGATTATTAGATTTTATATCATTTTTCAATTCTTTTTTTTCCCTAATTTTTTTTGAGTAAAATACCTGTATTTTTATCAGATCTTGTTTTTAGGCAATTTAAAATAGACATTCTATTTAAGTAATTTATAGAAATAAGTTGCATTTTACATAAGGTAAAAATTGTAATTATATAATACTTGTATAACAAATATCAAATGCAATATTACTCTCTACTATATAAAAATGGGGCAAAATACATGGGTTGTCCCTGAACTTTAGGTGATTTTGATATTTAGCTATTTTCTTTTGATCAACACAAATTGAGCCACTTTCTATTCGAAAATTTAGATATTGAGCCCCCAAATGCCACATTGGCATCGACCTACTGACGTGACACGCGTGACGCCTATATGACACCGTTGATATCAACTTTAATCAAATTAATTCCTAAAAAAATATCACTACCCAGATTTTATCTCAAAACCTCAAGTTTGAAGTTTTGGCCAATAGACCACTCAAGCACTATAAGCTTAGCTATTAAATTATCCAAAGAATATTACTATATACTAAATCAATTCATAACAACTAAATAAAACAAAAAGAGATGACGAACAGAGGGGAGAGGAATCATTTTGATAAATATTTTATAATAATAACAATAATAATAACAATAATAATAATAACAATAACAATAATAATAATAATAATAACAATAAAATAATAATAATAATAATAATAATAACAACAACAAACAACAACAACAATAAAAACAATAATAATAATAATAACAATAATAACAATAATAATAATAATAACAACAACAACAACAACAACAACAACAACAATAATAATAATAATAAACATTAATACTAATAATACTAATAATAATAATAACAATAATAATAATAATAACCACGGTTTGTGTCCCTAACAAACATTTGTTGGCAATTCATTCAATGAAGTCTTGTTTCTAAACTTTGTTGACATACATCAGTCCTTGTGCAACTGACTGATTCCACATTATTATATTACTAAAGAACATCATTCACCTCGTAAAAATTAATGAAGGTTGTTGAATGGGGAAAGGAGAACATGATTGAAGTCGAACGCCACTAATTTTTCAGAACCCAATGAAAAAACCTTCTAATTTTTCAACTTTTTTTAGATCTACTATTCTTAATAATCGTAGCTAGCAAAAAAGGTCCAATCTTTGATCGGAAAAAAGAAGAAAAAAAGAGAGGAGAAGATAAAGAAACTGCATCAAATGGAGTTTTGATTTTAAAAAAACGATTCCTCGCACACTGGGTTTAGATCAGGTTCAATCTCTCTCTTAGGTTTTCATTTTTAATTTGTTTACTACTACTCTAATTTGTATTTTGATTATAAGAGAGGGAAAAGATTTAAGGGACTGAAGAATGCTTGGGGGTGTAGTGTTATTGATGGTATTTAATGGTGGCGTCGGCAACTGGTGGTGGACATTGACGCCGGTGTTTGGTGGTGTTGGGATGAGTGACACTGATTGTAGCATCCCCAAATTCGAGTACCTTTTTACCACGAATCTGGTATATTAAATCCATAATTATTGCGGAAGATATAAACATAAATTGTTTATACATTAAACTTTTACAACATAAATCCCAAGGTCTACAACCTTAACTTAATACATACCTTCAATATCTTAAAGGTTTACAATATCATTTGTATCAGAAAATTTAATAGTTCTAACTGCATCAAAAAATTAATCTTGCACTTTGTCTTTGCTTCTATCTTTACTCGAGCTTTCATCTTAATCTGAAAATTTTTATCATGATATAGCAAGGGTGAGTATCAAATTTGTCCCGGCAAGTTAAATTTATTTGAGGATATATCATGATTGAAAGAATATGAATAAAAGGCTAGCTACGTCCAACAATATAATTGTGAACTAGCTGGAATCAAATTTCATAATTGAATAATCAGGACGACATGAATAAATGTCAATAAATAATATGAATAATTGAACTGGAGCAGATGGTAATGAAGGTGATCAACCTTTCATACCTAATGAACATATGTAGCATGCACTAAGTGCGAATTAATAATCAGTATAGATGTGAATAATTCACAATAATTATTCACTAATATGCTTTGAAATATAACTCGAGTTTGAGTTAAGAAAACTTGCCTACATAGTCGATTACCGCTACGCAATTTAATTTATTCTCTTTATTGAAAAGATATATCAGGTATAAGATTGATCTTTCAATTAGCATATCATACCTTATTTCATAATACTATCTAACACTTAATCACATAGTCAAATATTAGATAATCTTAACACCCTATTCATTTACTTACTTATAATCTCATCACCTTATATTAACTTGTCTAATCTTTACTCACAAAGTTAAGTAGTAGACATTACACCTTAGTCTTAGTAGTATCATTATACTTTGATAATCTTACAACTTATACTCATAAGTTATCCCTTTAGATGTTATCTTAGTAAGCGAGATAACCTTTTAGTAAACTGAAATATCATTTCAGTAAAATGAATTACATTTCGGCATCCTGAAATCACTATTTCAGCAAACCAAAATCATATTAGCAGACTAAATTCAATTTCAGCAACCTGAATTCAAAATCTTCAATTTCAGCAACCTGAATTCACTATTCTTTTGCACGAAAATAACAAATCAACTTATTATTTTTCTATCTTTTGGCCAATCATATACACATGTATTTCATACACAACAAATATTTTTCCGTAATTTTTCAACTCCTTTAAGTATTTTTCAAAAATCAATTTCTAGTTAATTCCTTAAGAAATTAGCTACCTCGTGCTTAACTCCAGAAATTCCCAACTTTTGGCATAATGTTATACATGTTAACGTGACCATCCAGTTTAAATTTCGTGACCATCGGAGTTATAGAACTCCGGTTATAGCGATTTTCGTCGAAAAATCACAGAAATTGAAATGATCATAACTTGGTCATTTTAACTCGGAATGAGCTCATTTTTGGACACAACCTACTTTATCCCATATATTTTCATCCCCAAAAGGCCGGATTTTATCTCGATAAATAAGTTACTAAAACAGCCCTTTTAAAGTTTTGGGCAGAAGCTAAATTGCCATTTTGCAGTTTTTCGTCCTTTGTTAAAAATAGTCCATACAGAAATCTACAACTCCTTTTTCAGTGATTCCACTTGGAGATGTTAGATAACATATAGATCTAACTCTAGGACTTGACCACACTCAAAAATTCAAAATATAATAGGAGATATGGTCATTTGAATTTTATGTTCCGTTTTCATAAAAATCTGATTTTTAACTCTTGGTGAGTTCTAATAAAACTTTCATGTTTTCACATAATATTAACATAACTCATCATAATACCTACTAATACTTCATATACCCATGTTTCTACTATAATACATGATCTATTTCATCAAACAATCATCAAACACAAGATTAACACAATCGGGGCTAAGAAAAATTAGGATTTTCCACCCTTTGAAAAACTAGTTTCCATTTCATACTTTAGATCTAATTTTTACCACACAAGATGGATAGATCCACACATAACACACTCTAGATCATGTAGATCTAGAGTTTTGAAGTTTGAAATCATCAATCCAAGTTTTCATTTAAACAACTAAGAATAACTTAGAAAAAAGGTAATTTATACCTTGATATCTTGCTAGCTTTTCTTAATCCATCAAAGTAGATGATGATCTTGGTTAGCTTGAAGATCAAAACCTCTCTCTCTCACCTCTTGGAGCTGCCGAAAATTGCAACTCTTCTTTCTCTCTCTATTGGTTTTCTTTGAGTTAGCTAATAAGAGATGAGAGAGAAATGGAATGGATTTTTGTGGGTTTAGTAGTAAATTGTATAGATATAATTATATATCTAATATTAATCTCCCAACAACTCATTCTTGCTTTCTCTTTCTTAATCATTACAAGGTTGCTTATAACTTTGGTTAAGAATGTTGGTTAAATAAAGGAGTGACACATGGAAGAGTTGGTCACCCACTAAAGTAAATAATCATCACATTCATCTCCCCTTCTCTCCTCTCTTATTTGGGCTGGCCATGTGGCCTTAGTTAGTCCAATTTTTGGCTTTTCTTTTATGCTTTAATTGATTTACTAAATGTCCAAAAAGTCTCTCCTCCATTGGGCTAAGTTTTGGGCTCCCAATTAATTCTTTTGGGCTTCAAAATTAAAATGTTTGGCTACAACAACTAACATCTTCCAATACTTCTAATATTACCATTCCCTAATTATTTAATTAAGGTTTTCATTTCCTCAATTATAACATAATTCCTTACTCATGCACATTTATTTTCTTAACCCAATTAGACTTGCTATAATTAGGTTATAAAATTTATTAATTGAGATATATAAATTAAATCTCTTAGAATTAGTATATGTTTTATATACTAACATTCTCACCTATTATAACCTCTTAGGTTATTTACTTAACACACCTAATATATATATTAGGTTACATAACTTAATTCTTAATTCACTTACTCACATATTCATACAAAATAAATTATTAAATTGAGACATGGTCCACAATTCCTAGATTAGGTCACTAGTATATAATTAAAATACTAGAACCACATACATATAATCTTATGACTCATTCACTAAACATATACCTCATTATCAGACTATCACTTATAGTCTACAAAATCATTCAAGTTCTTATCCAAAAATTTTGAAATCTTTAAAATTCCTTTACAGAAACGTCAAATCCATACACTCATTTTCTGTTTAAGTCTATTATTTAACATTTATTCAATCTTTTAAGATTTTATAGAATTGTCCAAATTTTCGGGTTGTCACAGTGATGAAGTCATCGGGGAGTTCACGAGAAGTGAATCGGAGGAGGAATTAGCGTTCGTGGAGTGACGGAGAGAGTCGGAGGTGAGGTCGCTGTGGAGGAGAAAGACGGAGAGGATGAGGAGGAGGGCGGTGGGGAGAGGGGGAGGGGGGAGGGGAACGGAGAGAAAGAGCCACTTAGGTCTTTTTTTCCTTTCTCTTTTAATAAAATGATCATTTATTAAATTAATTTATAAAATTTAAATTTTGTTACAAATTTAAATATAATTTTAAAATAAAAAAATTAATTGATAAAATTAAAATTACATTAACAAAAATGAATTAACTTTAAGATTTTGTAATTGGATTTGGATAAAAATTAATTTAGTATATAATTTATTTTTTGGGCAATCCATGTAAATAAGCATGAAATGCTCGGATGGTCTCATGGCCAAAGTTTTAAACTTAAGATTTTGGGTTAAATCTTTGGAAGAACTCTGGTTTTGGTAATTAATTTGGCAAAAGTACACGTGAGCTCAGCGTAAGTCAACGCACATGTTTGCGTTAACCAAAATAAAAGAGTTTAACACCCAAAAACACCTAAAGTTCAGAGACAACATATGCATTTTACTCTACAAAAATGTAACTTATTTTTATAAATTGTCCAAATGAACTACCTTGAATAAGTATCATGTCTCGTATGTCTGTTGGTTATGGATAAATATATTTATATACTTCTCAAATTAATTTGCAGGTTACCCGTCTCCTATGTGGTGGATTCATCTTCGCCATACGCTTCACCCACACCATCTGTGATGCCTTCGGCATGTCGCAATTCTTAACCGCCATAGCTGACATTTCCCGAGGAGCAACCTCCCCATCCATCCTCCCAATTTGGAAACGGTCCCTACTCAATGCAAGAATTCCACCTCAAATAACATTTTCACACCCCGAATTCCTTCACATTACCAATATCTCCCCTCCCGCAGAAACCTCAACACAAAACATCAAATACAAATCCTTTTTTTTCAACTCCACAAAAATCTCCGCCCTTCGCAAACAAATTCCTCCGCACTTAACCAAATGCACCACATTTGACATACTAGTCGCATCAGTCTGGCGCAGTCGAACAATTTCCCTACAAATGAACCCTAAACAAAAAGTCCGTATAGTTTTCCCCCTAAATGCACGTTCAAGACTTAAACCATGGTTACCAAAAGGATACTATGGAAATGCATTCGTTCTTCCTGGGGCAATATCGACTGCTTACGAGTTGTCAAATAAGCCGATAGCATATGCATTGGAGTTGGTGATGAAGGCTAAGGCAAATGTGACGGAGGAGTATGTACGATCGTTTATTGACCTGACGGTTGCAAAAGGGCGGGCTCCCATATCGATGGAGTGGACCTACATTGTGGATGATTTGACTAGGATTGGATTATGGGACATGGATTATGGGTGGGGGAAACCGGTGTATGGCGGGATGGCGTATTGCGAGGTTGATTCTACTCCGGGAACTGGGAATTATTTCTTGCGGATTAGGGATGGGGGTGGAGATGAGATTGTTGCTCCAATGTGCTTGCCTGCCAATGCCATGGAGAGATTTGAGGTGGAGCTTGCGAAATTGTTAATAGATGGTCATGGAAATGAATCACATTTATTGTGTGAAAATGTTCGAAGCGCTCTTTAGGGTTTATTTATGGACTACATTATGTGCATTAACAGAGCACTACATTGTTCACGATTCCAAAAGTGTCAACTTCTATCAGACATTAATAATGTTATCAATGAATATATTCGTTAAAGAACGGTTCCTGTGGATTTTCCTAAAATTCACTAGTGCAGAAAAATGATAAGTGCATACCCTAATTTTAGATGTCAAATTCAGTAACAAAACAAACAAAAACAGTTTTTTCCCAACAGCATATTGATCATTCAGTTCAAAGATAACCCTTGAGCCATCTCAAATGTCCCCTTAGATAATGCATCTCAATGTTTAGTGTGTTTGGCAATAACATAAAAAATGGTACGGTGCATTTTATTTTCAAACACTGATGAGCTTAATAAGCTGCACTAAGAATGAGTTACTTGTAAACGAACAGCATTCACAAATGCTGCGTTTGAAATTCCACGCACTAAACACTACATGATGGTAGACAAACAAATACTATAATATCATTTCCTTGTGAAAGCAGCATAAAGGAACACTGAAAGCAAGTAGTAATTAACCCAAAGTGCCTGCACCTATAGAGCCACAGTAAACTAACCCATCCACAAGAATAATGCAAATCATCATATAAAGACTTGATCTAAACTCAGAAAGCATTATAAACAAGTTCTTTGGGTAAGATCAGTTACTACATTCAATAGCATAGTATTGCAACACAGAATGAAAAGCATATACCAAAGGACTCTTAGCTACCAAAATAAGAGAAACTGAACTTGAGAAGCAACCAGCTTAGGAGTTATTTTCTCTACCAAGTATGAAACAATCTTTTTTACCGAAAAAGGATCCAAAAGACGGCATCTTGCACACAAGTAGCCATAGTACTCCCTCGGCATTGCTAAACACGGTGAACTAGTACAAACCTTGCAGAATTTATAAATACTTGATTTTTTATATTATATGAACAGCTTCATCTATCCCATTCCAAACTCTTAACTCGAGGATCCACCTTTGGAGGATTACCGTCTACGTTGGTTGGTTGCTGGTTGGTATAGCGATCCCAGCCCATGATGTGGGGCAAAGCAAACTGCATTGGAAAGTTAAAACATAAGCATATTGTGCATACAGTCACGGCACAGAAACAGCAAGCATATGATGGACAGAACCTCCTTTAAACAACTGCAAGAAACAACATGAATATGATAACTAATTTCTCCAGTCATCAGTAAGATGTGCAACTCCGGCCATATTTTCAGATATTAGTAGCTGGTATATTTATGATGCATCATAAAATACAAAAAATCCTCATAATTAATTATAGCTTCTATTAGCATTAACTGACTGGATTCCCTACATTATCAACATGAGAACAATGGAATAAAGACCGAGTGGACTTTCCATAATATGACATACTGGTGAACTGCAAAAAATGAAAGATCGAGGAGAGCACTTGGCAACCAAAGGAGAAGGGGGTCAGGGGGAGAAAAAAACTTTGAATAATTTTAAACAAGCCCACATGAGAGAATAATGGCATAATCACAGGTCTTTTTATGATACAATATGTTCATGAACTGCTGATAGAGAAATCAGTGCACCCAAAGGGGGAAAGATAAGAGACAGAGAGAGAGAGAGAGAGAAGGTGGGAGGACTTGATCGAATTTTAAAGACAGAAGAACTATTAAGAACCAATTTGCTAAGATATCAGGCCCCTGTTGGTACCTAACCAGAAATATAGAGAGAAACAGAGATAGAGAAATAAAGAAATAGAGAGAAACCTAAGAAATTAGGGAGGATAAAGGAGAAGAACTCAGTGTTTTACACTGAGAACACTGAGTTCGTGAGAGAGAAAGAGAGAGAAAGGGAGGAGAAGCTAGTTGAAAGCTTCAATTCTCAATTCATTTCACAATGCATAAAATTTATACTTGGGGAATACTCTTCCCTTTACATCTATGCATAGAGAACAAAAGCTAAAAATAATTCTCCTAACCTACACCATTATCCTTATCCTTCACTCGTACTAACTAACAACCAATGTGCTCACATGCACCTCTATCTTCTAGAATAAAATATAACATATGCCCAGTTTACCCTTTTGGGCCTGACATTTCCTCCCCCTTAAAATTTTTCATGTCCTCGTGAAAGAGTACTTGGTTTGTTCCTTCTTCAAATTTCCTTGATAAGCTACCAGCGGCTGTGTTATCCCTTCCCTTTTTGCAAGTAATGATGTAATAATGATGTAATCATACCCCAGAAGCGAGCTAGGTTATAGCCAGCTATTGCAATTGCCATAGCTGGATTTTGGGCAAATTTTTAGTAGTATTATATATGGTGAGCATATACATAGTATCACTTGAGAAAAGGATGTAAAAGACAGTCGAGATCAAACCAAACTAGTAAACACGTGTATGACATAATTTGGCTGCTTGTAGGAGTAGTGTTTCATGTTACAAACTGTTTGCATTTATATGAGAGCTGGACCATTAAATAATATATTTAAATGATCATTCTTGTATGTATGCTCGACTTGAATTAGGTGCAATCTCCAAATATAAACCCATCACCCATGGTTAATAACTACACCATCCTCTATCTTAAAAAATATTTTAGCATGAATTTTAAAATGATTCAAGTGTATTAAGAAATTTTGTAAAGGGTAAAAGGCGAATTTTCATAATACTTCTTCTATCTCAAAATTTAAAACCACTTACTGTTGTAAAATACAAAAACAAATGATCTTATATTTTAGAACGAAGGTAGTACAATTTAAAAAAAGTTAAAATTTTATAACGGGAAAAAGATTGTAAGAAGAATACAATAAAAAAATTTAATTTTTAATTTACATAAATCCAATAATAAAGTTTGACAAATTGTAATTTCACTTGGTTATATTCCATGAGCCCCGTAGAACCTAAATCCCACAATTACATCCTAAAACAAAAGAAAATATGATTTGATCATAGAGCCATTACATTAATTATATTTTAATAATTTTAAATTCCAATTAAGTGTTCTTTATATCTACAATACAATAGTATTTTTTGGAAACATAACATTACAAATATATTTTATCTTAAATATTAAGTAATTATCTTGAAAGAGACGCACATTATATTTTAGTTACCTTTCTTTAGCAATTTTTTTAATGAATGTTGCCATAGTTGAACTAAAATCCTAAATTCGCCCCTGGCAAGAGCTTGTTCATCCATCTTTGTTGCTGGCAAGTCGCAACTTTTTGCTCTAAGAAATATTTAAGTGACAGATTGTCTTTTTTGATAATGAACTTTCTCTACCCCAAATAGGAAGACCATCTTTTAATAGCTTTGGTCACTGCCATTAGTTCCTTCTCATAGGTGGAATAACTCTGACCTTGGGTCTTAGAGATTTGCTAAAATAGGCAAAGGTCTCCCATTTTGCATTAAAATGGCTCCAATCCTTGAAAGACTTAATCCACTTCCCTCAAGTGCTTTCTTTCGGGGATGGATGAAAGGCTCTACCTATATAAATTTTTCCAATTGGGGATTTTCCTATAATGATCTCCATGAATAGATGTTTCCAACTATGGGTCTCGAGCAGTAGAGAAGAACGGCACAACCTAGTGGTAGGAACAAATAGCAAATATTTTGATTAGTACGATCAGTGAATTAGATGAAGGTACGACCCAGAAGCATCAGTTTCTATTTCAAAAATTTGGTAAAATCTGGTAAAGCTAGGGCTGGGGCTGTTGTGAGAGCCTACTTTAGAGTTGTGAAGGCTTGTTGGGCTTCTTGATTCCACCCAAATTTTCCCTTTTGAAGTGGAGTGGTGAGAGGTTTGGCTATGGCTCCATACCCTTGTATAAATTTGCAGGAGTACCCAGTGAGCCCAAGAAAAACTCTTAGTTGTTTCACAGTTTTTGGAATAGGTCAGTCCAACAAATCTTGTACTTTAGAGGGATCCACCATGACTCCTGAGTTTGATATAACATGCTAAATAGTCAAAAACACATTTATTTGGACTGTGCAAAAGCACATTTACTTAGTTTTGCATTCATAACTTGCAACACTTCACCCAAGTGTCTACAATGCTCCTTTAAGTCTTTAGAGTAGACTAGGATTGCATAAAAGAAAACTAACACATGTTTTGTGAGGAGTGGCTGGAATACAATATTCATGAGGTTTTGGAAGGTAGCAGAGGCATTAGTTAGCCCAAAAGGCATAATAATAAATTCAAACAAACCTTGATGTGTTCTAAAGGTTGTTTTCACAATGTCTTCTTCCCTCATTCTCACTTGGTGATACCCAGCTCTTAGGTCCAATTTGGTGAAGAACTTGGTCGCTTGTAGTTCATCTTGCAATTCATCAATGAGAGGGTTAGGATATTTATTCTTGATAGTAAGAGAGTTGAGGTGCCAATAGTCCACATAGAATTTCCAACTCCCATCTTTCTTTTTAAGTAGGAGTATTGGGGAAGCAAAAGGACTTTGACTAGGCCTTATTATCCCAGATTACAGCATCTCAGTTACCAGGCTTACTATTTCATTTTTCTGGTCATATTAACACTTATATGGTCTAATGGAGATGGAAAGGAGTTTGTTTTTAAGGTTATGCCATGATCAAGGGTTCTTTTTGATGGCATTCCTTTTGGTTCTTGAAAAACAACAAAGATGTCAAGAAGAGTTTGTATTTCTAGGTAGGTGTAGGTACTCAAGGAACAACATTTGGGCCTGGTTAATTTAGCAAAAAAAACATTTGGGGCTGGTTGTTTGGGATATATTGGTGAAAAAGTAATGTTTGGGAGTGAGTGTACCACAACAAGGAACCCATTTTCCTGATGATTGATGTGCTCAACTATTCCCTCTAGAATAATCATCTTTAGTCCTGGCAATGAGCTTCTTGTTAAGCCCTATAGCTGCACCATTTCTCCTCCATTAAGTTTTCATAATCAAATGTAGTTGGTCCTAGTTGTTTCAGCCATTGCGCCCCTAGAACCATGTCACATCCTCCTAAAGGCAGATCCTCACTCCATTGAAGAAAAACCCTCCCATTTTCCATTTAAATTATGTGCACTGCTGATTACTAGTGAGTTGGCTCCCATCTGCTACAGAGACAAACATGGATTGAGTAGTTTCCAAAGCACACTTGAGCCTTTGTGATGTTTTAGGGTCTAGGAAGTTGTGAGTACTTCCCCCGTCAGTAAGTATGGAAATGGGCCTCTTCCCTATATAACCAGTCCTCTTCATGGTTTGTGGACTGGACTGTCCTTCAAAGGCATTGAGATATAAATCTAAGCTTTCCTCATCTGGTGACTCCTCTAGGGTGCTGTCCTTGGGCTCTTCATTATATTGTGGAGGCCCAGAGTATTCCTCACACTATTGAGTTTCTTCACATGTAATCATAAAGTTCTGGGAGCTTTACATTGATGACCCATGATGTACTTCTCGTCACAGTAAAAACAAAGGCCTTTTGCTTTCCTCTCGTCTCTTTGGGCTGTTGTGATTGGTTTAGGTTTGTTGAAGACTTTTCTAGGGTAGGTAAGCAGTGGTGTTTTGATTGTAGGAGGTGCAGGGAGGTCTTTTTTAGAGCTGGGCTGAGTGTTTGTGCAAGTGGTATGGGCTTTAGGATAGCTGTTGCCGTGGTGTTTCTTGAAGCAAACAAGCAAGCCTCTTAGCCGTTAATGGATCAATGAAGATGTGTGTGCTGCCTCCATCTATGAGAATGGAGCAAGTTATTACAATGGTTCTGGGGTTGCATTCCCCTTCAATGGCATTAATGGAGACTTCCATTTTTTCTTCTTTACCCTTCTGTATCTATTGGGGGCTGTGTTGTGCCACTACACAGATGACCCTGACCCAGGTTTGACAGCTTTCATAATACTTGGTTTGTTTGAAGGCTTGGGAAAGGGTTTCTGGGTCAAGCAACTTCACTATCTTCTTAGTCTCATCCTCAAGTCCTCCAATGAAATTCTCCACAAAGAGGCAACTTTTCAAGCAATCTTCCCTTGTGCCTCTCAAACTCATCATAGTATGAATTCACAGTACCCACCTACTTCAACAATTTGAATTGCTCATATATATTCTCCACACCAGCCTCAGTAAACCTCACAGTGAAGTCCTCTACAAATTCCCTCCAAGTGAGTGCATCCTTGCCATTAACATAGGACTTGTACCGATACTTTGGAGAGCCATTGAGATGCATCCCAGCGATGGCAATCCTCCTCTGGGAGTTAATTCCATAGATGTCAAAGTACTCCTCACAATCTTGTATCCAACTCTTTGCATCATCACCTTTAGTAAAGGATGGAAAACCAATTTAAGATGCTTAAGTTTTCTCCCCTCTTCTTTAGTTTCTTCATTTTGGTTCCTTCTTCTCCATTGAGCATCATCTTCTTCACGTCTCCTTGCTCTTTCCTGCAAAGCACGGTAACGATTTCTAAAAAATCCCTTTACATTTCTCTGCTCCACATGAACAACATGAACACTGTTGCTCATTTCCTTACTCTCAAAAGGATTCTCAAACCCTTCTTCATTATTTAAGTCCCTCTGCTTCAGTAGCTCATTCATACCACCCATGAAGTAATCCATCTTCTCATCAATGAGTTGCAGTTTCTCATTGGCGTACTCCCTGTAACTCAAAAAGTCCTACTGCAATATTTATGAAGGACCAGCCATGTTTATAGAGGATAGAAATGAAATGAATCACAGGACAATTGTGATTCTAAGTTTGAAAATTAATTTCAAGCAGTAGCAATACTACTTGAGTGACTAAATGAGCTAGAGAGGTTTTTATGTAAGAAATGGACCTCCTCAGTCAAATAAACCTAGTATCCAATATAGAACAATTTTTAAATTTAACTAGCTACAGCTTAGTTGAATTTTATAGAGTAAATGAGCATAACTAGCAAGCTACAGCACCAAGAGATCCAAATTTAGTATAAACACCGATTACCAGAGTAGTAATAAAGTGCTAACACTAAAATAAGGCTGAAACTATTTGTTTATGGACTAGAAAATAACTAAGGACTGACTTATAATGTTTTTGGTTTTTTAATTGTTTGTACTGATTGTAAATATGCTAATTAAGTAATCAGAATCACTTAAACCAAGTAAGATCAGATCAAACCAAAACAAATCACAAAATCCAGAAATTTTTTGCCGTCAAAGAAGTAGAAAATTAGGGATTGAACTGTGTTTCGATGTTGTTTTTTCTGAGAAATATGTTATGGGCTATTGCTATAAGACTAAAACGAGGAGAATAGAAGTGATTAATACCTAAAACAAGTGACTAATCACTTAATTTTGTTGAGAACTACAACCTTGACACCACTCACAAAATTAGAAAATTTTTATGTAAAGGATACTTTTCGGCGAAATTTCGGCAACTCGGCATAACGTAACGGTTTCAGACCAAATAACGGAGAAATCACGGTGTAAAGGGGAGAAACGCCACCAAAAAATAAATAGAAATAAAAAATCAAATATGCTAAAAGCTATAAAAGGAAGACGACAAAAGAGAATGAATCTTTCTCTATAAGTTGTACTGAAATTGTAGTAACTCGTTAAGTATACCTTAAAAATTGAAAAAATATATTGTACTAAAAATATACTTGGTTAAACTAAATTTAACTTAAATTTTAACTATATGCACCAAGTAAGGTATAACTTAAAAAAATATAAAAAATGTACTTGATATATAATTAGTTATGTTAAATTATAGTTAAATAGTACCTATGTAGTAACTAGTTAAGTACAAATTGAAATGTATAAGTTAAATTGTACTTTAATTTTACAAAACATGTGTGCTCTTCAGAACATCAATATGAACTTTATCCAAACGTAAAAATGACTAAACATATGTGCGAAATGTTTGTTTTATCATTTGGATAATGTTATGTGCACTAGATAGTTTTTTTGTGAACTTAATTGATCCATCTTCTTGTTCTTATTATTTAGAACCTTTTTACAATTTTTTTACTTTCTTTGAAATTCCTAACTAGCTAACATTGCATATCTCCCAAAACCGTTACCGAAACTATTACCGAAACTGATACCAAGTTAAAAATAACCTTCCGAAATATAGGCCGCTACCATGACTTTGAACCATGGTTACAGGTGTGTGGAAAAACAGAGCCTCCAAAGTAGTTTTTCTGCTACTTTGTGGTTGTGATTAGTTGTAGTTGGTGATGATTTTGGGTTGTTTTTGGGTTGGGTTTGAAGAGTAGAAGGGAGAAGATGACAGAACTGAGATTGGTTTTGTAGAGGAGAAGAAATTAGAGGTTGAAGATAGAAGAAAACAAAGGATTAAAAGGAAAAAGATGATGATTCTGTAACAACCTAGAACTCTGATACCAATTTGTCAGGTCTCTGTTGGTACCTAACCACAAATATAGAGAGAAACGGAGATAAAAATAGAGAGAAATCCGAGAAATTAGAGAGGAAGAAGGAGAAGAACTCTGTTTTTACACTGATTCGTGAGAGGGGGAGAAATAGATACAAAGGGAGGAGAAGCTGGTTGAAAGCTTCATTCTTCAATTAATTTCTCAATGCATAAATTTCATAGTTGGGGAATACACTTCTCTTTACATCTATATATAGAGAACAAAAGCTGAAAATAATACTCATACTAACTACAACCCATGTGGTCACACACACGTCTATCTTCTACAATATAAGTATCATGTATGTCTAGTTTACCCTTTTGGGCCGGACATAAGATGATGTTTTTTTTTGCATCACCTGGCCTAAAAAAAACCTCCATACAGCCCTTGCCAAAATAATCCCTTTTGAGATAATCGCCCGGTTAATGTGCATTTCCCAACACCTTTTAAAAAGATCAATATTACTAGCATGGAAACAAATCATATACAAGAGCAAGAATAAAGATGTATCTTTTAGTGAGAGCAATATTACTCGCATGGAAACAAATAATATACAAGAGCAACCATAAAGATGGATTAGATACATTTCTTCATGGGTTCCCCACAGGCATGAGGATGGGTATGCTAAACAACCTTTTGTCACGGGACACTGAATGTAAGTACTTATATATAGTATATACAATATTACTGTTCCACTGCCACGCACATGCAAGTGTTTCTCTTAAGGATCTTTGAGACCTCAAACAAATTAATAACTCGTTGCTTTCGTAACGTAGGATATATGAATTCCACAGAGCAATATATGAATTCCTTAAAATTCAAATATATGGACACCACCAATTTTAAAACAAAATAATCAGCTTCAGATCAAGATTGTAGTCTTCTTTCTTCTTGTTTTACCTATTATTTAATTTAAAATTGAGTAATTGACCCATTACAGAAATAGAAGCACTAAGGAAATTCGGAATAAAAGATGAACAAATAAAAAGTATCTTAACCCAAGCCTCGTTAATTTGATCGAGCTTCATATACCCAGATATTTCCTACAAATGCTTCTCTTTTCTTATTCCATGAAACAATTTTCTACAGGAAAAATACAGATACACCTATTTTGTCAGAAGGCGGGAATTAGTAAAATCACACAGTTTATAGATGCAGTAAATCCTTAACCAGTTTTTAAGAAATCCGTAATTAGTATTTTCCAATGAGAAAGACAACCAGCATTCAATTTTAAAAAATAAAATGATGTGTACAAAGCAAAAGTTATATAATATCATACACTGAAAGCTGTACGCATCACTGCAAACTCGGCTTTAGTAACAGGAACTGAAAATCGCTCATTGGTTTTTAGGATATTGTTCACAACACCTGCAAAGAATTTTCATAGAGATGGTGAAAAATAATCAAGTGTTAAATAAGCTTGGCATTAGCTTGTTATATAAAAGGGAAACCAATTAAGGTAAACAATTAACACCTATTCTGAAACTTCAGAACATACCAAGCATGAAAGCGTAAGTTTGGTTTTCATCTTTCCTAAGACCTGGAGTAGGAAATTAAAATGGATTGGGTGAACTTTAAAATAGACTCGGGACATAATTAATAAACCACCAATATTCCTCAGTATATCACGAGTATAAAAATCAATCTACTATGGTTTAGATTACAAACAAATGCACAATTGCACATTATGTCCTGATGATTTGAAGTAAACAGGTTCTAGATGTCAAACCGACACTTCACCATAATCCCCTATCCTTTCTTCCATCTATGATATTTTTGGGCTTACCTTCCAATCCGTTGTCGTGTCAGAATCAAACCTTGTTTGTATGCTCAAAGATTAGTAAACTATCTGGCTCTCCCTCTATTGCAACATAATCGTATCACAATGATTTAACCTTCGGAATATCAACTATTCCAGAAATTATTTTCACAAGCGATTCACAACAAACATTATCAATCCTACCCCCAGAACAAGCTGAATAAAGACCAAGGCCAACAAAAATAAGCAATACCTCCCTCAAAATCCCACCATTAGATATTTTCTTAATCAACGACATAACTAATCAGCTACAAGTATTGAGTTTTTTATAAGAAATAATTGTTTAAAGAAAACTGCCAGAGGGGGCGAACCTTATGCAAAAGAAGAACTGCTGTAAACTATACCCAAAACCCTATCAAGGAGACCTATGGGCCTCCACAAAGAATTACCCTCTGAAAATATCCATAAAAGGAATGGTAGCCCCAGGGTACACCTCAGAGAGACAAAAGTATAAAGTATTCAACATCAAATTATTAAGTTTCAGGGAGGGACATCACTCTAAAAAAAATACTAGTTCTTTTGACACAATCCACATTCAACCTAAAGAAACAACATCCACCTCTTTACATCCATCTCACCCTCAACCTTCTCCAACTGTACAATAAAACCTCAATAATATGGGGCAATGATCTAAAAAGCGGCCTAGGCGGGCAAGACGAGGCCTAGGCGGAGAGTTTTTTTATTTTAATAACTACCCAAACTAGATCTTGATATATTTATTTTTCTAATGATTTACCATATTCATAATGCAGGTTGTAGCATATCAAATCACAACAAGAACTGAACAAGATCAAGTCAAAATGGATAATTTTATTATAGTTGTAATTTTTTGAACTTGTACCAACTTCAAATTATATAAATGATGATACATTTGTAATATTTAGTTTAATTCAATATAATTCTTAAATTTATGTTTAGTTTTTTAAATTTAAATATTGAATTGAATTTTTTAAATTTTAAATTTTATTATTTAATAGCAATCTTGTTTATGAATAAAACTAATACGTTAAAGATATGTGTTTGAACTTTAAGTAAAACCTTTATTATTTTAATTATAGATTGTATTGTTTTATATTATTGTTTTGTTTGGATAAATGTAAGATAAAATATTAAAATTGGTTTAAAATAAAAAATCCCGCCTAAGACCCCCGGTCGCCCGCCTAGCACCTTTTAGAACATTGATATAGGGCATAATCAACTCTCCACAAAACAAAGAGTGGACCAAATGTCCTGAGTCGGCTCACCATGGAGCAACCTATGGCGGGTCATCTCCTTAGAAATTTACCATAAACTTACCTTGCCTCTCTAATTATCTACAATCAAAATAGCATCCAAGGTTGCTTTCCACGTGCACTACCCAAATAGGAAGTCCTCCCAATACCCCTCCCTTGGTTGAACAACCCTTCTCTCTCTTTTATTGCACAGGAAAGAATTATAAGACCTAAGAGTAAACAAATCTGCAACATGCCCCTACCCCCTACGAATCAGCCTGATCAATGTGCAAACACCAACTTTGACCGACTTAGGTTATGAGATAGGTTCTATCTCTGTCTTTCCTTCATATAATTTCCTTAATTCCTAATCTTAGTTTTGTGCTTCTTCAAATACTCATTGTTAACGTTAAAGGAAAAATATTTATTAGATGAAAAAGAGTACATAAAGGAAGGACAATGATCTTCCAAAGAATACCCGCCCATCTCTGAATATTTGAAATAGAACCTCTTCTAAAAGCACGCTTAGCTGAAGCCCGCGGTGATGCAATAATGAAATCTAAGATTCTGAATCCCAAAGAAGAGAAGAACAGAAAAAGAGACTGATGGTATCATTGAATATTCTAGAATTTCTTTTAGTCCATATCCCTCATAAAATAGCAAAACAAGTACAATATCAAAGAATTTTGGCATCTTTGTCTTCCAAAACCCAAAAACCTTACCTGAAACAAACTTTCCAAGGAGTAAGGCGACAGCCAAGCCTCCTCAAAAATCCCAAAGAAAACTCCATAAAATTCGCGTTGTAGCTGTAGCACAATGGAAAGAAGGAAAAAAGAAGAAGATTTCATGGCTCTTTGAAATGTGTCTACACGTGACATGTATTTGAGCATGTGTTTGTATGGTCTTCTCTTCAACAAATCATTAGTATTAATCCGATTGAGAACTACTAATTTAATTTTAGAAGGAACCTTAGCCTTGCAAATATAAGAAGGGGGAAAATCATTACATGGATCAAACTATCAGACGAAATCTTGGCGTATGGGTTCGGTTTCCTTACTCACACCGATTCAGTGATAACCCGAATTTTTAAAAATTATTAAAATAAGAATTTAATAAATAAAATTCTTATTATAAGATGTGTCGGGTTTGGATAAGAATATATATAGGTGTTATATATTTTGAATTTTGTTGTTATTGGTGGAAAAAAACCCATAAATGAGATTTTATAGTTGGATAAACTATTAAGGAAAGATGTTTTAAAACTTAAAGTTGATCTTTAAACTATTAAAGAAAGTAGTAATCGATGATGTAATTTCAAATAAGAGATTGATTTTAGATGAGTTAACACTTAAGAAGTATGTGCACTTGTCTGCGTCTGAATTTGAGGTGGCGCAGCTGCGCCACTTCCAAGCCTAAGGCCAACGTAGCTAAGCCGGTCTGCAGAAAGCTCTAAGTAAGTTTGTGAAATTTAAATTTCAAGACATGTATATTAATGGTTAATATGTGTAATAAAAGTCATAATTGGTGTTTAAGCTGCCCGAGAATGAATTGAGATAGCAATACATGAATTGGATGAGAATTAGTTATAGAATTAATTAACCCGGAATAAATATTGGTTAATAAAGTGATATTATGGAATATTATATAAAGCTTTGTGAGGCAATGGCATGATGGTAAATTGAATAAAAAGAGTTAATTCACTTACATATGACAGTGAATTAATATATGTTTTACATAAGAGGATGAAAGGAATATGTTAATTAGAATTGGATATTTTGAATATATTACATAGTATTGTAATATATAAAAGAGTTAATATTTGAAAGATAAGTTGTTAATAAAAGAAAAGAACTAATATAATTATAAATAAATATTGGTTAGAGATTTATGCATTAAGTTAATATTTAAGTTATGGCTAACTGAAAATGTGTTGGGGCAATCTATGGAAGAAAAGGAATTGAAGAATTATAATATAATAATTAGTTTTGTACATACTAATTATTCTAAGGAGATGGTTATCTTAAATAAAGGTGTTATGAGTATAAAATTCATAAAGCCTAGTATAGTAGTTCTACATATTACAAGTATGCAATTATTTAAGATAAGCTAAATAATTTAATATTAAGGTAAATTGTGTCACACAAACTTTATATCAAAGGAATATTAAGATGAAGTGAAATTGGAGAAAAGCCAAACGTGGCCTAGACCTCTAATATTTTTGTTGAGATTATGAGCTTGAGTTATATAACTCTAGGAAGTGGGATAAATGAGCCTTGTGTGACATGAGTATTAAAGTTAAACCAGACAAAAGGTTTAACAGGAATTATTAAAAGAGAATCAATGGTAAGGGAATAAATGATGGATATTAATTAATCATTGTAGTACTTATGTGTGAATAAAATAATAAGTATGATGGAAAATAATGGGTTGAGAGTACCCAACTGAATTATATTTAGCCCAATTAAAATATTATTTGGACTAGTCCAATGTACATGGGATATAAGATTATATATGGGTGTATATTTAAAATATAAGTATACTTCCTTTATGTGGGGATACATATATGAAAGTGTGTGTATATGTGCCCATAACTTAATTTAATGTAGTAATGTTAAGTTATTATAATTGATTTAATAAGCCCAAAAGGAATTAACCTTACTAGAATGAGGTCCATTTTACTGATAAGTTAAGTAGTATTATAGCTTGTTCCATATTCATTGTCCCTAAAATATATCAGTCGTGTGATAGGCCAGTGGCCTATCCTATTCCTTCTTCACTATTGATGATGGCTAGAAGAATGGAGGGGATTTCACCAAATCTTCTTTGTCCATCATCTTCTTCTTCTTCTTCCTGCTAGTTTGAAACATTGGACAAAGCTATTAGTTGGATATTGAAATCTCTATAAATAGAGCCTCTTTCTTCTCTTTCCCGTTTGTTGAAGTTGCTTGAGAATTTGGTTATGGAAGGTTAGTAGAATTGAGAGCAATTAGAGGATTTAAGAGCTATAGTTAGCAAATTCAAGCAATCAAGAGGTAATAATAATCATATATGCTCTTGATTCCTAAGTTTTGCAATTTCTTAGTAATGACAAGAAATACTTACTTTTGAGTCAAAAATTAATGGCTAAGGATTGTTGTAATCCATAAAATGTTGTTAGATATTGATAATACAGTTAAATACGAAAACAACGGAAGTTAAACGGACCAATTTGGGTTAGAAACGAATTCGTAGTGATGAAATTCGCTAAACATGTTAAAAGATGGAAACATAGTATGAACTTTGAATTTGAGTTACCAAATTGGTTGTTTATGTGATTTGAGGATTGCCATCATGTTAGTTGAGTATCGTATGCATATATAGAAGCAATGTGATTAGTTTAAGCATGTTACATGAAAGATTTCTTGCATGGATTTTTAAGTTCTGCAGAAGTAGAGACCCTTCTGGAGTTGTTCAGGAAGGGTGCAACTGCGCCCATTCTGTAGTTCATTCCAGCGCAGATGCGCCGGATTCTATTTCTGGAACTGTCCTGGGGCAGCGCAGCTGCGCCGCTCCCACAGTTCAGCACAGCGCAACCAATACCTGATTGTGTTTTCTGCTATAATTTGATAAGCTTTAGCATGTTGGTAGAGCTTAGTTATGCATGAAAACAGGTTAAGCATGTGGTCTAAAGTTCCTTTGCATATATGAGTTGCGTTGGTTTACGTTAGTATATGTTTCGAAAAGAAATTTGAAGATTTTGAAAACAAACCTTGACGAACTTTGAGTCATTTAAGTTCTGACCTTGATAGCATGTATACAAAGTTTAATTATGTATGATATAAGATTCAAAGTTGTATCGTATATGTTAAGATTGCTTTGACTTGGTTTAAAACGATTTCAAAGGCAAACTCGGATATTTTTGCAAACTAAGTTTTATAAACATGGAGAGCATATATTTTGACCTTGAAAGCATGTGTAGAAACATATACAAATGAGTATGACATGTGAGTCGGAGTTGCCTTGCATGATTAGTTTAATATGACATCGATTTTGAGAAAAAAATTTAGAAGTTTTGAAACTAAGATAGACGAACATTAAGTTACTTGTATTCTGACCTTATGTGCAAGAATGATAGGGTTTTTATGCCTCTAGGCATGATTGGTATGTGCACGCAACTAGATAGACGTAATATGAACTATACATGTCTTAAAGTATGTTTTCAAATGATGAACCATGTTAATCATATGAATACATATGAGCATGCGTAATGAAAGTTGTTTAACATCGTTATTGGTTACATAGTTAGACCTTTGTTGCATGAACTCGTTTAGCCGTGAAATAAATGGCAATAAAGCTATAAAGTGTAAAAACAACTTGAAGTAAACACAAGAGGCACCAAACTTGGACCAAGACCTCTTAACTTGTGTATATATTATGCATTAACATTTAAGCATGATAAGAAATACGGTGTAAACTGGGAAATAAAGATACAAATCTGGTCTGGCCAGGGGACGGCGCAACTGCGCCCATCCTAGGCCAAACTGAAGCGCAGCTGCACTGCAAGTGTTTAAATTATAATTTGAACCTTTAAGCATGTATATGAATGTCTTAAGCTTCAATGCTTGACTTAAGTGATGTTCTAAGTTTACAAGCAGGTAATGGTTATATAAAACTTAGATTTGTTAAGTTTTATTAAGATTTGCAAGAACAATGTGGATCATGTATCTATGAGTTATGAGTTGTGTATCAAACACATAGCTAGTTAAGTGTGTGATAAATGTATATGATTGTTGATGTCAAGTACGTATGACTAAGGTATACATATACATACATAGCTATCCTAAGAGTATGATAAAGAGGTGAAACGAATGTTTCAAGAATCGAGTTAGAAAACAATGTAACAATTGTTATTACATTGAGAATGTAAGGAAATGTATGACTGATGAGTATGAATCCATGATTATATAATTGTGTAGGAATACACGAAGTGCAGATAATGATAAGTAGTTAAGTTGTAGTTGATAATCTACGATCCAGGTAAATCTTTCGGTTCCTATTTGCTCTATAATGTTGATAACTATTGCTTGATTTATGCTATGATATGGAATGTTAAATTATATATATGAAAGACATATGAGATAAGTATAAACTGAATTATTTTATGCCATGAAATGTGGAAATGTCTATGAGATATGTATGAAATTTAAAAGTTAATCTATGATTATGTGTAAGAAGTTAATTTCTATACTTGCTATATGAGAAGCAGCATGCGTATTGAGTTTAGATGATTAAAAAACTGTGCATGGTATTATGTACTATGTGATGCATGAAAACTGTTAGAATTGCTGGGCTGTCGAGCTCACCCTTGCAAATAACCACTTTTGCAGGATAAAGACTCGCGGTAAAGTTACGTGCTACTTGATTGATAGAGTTCAATAGTATCACAAGAAGATTGATTTGTTTACCTAAAGTTATAATTTTGAACCATGTTTTAAGTTTTAGATGATGTACTTGATAGTTGTTTAACTCTTGTGGAGTTGTAAAATTGTACTATTCGATACATAATGAACATCGAATTGAGATGTAAATTTTATAGTGTAACTTTGATGAATCGAAGCATAGAATAAAATTGATTCACAGATATGTAACTGGTGAAGGTTGTGATTCAGGGAAATGAATAAAGAATTCAGAAAAGTTTTAATTATTTCTGCAATCTTATTAAGTATAACATCGAATATGGTGTAAAGACAAGAATGGTTAACGACCAAGATTGGAAATTGATTTATGAGGGTTTTAGGATCGATTCATAGATCCTGGAAATAAAAAGGAATTAATATATTAATTAGTGTCAAAGTTAAGTTGTATTCATTAAATAATGAATGAAAATTGTTAATAGTTAGAGGAAGATAGTATCGTGACGCACCAGGTCCGAGATAACGGATACCCGGATTTGGGGGCGTTGCAGATCCAATAACGCATCAAAAATTGTAATTTCAAGCATTATCAATATAAAATTGAGTATAAGTAAAATTTTGTTATAATGGGAAAAAATAACAGTGTAACGGAGAAATCAAGGAGAAATAACGAGGTGAAAAATGTGTAACGGAAAATTAACAAATAGAACATTTTTGTAGAACAAAGGTAGTAGTAGTAGTAGTAATAATAATAATAATAATATCAAATAATAGAACTTTTTTTGTGGAGTAAAAGAAGTTGTAATAATAAATAAAATACGCATACTTACATAGTTACATATTAACTAATCAAAAAAATAATAATAAATAAATCTGAAGCTCTAGCGTAACGGTGCGTATCGCCCGACACCAAAGTCGAGTAAGAAAAACCTTCCGCAAACTAGGTTGCAATCGCGACTTTGAACCATGAGTCATTAAGAGATCAATTCCAAATAAGAGATCGAATATGAATAAGAAAATCAAGAAAAGATTTGCAAGAAAAATTGCTTGAACAATCTAATTACCACAATCTCCTATCCATACCACAAAAAAGAAAGAGAAACTTGACTAAGTAGGCCCAAGAGAGCATGCAAGTCATTAGCCTCGTGATCATTTAAATTCTTCAAAGAAATAAAAATCCCAAGAAACAATCCCCCTTGGCCCTTCCCAATGAAAGAAACGAGAAATGGGAACACGTAAAGAAGAGAGATTAAAAAATTTTGAATTTGTTGTTGCTATAGGAACATCAAGTCACTGTCCTCTAAAAAGCGAATGTGATCATGAAGCCCGTACCTCGAAGGAGATCTAATTAACGAAATAGCTCGAACCCTGCAATATTTACTTCTGAGAACTAGCGTGAGTGACAACATTATGTGTAGGATTCGCATCCCACCCATTTCAATGAAGAGCATATTTGTTTTAAATCAATTTATGCCAAAGGAGATCCAAAGAGAATCGCCTCAACTATTTAGGCACAAGGGAAAGGTATTCAGCAGAAGGTTACACATATGTAATCCTCAGCAAATGATCCTTGACAAGAAGAATCCCAAAACCTTATCCTCCCTCCTCTTTAGGGCTACAACTTGATCCGAAGCAACAGGTGATCCTTAATAAGAAGATAGAGAGAGCAGAAATTGCTTCTCAAATTTTAATATGCATTCATAGCTTCATAATACATGATATCACCTATTTATACTAGATATGCTAATGTTAGAAACAAAGGCTAAACTACACGGCTACACCACTTTCTTATCCTTCACTCAGATCTTACTATCACATGGGAAAAACTTGCACATCAACAGTCTAGATTATGAATCAATTTCAATCTATTAGGGCTTTTATACAAGTACATAGAGCTAAAATAGTTTGAAAGTGAAACGAGATTATTTTTTTTCTTTAAATATAAGTACGTAAATGTGCATCAACAGATAGAGAACTTACTCAAAGAAATAAAATAACCGCTACCATCAGCAAGTGGATTTACTTGTAAGGTCTTCCTCACTTGACCAGCATTGCTGTAACATTAAGAAGTTTTATCAAACCCAATACTTATTATGAGAGGAAAGAACTTAAAGATGAAAAACAACGGACCATAAAACAATCTTAAATTGAGGTTTAGTATTTGATTCCAAAACAAAAGAAGAGACAAACATATTTTCACCAGAAAATTAGACAACCAAAGTATCACGAGATCAACCTAGATTTCATTGAAGGGTCATGAAAGAATTCACAAGTATCGTTAGGGCCCAAACTTATCAGTGTTCCAACCTCTGTAGCCGACAAAGCAAAAAGCTACAAAATGTAACAGCAGTCAGCTGGAAATCGCAAATTTAAAAAAAAATCATAAACAAGTATTTCATAGAAAAGAGACATGACAAGGGGAGTAAAATTCATGCCAATGAGGGGGCGGGAACCAATGAACGACATGTATGTCAGTGAAAGCTATCTGCAAACAATCAGCCCCTGTTCAGCCTAATCACATGTAGCCCCAAAAGCATGTACTTTACATGAATCTCCTAAGGCAAACAAACTCAAACGAAGCTTTTTCAGATAACTGCGACGAATAAGGATATTATTAATTTAAACATAGAATTCAAGCCTTTTGAAATAATATCTTCAATCACCACCCCTTTCTCTTTCTCTCTCAAATACTTCCACAATTGTAATAGGCCTAACCAGATGGTTACCACTGACTAACCCGTGTCCTTCATATTTATTTGATCTCTAATCATTATCACAGAAAACCTAAGTTTAGAAGCTTAGTTGAATAGTTCACAATGGAAAAATATGAAGAAAAATGATAACAAGACTAAGATTTTGACTTCGTTCAAATGTGACTCCTTTGATATCAAGAAACCCAAAGAAACAAACAAAATAAATAATTATCAACCTTTACCATAAATATTACTTCAACTTAGAAAATTTCATGGCTAAATATATAAAGAGAAGTCAGATATGGATCAAATTATATGAATGCTTATCAAGGTCTTTTCGGAGCACAATAGATTCTATGCCTCAAAAGTCATAAGATATTGATTTTGTAAAGTCAATGGCACACAAAATAAATACATAAATAGATAAACATTATTAGGTCAAATATAAAAAGATGCACCCAGCATAAGTATTTTAACTTGGGCTTCCCAAAAAAAACACAGATTTTAAGTCTGCTCAAGATGCTAAAATCTCAAAGCTGATTCGGAAAATCTCAGTTTTGAAGGCATCAAAACTGTAACTAACAGCCACAGGGATTGACCGGGATCTAATGGCTCTCAAGATTTGGGTTTCCCTTTTGTAAAACAACTTCAAGACACTAAAATCTATAATAATCCGAAATTATTTTTGTGCATGTCAAGTGTAAAATAAAATAAAATAACTAACGGTGCCCGAGGGGACACTAATCAATAACTTGAGAATGTGATCAACAAAAAGATATACCTGCTTCTTTTCCCAATCATACTTGCGCTCACCAATAGCAGGGCAGAAGGACAGCATGATAATACCATTGCGATCAACTTTAATACCTCCGGACTATGCAAGACAAAGGATTAACTAGGGGAACTATTATTTAACTTTGTACAATGAGATACTCCCTCCGTCCAACAATGAAATTCCCATTTCCTTTTTCATGTTCAAAAATGAGGGCTAAACAGTAACGTGATGTTCTAAATTTGCCTTTAGTAATTTATGGTAGACCAATCTTTCGTTCAATATACATATAGTTATATAAATTGAGCAAAGAGTCAAAAAAATCATCAAGTTTTATTAAATTGCATGGTTTTGAAAAATGGGAGTCTCTTTTGGACTGAGGATGCATATTGCTAACGATTGTAGAAAGAACATGACCTTACATCCAGTCTGATAAATTTTGGGAGCCTAGGGGAGGCAGAAAGTGAAGCTTTGCCCTTATAAATGGAATAATCTGCAAAAACTCGACCTATAATTTTTCCTGAAGGCACCAAATTTAGCATGGTCAGAGCGATAAAAACATATCTCAAAAGAAGAGGTTGAAATTAAAAGTGTTCATCGCAATCAGTTAAAACCATCATCAGAGAAATTCTGCCGGGCAGTAGAAATGCCAGCCTTATACATGAAACCAAGTTCCATTAAATTATCTCTAACATTTCCCCCCAACAGCGTTCTCTGAAACAACTGGTTCCTGTTGACAAATTAAAATTAAAATATCGGACTAAAGCAAACGTGTATTCCATTAAATGTCACAAGCTTCAAAAATTAAAATTCAACGGTTTGGCAAACTATAATAATAAGTTCATTAGCTCACATTATGTCAGTTTCACTTCACTGTGCTAAAATATAAATTAAAATTTACAGATATAAGATTGATTTTGTGACGTTTTTACTTAGATTTCCAGTGTCTTTACCAATGTTTTATTGTTCTTATTGCAATAAAACATGTATCTGTTTTGTTAGTTTCATTTTTTATTTCTCACTCCGTCCTCCAAAGAATGGCTTAAATACCAAAATCTTGTCCCTATAATATGTGAAAAAGACTAAGTTACAAGTTATGATGTTATGAGGTGAACTAGTATAGTATTTAGTAATTTAAGCCAACCATAAGGGTAAATTTAGAACTTAATTTATACTCTTTTTTCTAATTTGGCCTTCTTACTATGCATGAAAATTGTAGTTAAGCTATTCTTTGGAGAACAGAGGTAATACTATTTAACCAATGCTCATAATAAATCTTAAAAGTGAAAATTATATTCAAAAAAGTACTAAGGGAGTATAACCCATTCAGAAGAAGTAATAAAAAGGCAGGAACAAACCCAATCACCAAAAATTAAACCCTACATCATGCTTGAAGACTAAACTGCAACAAAACATCAACAGAATCCACAGCAGACCAAGGGAATCCTCCTACCAAAACACAAAAGGCTCAAAAACAAATTCTTAATTCGAACAATAGTTCATTCTAAAAATCCCCACCTAGGCCCCGCCTAGGCGTTAGGCCCCCTCTTGGCGCCCCGTCTAGGTGCTAGGCTCCCCCTTGGCGCCTCGCCTAGGCGCTAAGCCCCCTGACGCCTCACCTAGACCTAAGGCGGCAAAAAAATCCCCAGTAAATTAGGCGAGGCCGAGGCAGAGTAAATTAGGCGAGGCCGAGGCAGAGAGGTTTTTTTTATTTTAATAACTACCCAAACCAGATCTTGATATATTTATATTTTTAATAATTTACTATATTCATAATAAAAGTTGTAGCATATCAAATTACAGCAAGAAGTGAACAATTTCAAATTAAAATGGATAATTTTATTATAATTGTAATTTTTTGCACTTGTACGAACTTTAAATTATATAAATGATGATATATTTGTAATATTTAGTTTAATTCAATATAATTCTTAAATTTATATTTAATTTCTTAAGTTTTAATATTAAATTAAATTCTTGAAATTTTAAATTTTATTATTTAATAATAATCTTGCTTATGAATAAAACTAAAACGTTAAAAATATGTTTGAACTTTGAACAATTGCATGTTTGTGTTTGAACTTTGACATTAGCAATATGGATATGTGTTTGAAATTTAAGCAAAGGCATTTATTATCTTTATTATAGATTATTTTGCTTTATATTATTATTTTGTTTGGATAAATGTAAGATAAAATATTAAAATTAGCTTAAAATAAAAAATCCCACCTAGGCCCCTAGGGCTACGCCTCCCGCCTCCCGCCTCCCGCCTCCCGCCTCCCGCATTTTAGAACATTGCTCTTCAGTCAACAATTCATATCCATCCACATGACCCACCATCAATAGTGAGTGTATGTCCCAAAGAGCACGACACATCTTAGAAACTCGCACACCCTTGATGCAAGAAGCCTAGGAGACATGGTTAAAGTCACATATAATAAGAGGCTTTGGAAGCGTGTAGAAATAAAAGAAAATTCCAGAAGTTGTATTTAATTAATTTAATCTTATTTGAATCCAATTTAGGTCAGGAAGAAGTATTATAAATAGGGATGTACTCTATTATTTTATACACAATGAAATATTAGAATTGATTGAGATTTGTAAGAATTGTTGTTTGAGATTTACTGCCTTTTGTCCCTAAAATCAGTAGCATTCCCATGATACCTCTTATATTGCTTCAACAATGTCTCGCAGGCTTGTCCTGCATCAACCCTTCCAAACTGTCAACAATTCCACCACAAAGTCAGGCATCACTCATTGAAAAACCCCAAAAGAGAAAACACCATCGACCACAGGAGGCTAACAAAAGATCGCAATGAAGGAGCAAATGGTCAGTCGACTCAAAAATATTCCCACACATGTAGCAACAGTTCACCAAAAAGTCACAAACCTTCCTCTCTTCAACAATGAATCCTTAGTCAAAATACTAGCAAGAGCTGCTCTCAATTTTAAAAAAAGCTTCCGTAGCACCCCGACCCTCCAAATACTCCGCCACAAAAACGCAGCTCCTCCTGCTGCCCACCAAAGACTCCAGTTATACAATTTCACAAAAAATACTCCACTCCTATGGCTCTTCCATTGCACAAAATCTGCCCTCCACACGAACTGATCTAACACTCCCACAACTGTCAATAGCTGCTACACCTCTTCTAACTCTCAATCCTGAAAAGTTCTCTTAAAATTTTAAATTTGGCTGCCAAGACACATCAATCTTAATAGTTATAAGCATAAAATTATTATTAAAAAATATATATATTATTAGACGCGTTGAACATGCTCTCACTTTCTAATATTTCTAAATTGATGTTCTTCTCATCACATTAAAGGGGCGCAGCTTTGTTTGAGGCTCGGACTGCATAGCAAGCGAAGGAAATGTAAGGGTGCGCATTAGCACTCCTGCAAGAAAATGTCCTCTCCCACTCCATCCACGAATTGTTGACTTTAGATTGGAACAAATTATCTACAAAGTTTCTTAAATTTCTCTACATTCAAATGCACCATAAGATTGTAAAACTTGGTAAAAGTATACTCTCCCCTAAAATGACAAATCTTTATTAAAATTTACAATGTTCCTTGAATAAATGTGTAATGTTATTTGTTTTATTAGATGCTCTGGACACACTCTCAATTTCTAGTATTTCTAAAATCGACGTTTGGTGACATAGATTGGAACTAATTAGTTGTGAAAGTCTCTTGAATTTCTCCCCATCCAAATGCACCATAAGATTGCAAAAATAAGTAAAAGCATACTCTCCACTTTAATCAGTAAACCTACTTCTCATCAAAAGCCTTAAATAGACAAATATATTGCTTGAAGCCGCCATATTAGGAACAGCAATCACATTTCTGTACATAATTTAATTAAAGAAGAAAATATTCCCTTCTCGAACAATATACATGTTGCTCCATCAGAACTGGAATGAACAATAACACACCATGAGTTGCGAGGACTATATTTTTTACATATAAAAGAAGGCAATCGACAGTATGGTGTAGGACAAGGATGGAGAGGAAAGAATATAGGAGATTAGAAGATAAAAGGCTAAAAAGTCACAAGATTCAATAATTAATAATAATGATGGATTACAACTGTTTATATTAATATCCTAGTAATTATCTACTACCTTAAATAATTAATACTCTAGAATATTCTATTAATATTATTAAATATATCCTAATATTATCTACTAAATAAACTAATTACATTGAAATAATCCATAAATAATAATATATGATAATAACCAAATAATATTAAATTTCTTTTGTTTCCATCTTTTCCTCTCCTTAGAAAAAAAATCGTCAGCTTTGAAGTATAGAAGATATGCTACACAAAAGTAAAGTGAGAACATATATCCTTAATAAGTTTAGCTTCAATGCATATACATATTGGCAAAGCATATCTTCAACCATACTTTAACGGTTTTCACCTTTAGAAGTAAGAATGGTAAAAGACTAGACATGGCAGCAGACCTCTGATTTGGCAAGTTCATGCGTCCAATACCTAATGCTTGCAATTGGTTTCATCTCATGTTACTAAATAGTGCAGTTTCACTCCTTTAGATCAGTACGTTATGATTGACCACGACAATTCTCCTCACATGCATAAGAGTGGGCACGCAAGGGCAGCTAAAAGCATGTTAAATTGCAAACAAAATTCTACTTTCTCTTCTATAGTACAATTTTCTTCTTCAATCTAAAAATCATGTTAACATTGTTAAACTAATCTCTAACACCTTCAACTTTTAAACTAATAGGTGAGTAAACAATGCAACCAGCCAACCATATTACACATTTTATAGTTGGAAACACTATAATAGAGTAACAACATTATGGCATAAAAATGAAGACAATAAAGAAAATCATCTTGGGAGAGGGAAAGGAGGGAATCAAAATGAATGTTAATAATCTCAATAACTTCTCCATCCAATGTCAACACCCAGACCCCAAAAAAAGGACAAAAAACCCAAACAAAAATATTAACAGAAAAGAACTAAGATGATGAAATAAAACTACCAATTAAATCATGTTAAATTATACCAGATGTATAAACTATTAATTTTATCTTACTTAAAGGTCAAAATGTCCACATGACAAAAATCAAAACAGTGATTAAGGAATTTCACTTAGTGACTCAATTGGAAAAATAAATCAACAAGGAAAAATCAGTGCCAATTAAGTGATTCAGAGACTTCTCCCAAGTTGATACAAATCATTAGCACATAACCGGTTTCTCAAAAGAACCCATAAACCCTGCTTCACAATTAGGCTTTTTTAACTAAAACAAATCACAAAGCACATAAAATTTCTCTAAAAGTAGGGCTAATCTTCATTTATAAACTTTATGTTCTGATAATTCATTATTTTCCGTAGACTAAATTCGTTTTATGTATCATCAACAAGAAATATAAATACGGTCTAGATAAACTAGGGTTTAAGTTGGTACCTGGACTGCAAAAGACTCGAAAGCTTCAGCATTGCTCGAGAATTCATGGCTGAATTGCGGTATACTAAAGAGAGTGAAGAGACGAAATATTTGTATTTTTTTTAATATGAGACGAAATATTGAGGGTTGAAGATGAGACGAAATATATGTGCAACAAAGTTTGGGGGTAATATTTGTTATATTTATTTATTGTAGGAGCCGATCGGATGGAAAAGAAATCCAATAAGTCTACCAATATGAATGTAAATGTACGTGAGCAGTATGTGAATAATTTTATATAATAGTAGTATTATTCAAAGAAATATATGTGTGAAATTTCTATTTTATAAGAAACTAGGGTTCTGGCGCACACATTTGTGTGTGCAGTTGAAAAACATTAAAAAGGAAATTAGGGGCGCGAGATGGTGTTGCATAATACGTCGGCATGGTCTGGTTCGATATGGGACTGCCAAGTTTTGATCGTTAATCAGGTTGGGCCTTGATTTTTGGCCCTTTGGGGTCAGGTCTATACCGCCAAATTATAATTTGATGAGGCCTGTAGTCTAGGCCAAGACTAGGCTGGTTCGGTTTGGTCATGCACCTTTTTTAAAAAAAATTGTATATGTGGGTATGACACCCCCAAATTTGAGTACCTTTAAAACTTGGATAAGGTGCAACACGGTATTACAACATTCATATATATCTAACTATATAAGTATAGACACTCGAAATTTCGCATTCCTGTTACTAACCATGTAGGAGGGCAAAATCGTTTTTTATCCCCCGGAGACAGCTCCGGAAAATCATCAAACCAGACCCCCGAAGACAGCCCCGAAAAATCATCAAACCAAACCCCCGGAGATAGCCCCGGAAAATCATCGAACCAGACCCATAGAGACAACCCCGGGAAATCATCAAACCAAACCCCCGGAGACAGTCCCAGGAAATCATCAAACCATACCTCCTAGATAGTCCTGAAAAAATATCAAATCAACCTCAGAGACAACCCTGAGGACAGACAAAAGTCAACAGCAGTCAAACCCTAGAGATAACCCTGAGGAAAGACAGTTACAGCACATCAAGCCCGAAAACCAACCCGAAAGGGCAAAAGGGTAATTTTTCCAACATCAATAATGATCAAATTACTGAGAGTAAGGTCATACAGAACCATCACAGCAATCCCGAGTGAAAACTGGACCACACAGCTCAACAGACTGACTGCGAAGACTTGAAGATCTAATCATTGACCCATTTTCCCGGATTCAGAAAAGGGTCAAGCCCCATGTCATTGCGTAACTCTCAAAAAGAGCTTTCCGAAAAGGTATGGCACGCCTCCATCAGATTCTCGGATTGCAAGTTATGAAGGTTCAAGCAAACTGCGCAATGGTCGGAGTGCACGTACTTCGAAATAGCGGGGCCCACCAGGCCTAGCAGCAGGTAGACTTACGACAGATCAGGTCTATAAATACCCCTCCCCCAACTCATTTAAAAGAAGAAAAAAAGAAAACAAGAGAGAGAAAGGGTCTGGGAGAGAGAAACCAGGTCATTTGAGAGCGAAAGGCAGCTTTTCTTCCGTTTAATCTTTGTAAATCTCTTATACAAACACTCTTATACATATATATAGCAACATATCAAGTTTTAACCGGTGAAAAACAAGTTTTGAGGAGCTTAAAGCCGTTCGATAGCCATTCTCATGCTTAACTGTAAGATCCTTCAGATCTGCTTCTTTTTCTTACTTTACGCTATATATCAGCACTATATATATATATATATATATATATATATATATATATATATATATATATATATATTTGCCTCTGTATGGTATATATCTAATTTTTTAACCGTTCATTTCTTGTAAATAGTCAATATTTAAGCTTTATTGACTAGATCTATGCATGATCTAGCCAGATCTAGCTTTTAACAGGTTTAAAAGTTGTAAAACTTGAACTTGGAAGCTAGAATGGCTAAAATCTGTATAGATTTAGTTTTCTTTCTAGTTTTTTGCAAGTATTTAACAACCATGTAGCCCTAGATCTGTATCTAGAGGACACTGAAAGCTTTGGCTATGCACATGCAATGATTTGACTGATGAATCCTTTGTTTTGCGACGTTTAGAGTAAATATATGTTTTATTTCTGTATTTTCGTTATGCAGGCTGTTATGTGATATCATGTGAGCCTAGGAACTATAGGATCTATGATTCAATCAATGGATCTAGATATGGTTCCCACGATGGATACTTTTCAGTTGTACAACTAGCCTACCAATTTTTGTACTTGTAAATCCTGGGCCTTAAAACGATTATACGGGTTTAAGGCCCTAAAATAATGAAAAATCATGCATGTGGTGTTCAGGCTTACTTTGATGGTTTTCATGCCCATAAGATGTCCGACACTTATATATATATATATATATATATATATATATATATTATATACTGTCAAAGATACTTTGCATCTTGAATAAAATCAAATAAAGCCGAATATGGAATAAAATGGAAGTATCAAAGGCCTCAATTCCTATCTGAGCATAAAGGTTTGAAAACTTGTTTTCAAAACATCACTTTTATATTCTTTACTTAAAATTGAACTTTTCAATAAGTCAAACACTTTGTATATAGGTGCAAAAGAGGCATAACACTACTTTCAAATAACCCACTTCGGGCACATTTATCTGCATCACACACACACACACACTTCAATGCATAGGGAATGAAAAGGAACGGTAACCGTGTTTCACGGAAGTCGGGGGGGTGCCTAACACATTCCTCTCGCTTAAGCAAGCCCCTGAACTCTATGAATTCGGTTTGCAAGACCAATTAAATGGAGTCACATATTGGGTCATATCGTAAAACCTTTCAAAACTTCGATTGAGTTGGTACAACCACTTACCTCATACCAACTGGCGACTCTGTCTAATTCGGCCCAATCATTAAAATCAAACTTTTCAAATCGTCGACATTGTATGTTGGTCTTTCCAAAAATCTCACATTTAAGCAAGATCAAATCAAATCTAGAACACAAAGGGTAGAGAACACAAACAGGAAAAATCCCGGCGTCGACATGTGGCGACTCCGCTGGGGACAGTAGAAGGCCTAAGCTGCATTTCAATATTTTCAAATTCCCTTTTTATCTGCATGTGTGTGAATGATGTCTTTACATTAAATGGATGTGAATGAATGTCTCTTTATAGCGCTTTATATTAGTGCTTCGCACAATGTCATTATGTTGCATAAACGGTGAGACGCGATGAATGTATATTGTGTGGTCCCTCCATTATGAGGCAATCCCGTCGATTGTTAATTATTGGACTCAAGAGGAGACTAATCCCGCGAGGCTCAAGAAAGGCGCCACTCAAATCTACTCCAATTGAAAGATCAGATTAACTTCTCATATAGTAGATTGCGATGATCTGGGAACCTTTATGCCGAAAAGCCCGTGAGAGTAACCCTAAAATAGGTCAGCCTTTGATAAACCAAACGCGAAGGAAAATCTCTGAATGCCTTCCTCTTTTAATACATGTCCTATGTAATTCGTGTCAAATATTAAATGTTAAATATTAAATATTGTAAATATTAATTCTTTCCCAAATTCATTGTCAAATATCAAATCCTGTTATGCTATCTTGTCATCAAAATAACTGACATTTGTTTTGTAGGAAAGTATTAAAAAAACCCTAAAAATTGACACATTGCATGAGCAAGCATACTGTTCTGGTTTATAAAGACTAAACTACCTACTTTTATTGTAGGCAAGATTGGTCCCATTACCATATCCAAATCTAAGAAGGTGCAAAGCCTATCCACTAATATAGAGGAAAGTACCCAATCGGGGTCAGGTTTCTTGTCTCGAGAAGAATTAGAGGGACTTAGAAGTCAGACAGTAGAACTAGTTTTCTTCCTAAAAGAGCAGAGTAAAAGTACTCAGGGTCAACAAATACCCACTCAGCCAGAGTCCTCCACACAAGGTGGCAACTAGGGTACTGACAAGAAGCATAGATATCTGAACCTTAGTCCCATGAGAAAACCAACAAAAACCCTGAAATCACCAATCTCAAGGAAGATCGGGAAACTGGTGATATCAGAAAGAAAATCCAACAAATAGAAGAAACCATCTGATCTATCAAAGGGACTGAAGCATATGGGAGTGTTAACTACTCAGACCTCTACATCTTTTAAAGGGCCCGTTATCCAGACAAATTCCAGATTCTAGAGTTTGAAAATTACGACAGATTGGGAGATTTTTTGTGACACCCCCAAAATAAGTCCACACAACCCATCTTGGGTCGCCATAAATAACACTCCAAATACCAATTTTCCTATTTACAACTATAGAACTGTCGTGCAACATACGACGACACATATACTGTAAGTTTCAATACAAATATTGTTATGTATATAATACGATAATATTCATACCCAAATTATTACAATGCCATATAAAGTACAACAACAAATATTTCAAGTCCCCAAAGGAACACGAGAAGATTTCTGTCCTCCTCATTCTAATAGAGTGCATTTTTTACGCTTCCAAATTCGAGTTCACCTCACCCTATTATTGTTTACCAAAATTAAATATTAAATGATATATAAAATATATCACACATATTTTAAGTTCTCAGTACAATTATTATGCCACACCGTTTCATAATTTGATTATGATTGTGACAAATTCGTAACACCACTTTATACCTATGTTCTCTTTGCTAGTCTCAGCTACACTTTTATTACCTGAAAGGGGTGGTGAAGTAAAAGGGTGATCACAAATAGCCTAGTAAAGAATATCATGACTTAAGATAAATAAATTATTAATAGTCTTCATCAATAATAAATCAGATATTTAGAACATATGGTAGATGATAAAAGTTTTCAACCATAATAGCAGCGGAATCAACAATCCATTAGAATAGTCAAGTAGAACATAATGTCTACTATCCTCTCCAAATTAAAAGTCCATCATCAATACTTCATTACTGTAATACTCATCAACAGTTCTTTGTTGTACCCAAGACAAAGAGAACTTTCATCACCTGAACCACTAAAGATTATAGTTAAATTCACAATTCATATTTATAATCATGTAAATTAACAGTTTCTCCTTGCCACAAAGGCTTAATAGAACGTTTACTCAATATCCTTACCCCAAAGGCTAAGAATATTCAAATGTAATAACAACGATCATACCAATCAGTTGTTTATCTTTGCACTACGGGCCAAAGATATTCAACTATAAAACCAATGGTCATGATCATACTAATCAATTGTTTGTCAGTGCACTACGGCCAAAGACATTCAACTGTAAAACCAATGGTCATGATCCTGCCAAACACATCATCGAATTATCCATGCATTACGAGCCCAGGATATTCGTTAGTATCACCAGTGGTCATGATCATGTCATACACCAGTTCTTTTTTGCACTACGGGGCAAAGATATACAACTGTAAAACCAATAATCAACAGTTTATCTTTGCACTACTGACCAAAGATGACTTTCAACATAATATAAGCATGAGAATTATGATAATAATATATATAATGAATGAACATAAATAATCAGAATAATAAGATAAAATAGATCTTAGTGATTTTCAACTTAATTATCGAGCGTCCAAATTATTAACATGATATTAGATGAAGCACAACTATTAAAGATATTCTAATCATTTTAGGACTTTTCATCATTTAATGATAAGCTGAAGAAACGAATAATAACATCTTACCATAATATGTAGTATGAAAGAAAATGATATCCCTTTACCATAAAAATGATACCCCTTATCATAATAATGATATCCCTTACCTTAGCATGTGATTTGATTCTTCTTTTTGTGAAATTGATAAACTTAAACAATGCTTGCATTCCTTATCTTTCTTATTTTTCATTTTCTTCATTCTTCCTTCCTTCCTTCTTCTTCTTCTTCTTCTTCTTCTTCTCCTCTCTCTCTCTCTTCCATGTCTCTATTCTCTTCTTTTTTCTCATAATCCCCCCGTGAGTGGAAAAAAATGGGTGGGAGTATATACTTTTCCTCCTCTTCCCTCATTTTCTTCTTTCCTCTTTTTTTCCCCTTCTTTTCTTTCTTTTCTTCCTTTTTTTTTCTTTGTCTCCCACTTACTCTCTTTCTTCTCTATTTCCTTATTTTCTCTCGTGAGTGGGAATAAGGTGGGAGTATCATCCCTTTCCTTTTTTTTTTGTTCATTTATCCGATTAATTATTCATTTGACCATTTATCAATTTAACATTTTACAGTTTTTAGAATAATAATCATAAATTAAATTAAATTTTTATTTCATAAAAGTCGGGGTCTTACATCCTTACACTTATTTGAAAGTATTCATTGGAGAACTTGGATCCTATGCAGAGGATGAAAATCTGAGAATGCAGTTATTTTAGAAAAGTCTGACCGGAAAGGCCAGAGCCTGGTACTCTCGATTGGACAACTCTAAAATTCATAGCTTGGAAGAGCTAGCCCATGCCTTCCTAAATCAATACAACTTCTAGTCACAAATGGCTCCAGACAGATATCAAATTACCAAAGTTAAAAAGCAGAACGATGAATCTTTCCGTGAATATGCCCAAAGATGGAGACGTCTGGCAACACAAGTCATTCCATCAATGACAGAAACTGAGATGGTGACATTCATTGATATACAGTAAGCTCCATTCTATGAGAGAGTCCTAGCAAGCATAGGAAAGCCATTCTTAGAAATAATTAAACATGAAGAAATGACCGAGATGAGATTAAAGTCTGGAAAGATTAAAGACCTCTCTGCTTTGCAAGTCATGGTTGAGCATATTCAGGCCGAAAATTATGGGAATAATCCTCGCAGAGTTCATAAGAAGAAGGAAGAAGATGTATCCTTGATACTCCTAGGTTAAACTCAAAGAGACAATCAAAACCTGCACATTTAGAGGAAAAATTATTCCCATTTCCAAACATTTGTACAACCTTCAAATCCTCCATTTTAAAAAGTCGGAGAGGTTAGACGTCGAAGAAAATTTACACCCTTAGGAGACTCACTGGAAAATATACTAAACCTTCTGACAGTACTGAAGAAAATTTCTCAGATCTTTCCTCCAGCTAATCCAATTGGGAAGAATTTTGACCCAAGCAAGAAATGTGCTTACCATTCTATGGCTCCTGACCATGATACCCAAGAATGTTAGTCTCTAAAGCACAAGATCCAAGATATGATAGACAGTGGGGAGATTGTGGTAACAACACCAGAGCAACCACATGTTCAAGATAACCCTCTGCCTAAACACAATAAGGATGGAGTAAACATGATCGATGTAAGACCCCAACTTTTATGAATAAAGATTAATTTTTTTCTAAATATCATTTTGAATATTATGATGTGGATTTGATATAATGTTATAGTTGTGGGTTATAAAATATTCGATTGGTCAGGGAATATTCGTTTTAACAGGTAATATTCGTACGACGACACAATCATTAGTGAACCCTACAACGAAATTATTGTTAGAGTTAGAAAACGACAGAAATATCTTTTTATAAAAATAACGGCGAAAATTTTACCGTTAACTGTTGAAATATCCGGTGATAAAAATATAGTAATACGTGTGGTTCTATAGTAGCACACGATATTGATTATTGATGCTTACGTGAGAAGTCAATCAGTTATACTCAATTATTGCTACAGTAATTGCTGCATAGTATCTCACATTATTGATTCTATTATTGTCACAGTATCATCTACACAATATTTTATATTATTAAATCAATAATTGAGATGACAAGTTATTCGTATTATTATTTTCATTATTGACAATGTCTAAAAAGTTTTGTCGAGGAAAGGGGTTTGGTAACCTAATTGCGCTAATAGGGAGAAATTCTTATCGGAAAGCCCCCTATTTCCTAGGAATGATCTGGTTGTTAATATTGCAAGTTATATTATTGATGAATAAATGTTGTTAAAAATATTGAGAGAATTTTTATGAAGTATTTGTTGTAAATTTGGCTTATTTGGACCCCACTTACCCATTTTTCAAAACTGTCAGTATACGTTATCTCAGTTTTATTTTTTATATATATATATATATATATATATATATATATATATAAAATGATGTTGATGGGGTGGGGGGGAGGGAAGTTATCAAGGGAAAGAAAAAAAAAAGGGGGGGGGAAAGTTACGTAGGAGGGAGGGAGTATATATATATATATTATAAGAAGATTTGTTTTTTATGAAAAAATAGAATATATTATATTTTATTATGTATAGTATTTGCATAGTATCTGCATAGTATTTGCATAGTAAATCATGTGAATATCAGAATTCTTTGCCCATGATTTTGTATAAAATTACTGTGCAGTTCGTGATTTTTTTCTAAATAGTATCCTTTCATTCTCCTATACATAGGATGCTTAGTTTAGAATTGAAAATCACACCAGAATCCGAGAATTCTTCTTTTATAATATTGAGCGTATTTCTTTAAAGTTTAAGGAAGTTTTGAGTATAGAAAATAGTTCAAATTTTCTTCAAGAATATCCCTGCTCTACTAGTCAGAAGTACTTTCTTTTTAAAGTAAGGGATATTATTTTTGTTCAATATTCGTAAGAAATAATATTTTCTTCCATACTCTGTAGTATGTAAGTAATATTATTTCGTTTCAGATTCTGAATTCTACACTCATTTTGTTAAAGTATGACTTCTATACTCCTTGAAATTAGTAGAATATCCTTGAAATTTACGCTTCATCTAGTATCTTTTCATGAAAATATTATTCTGAATATTCTTGATAATTTTTAATTTTTTCATGTCGGGGTACTATTCATGGGGTACTATTCTCGAAGTACTATTCATGGGATACTATTCACTAGGATACTATTCACTCGGGGTACTATTCATGACAAAAATTGATTTCTTTTCGGTCCAAATAATTTTTGATACAAAATTATTCTTGAATTTTACTCTACAAAGCAGTATCATGTTGACAATTTGGACATTATTGAATTCTGGATAAATTAAATTATAAATCTTTAAAATTTATCATTTGCTTTCATTTAATTGAATTCTTATATTATTGTCATCATCCTCATGCTTATATTATGATGAAAGTCCTTATTGGCCCATAGTGCATTGATGGACAATTGTTGGTATGATTATGACCAGGGATTATTCGGTATAATCATGACCTGTAATGTTACAAATGATGTAATAAATGTCCTCATTGGCCCGTAATGCATTGATGGACAATTGTTGGCATGATCATGGCCATTGATGATAACACGATTATCCTTGGCCCGTAGTGCATGGATAATTCGTGGACGTGATACTAATGAATATCCTTGTCCCATAGTGCAAAGATAATTCAGTGATGTGGATTATTGATTAAGCTGTGTCTCAGCGATAAAATTGATGATAAACTTTTTAAATCATAGAAGATAGTAGATATCATGCTCTACTTGACTCTTCTAATGGATTGCTTGTTCCGCTGTAGTTAAACTTGATGTTTATTGTATTTTATCAATTTAACATTATTAAAGGCTAACGATAATTTATTCTGCATTATCTTAGTTATAATATTTCTTACTGGGCTAGTTGAGTTCACCTTTTGCTTTCATTGTTCTCTTCAGGAAATGAGAACGTAGCCGAGACTAGTAGGGAAATGGAGTGACGGTCCGAGATTGTAGTTGTAGTAGTCCTCACTATTTTATAAAATAGTATGATAATAATTGTAATGAGGACTTTATTTGAGTTTGGATACTGTATACGAAACAATATCCGTGTTGAAACTCTCAGCTACGTTTTGTCGTATTGTATAAATGAAGTTTATATTTAAGTTCTGTACCATGTATTTGGCGACTCAGAATGGGTGATGTATACCTATTTTGGGGGCGTCACAGTTGGTATCACAGCTTAGGGATATGATCCCTGGCTGAGATTTGAGACTAGAACTAGGTGGGGAGAGACGGGTAAATCCTTCGCTAGTATGACCTACCTAAGTTTATTTATTATTTAATTGGTCAGTCAGAATATATGGATAATATGTGGCATGTCAATTAACCCTTATTTTGTGGTAGTGTTAGAAAATGACATCTAAAAATCAAGAGATGAACTCATATAGAGTTTTAAGCGAGGAATCGAGGAGATTCATATAAAGAATAAATATTGGAGTATAATATTTTGTTATAACAAAGATTTTATTGCGGAGTACTAATTAAGTTATTAAACTTGATTGTAGGATGCCAGGCGAAGAAGAAATTAGAGATATCCATGTGGTGAGTGAAGAATTAATAGTTGCACCCGAGCTAGTCGCAGAGGTAGCAGCTGAGAGTGAGGAAGAAGAGGAACCTGATGAGGATTTATTAGGAGAACTTTATAATCGAAATGTAGAACTACAAAATCGTATTCATGAGTTGGAAGAGCAGGTTGAAGAACGGTAGTCGGTCGTGGAGCAAAGGGATGCAATAATTCAAGCTTGTGTTACCCGATATGTGATGCTTGAACAGAAGCACTCTTTGGCGGAGTATAAGATGATAAAGCTGGAATCTGAGAATTCAAATGTCAAGGATCAGTTGAAAGAAGAAACAACTGAACGAGTGAGAATGAAGGATGTATGGGTAAAAGCCGCACGACGCGTTGATATTGTGGAAAGAGAAGTCTGATCCAAGAAGGCTAAAATAGATGATATGTATTTCTCTTTTTGGACAACAATTGGGAGAACCCAACATCGAGTTTTGAATTATCCTGTACATTGCGGTCAACCCCAATTCGATATGGATCGAAGATTAATGATTCAGATCATGGATCAGGAATACGACGAAGCAGTTGAGGGTGGAATATGCCCTATAGCAAAAGTCAATTCCAGCAGTAATGATGACACCAAAAGCTGTTTCGAAAAATTCAAAGTCGGTGGTTCAAGTGAGAGCACTTTTCGTGACTTCCCAAAAAGCGAGGAACCCGAACGAGGTTATCACGGGTAAGCTAATCATAAACTCTTGCGAAGTCTATACCTTATTTGACACCGGTTCTACCCATTCTTTTATTTCTCCTACTTGCGCTCAACATTTAAATTTAACTCCGGAGAAATTAGACTTTGACTTATCTGTTGAAATTCCGTTGGGAGAAGCCTTCATTACATCCACTGTTTATAAGTCTTATTTGATTTAAATCGGCAACCGCACGTTACCTGTCAATCTTATCTCTTTGAAAATACTTGCATTTGATGTGATTCTAGGGATTGATTGGTTAACTACTCATCATACTAAAATTAATTATTTTTGTAAGGTTGTTAGCTTTCATATTCCTAACCAACCTGTTATGCGAATTTAAGCAACCAAACCACTAAAGTCAATCAATGTCATACCAAGCCATAAAGCTATTCGTTTATTGAAAAACGGATGTCAAGCTTTCTTAGCTCATGTCACGGATTTAAACAAAAATACGTCAGATTTGAATGATATTTCAATTGTTAATAAATTTCCTGACGTATTCCCTGAAGAACTTCCTAGTCTACCCCCAGAGCTTAAAATCAAATTTTGTATCGACCTTGAACTCGGTACAAAACCCATTTCCAAAGCCCCATATCAAATGACTCATATTGAACTTCAGGAGTTAAAAACCGAATTGCTGGAATTATTAGACATCCGTTTCATTCGTCCAAGTACGTCTCCTTGGGGTGCTCCTGTTTTATTCGTAAAGAAGAAAGATGAAAGTATGCGACTTTGTATTGATTATCGGGAGTTGAATCATGTTACCATCAAAAATAGGTATCTGCTACCTCGTATTGATGACCTGTTTGACCAGTTGCAAGGCTCCAAATTCTTTTCAAAGATCGACCTTCGTTCTGGATATCACCAGTTAAAGATTAAAACTGATGACATTCTAAAGACTACTATCAGAACTCGGTACGGGCATTACGAATTCCTAGTCATGTCTTTTGGATTGACTAATGCTCCTGCTGCCTTCATGGATATGACGAACTGAGTGTTCAAGGAATATTTGGATCATTTCGTGGTTGTCTTTATTGATGACATCCTCATATACTCCAAAAGCCGTGAAGATCATGAGCAACACTTGAGGCTGATACTCCAAAAGCTTCGTGAAAACAAGTTATACGCCAAGTTAAAGAAATATGAGTTCTGGATTGAGGAAGTAGCATTCCTTGGGCATGTGATATCAAATCACGGAATATCTGTTGACCCAGCGAAGATTGAAGCAATTCAAAGCTGGGAGCAACCTAAGTCAGTAACCGAAGTACGTAGCTTTCTGGGCTTAGCTGGTTATTATCAGAGATTCGTGAAAGGATTTTCTCGAATCGCTACTCCATTAACTCAGCTGAATCAAAAAGATATAACATTCGGTTAGAGCGAAGAATGTGAGAAGAGTTTTCAAGAACTCAAGAGGAGACTCATTTCAGCACCTGTTCTGATAATACCATCTGGTTTGGAGGGATTTGTCATATACAGCGATGCTTTAGGCAAAGGTTTAGGATGTGTTCTCATGCAACATGTGAAAGTCATAGCCTATGCCTCATGACAACTCAAAGAATATGAGAGGAATTATCCTACTCATGATCTAGAGTTGGCAGCTGTCGTTTTCGCGCTTAAAATCTGGAGGCATTACCTGTACGGGGAGAAAGTGGAGATCTATACGGATCATAAAAGCCTCAAATATTTCTTCACCCAAAAAGAGCTTAACATGCGGCAACGACGTTGGCTTGACCAATTGAAAGATTACAATCATACCATTCAATACCATCTTGAAAAAGCAAACGTAGTAGCTGACACATTGAGTAGAAGATCATATACGGGTACGAGTACGATATTGTCAACGCAAAGGCCCATTTTGTATGACTTACAAAGGATGGAGATAGAGTTAAAGACTTCAGGGACCCACGTGATGATAGAAAATATACGAGTAGAACCGACTTTAATCGATAAAGTTAAAGCTGCTCAAGTTATAGACCTGAAGCTGATGCGTATGAGGAAAAAAGTACAAGAAGGTGCTATTCCGGAAGCATGAATCGATGAAGAAGGAATACTTCGAGTCAACTCCAGACTTTGTATTCCTAATGACTATGACTTGAAGTATAAAATCATGATGGATGCACACAACACACCGTTTGCAATCCATCCCGGGAGTACAAAAATGTATCGTGATCTTCGACATACATTTTGGTGGAGCAATATAAAGAGAGAGATAGCAAAGTTTATCTCAAGATGTTTAACTTGTCAACATGTTAAGGCGGAGCATCAAGTGCTAAAAGGTCCATTGTAACCACTTGAAATTTCAGAATGCAAGGTTTCTCAAGGCATAAATGCAATTTGGGTCATTGTCGATAGATTGACAAATCTGCTCATTTCTTACATATACGAGAAACTTATTCACTTGAACGTCTTGCTCGTATATACATAAATAAGATTGTAAGACTCCATGGTATACCGGTATCCATAGTTTCTAATCGAGACCCAAGATTTACTTCACGATTTTGGGTTAGTTTGCAAAAAGCTATGTGTACGGATTTACGATTCAGTTCGGCATACCACCCACAAACAGACGGGCAGTCGGAGAGGACTATTCAAACTCTTGAAGATCTATTAAGACTCTGTGTTCTTGACTTCAAAGGAAGTTTGGACAAGTTCTTGCCATTAATGGAATTCTCCTACAACAACAGTTATCAAGTAAGTATTGGCATGGCTCCATTTGAGGCGTTGTATGGACGCAAGTGTCGTTCTCTAGTATGTTGGGATGAGGTGGGTGAAGCAACGTTGTTGGGACCAAAATTGGTACGTATGACTACGGAGAAGATCCAAATAATCTGACAACGTATAAAAACCTCACAAGATCGACAAAAGAGTTATGTTAATCTTCATCGAAGGGACGTGAAATTTAATGTCGGAGGTCATGTGTTGTTACGTGTTGCTCCATGGAAAGGATTTACAAGATTTAGAAAGAGAGGAAAACTCAATCCTCAATTCATTGGCCCATTTGAAATCCTTAATCGAGTAGGAACTGTAAAACTCCAGATTTTATGAATAAAGATTTAATTTTTCAAAATATTTTTTTAAATATTATGGTGTGAATTTGAGATAATGTTATAGTTGTGGGTAGTATTTATAAATTTTACAAAGTATGTAAGTTGTTGTATTATATTCGATTTGTAAGACCCCGAATTTTATGAAATAAAAGTATTTAATTTTTCTTATAATTACAATTCAGTAAATGGTTAAATTGATAAAAAGTTAAAGTTATGGGTGAAATGTGAAAATTTTTCAAAATACACAAGTGGTTATAAAATAATCATTGTTGTCGGGGAATATTCGTTTGGTCGTGGAATATTCTTTCTGTCGGGGAATATTCGTACGACGGCGCAGCTATTTGTGGGCCCCATAACAGAATAACTGTCGGGTGAAGAAAACGACAAATTTAAGTTTTTACAAATAACGGCGTAGTTGTTACCGTTAACACTGTTGGAATACCCGATGATTAAAATACAGTAATACGCGTTATTGCACAGTAGCACACGGTATTGCACAGTATTTTTGAAATTATTGATTCTTACGTAAGAAGGCACTACTCAATAATTGTTACAGTAATTACTGTTCAATATTTTATTTTATTGATTCAATAATTGCTACGTTGAAATTTTGTATTATTGTTGTTCAATAATTGTTGCTGCACAGTATTTCCCATTATCAGATCAATAATTCATATTATTTGAATAGTAATATTAGATAGCATTATTGGCAATGTCTAGAAAGTTCTGTCTAAGGAGAGGTTTGGTCATCTAATTGCGCGCCAGTAAGGAGAAATCCTTATTGGAAAGCCCCCTCTTTCCTGGGAACGGCCTGGTTGTCATAAATGTGATTCTGTAATATTATTTGTGAATAATTAATTATTGATTCATATGATAAGAAAATATTTATTTTATGTGGATATAAATGAGGGATATATTTTTGTGGTTAAAAAATGAAGGAGTTAATGTTGAGATTTTTATCCGTATTTTTGTCGGAATGGAGGTATTAAAAATCAGGGTTTTTGAGATATTTTGCGAGGGTTATAATTTTTAATCCGACCGTTGGATCGTGGTAATTTTTGGATATGTTATACATATATAAGTTGAGTATATGTCCACAAATTTTGAACCGTTAAAAATGAACGTATGATTTGTTATGAATTTTACGAGATGACTGGTTCAGAAATTGTTGAATTTTTGGAGTTTATCATTTTGGTGGAAAATTCTAGAATGGGTAGGCCCCACTTGTGGTTGGTGAAGAAATGTGCTGAATTATATTTCAAATGTGGTGGGTGGGAATAGTAGCAGGTAAAGCCATCAGGTTGCAGGTCAAACCTACCAAAATTTTCCTATAAATAGAGGGCTAAGTTAGAATTGAAAATCACACCAGAAACATAAGTTTTCTCTCTTTCTCTCTCTATATTATGAAGCATATTTTGTGAGTATTTAGATACTTTGAGAGTTGCTATTCAGTGCAAGTTTCCTTCAGCATCATATCCGATATCCAGCCAGAAGTGCTGCTCTTTTGAAGTAAGGGATAGTAAGGGATAGTAAGGGATTTTAAGGGTTGTTATGATTTTCAGTTTCGTAATTTTTCTGAACTTCAAAAATTCTGGAAAAATTTGAAATGATATTTTGATGAGTTTTATTGATTGTGTCCAAAAATGGTGATTTTTGGATGTATAGATTGAGAGTTATGAATTTTATGAGAAAATACTATTTTAAAAGTAACAGCTTATAATTCCTTGTGGTTAACTCCAAAATTGATAAAATTTTTATTGGGAGTACATGTATATGATAGAAGTATACTCTGTAAATTTCAGAATTTTTAGACAAAAGTACAATTTTTGATAAATGTCTAAATATTCGGCTATTTTGGCCATATGAAAAATAGTAAATGACTTTTAAAAATTCTGAGAAAAATATATGTTCACTATGGGACTATATTATGCTAAATCCCAGAAAAGAAATATTTTTGGAACTGATTTGGTATTTTTCATGAAAATGGTCTAGTTATGAGTAAATGAATTAAATATGTTTTGTGAAGAAAGAAAATTGGAAAATAGGATTTTATGGCTTGAGAATCCTATATGAGGTATATGCAGATTTTTGATGAGGGTTTTGGTTATTGATGATGAAATTGTAAGAGTTGGCATTTTATGATGATTAAATGCATTAATTAGTAAAGTGTAAACAATTAAAATAAATTGTTTATAAATTTAAGTAATGTTATTCTTTCAATATCATTATACCGAAATATTGGTATGAATTTATTGTAGAATTTCTATCTTTTGTGTCGGGGTTACTATTCATGAGTTACGAATATTACTCTTGAGATTAAAACTATATGTTGATCATATTATTTTTATCATCATATATAACATTTTTATAACCCTGATGTTGAAATTCTCTTTCACTGGAGTGTAAAGATGGGTAGATTATTGGTATGATCATGACTAGGGTTCTCTTTGGCCTGTAGTGCAAAGTTGAATTGTGACTGGTATGATCATGACCATTGAATTTATAATTGAATATCTTAAGCTTAAGTGCAAAGGTGAATTGATCAACATGGTTATAATTATTGTTTATATAAATTCTGAAATGATTATATATTTCTTTGAGATATGAATATATTTGGCCTGTAGTGCAAATATGAATTGTTGATGAATATCTTTGGCATGTAGTGCAAAGATGGCCTGTTGATGAATATCTTTGGCCTGTAGTGCAAAGATGAACTGTTGTTGAATATCTTTGGCCCGTAGTGCAAAGATGGTTTGTTGATGAATATCTTTGGCCCGTAGTGCAAAGATGGTTTGTTGATGAATATCTTTGGCCCGTAGTGCAAAGATGAATTTGTTAGTATGATTATAAACAGGAATTGTGATTTGGTATAACCATGATCTTTGATGTTTCAGGTAAAGACAGGTGATGAAAATATTCTTCGTCCTGGGTGCGAAGAAAAATTTATAGTCACAATTATGATTATGAGTTATTCATATGATTGTGGAAAGGAACTGTTGAGTGATGTTACATGGATAAAATATTGTTGGTGGATTTTTAACATGGAGAAGATAATAGACTTTATAGTCTATTTGACTCTTCTAATGGATTGCTCGTTCCGCTGCAACTATGGTTGAAATTTTTATCATTTACCATATGTTCTAAATCTCTGATTTATTATTGATGAAGGCTATTGATAATTTAATTATCTTTAGTCATGATATTCTTTACTGAGCTAGTTGTGCTCACCCTTTTGCTTCACAATTCCTTTCAGGTAATAAGAGTGTAGCTGGGTCGAGCGGGGGTAACAAGGGAATAGAACGGTGGTCATCATTTAGTAGTTATATTTGGTGAAGAAAATAGGGTGAGGCGAACCCAACGTTGGAAGGGTGTTTTGTCACTATCATACAAGATGTCTAATGACATACAACCTCGTGTCATCATAAGACAGGGTTGTGCTCATCCACTTGCTGAGTATATCTATGGGCACTACCTATATAATCTTGGTGTTTGTTTGAAGTATAATTCTCAATTAGAGACAGTGGAGATAATGATAAGTCAAGAGAAGACTCACCATTGGGAAGAATATGATAGTAATCTTCTCGTTTTTCTTTGGGGTCTATTGGGTCAACCAAGGATAATTCTGTGGCCATATGATATCTATCATAACCTAGACGCGTGGCCTCCCATGTACGAAGGTTTCCTTGAGCACTTTCCAAAGATTCTAATTTCTAAAACAGTTTTTGACTATACCTTTATGTAAGGTGTTATTGTGAGGTGATGTCCACGGTTGGAACATGAGTCACATTTGGTATATATTTGTATCCAAACTCACAGCATATGTGTTGTTGTATTTTGCACGACAATTGTTGTAATAAAGTTGTAGTTATTTTCTGTACCATGTATTTGACGACTCAGAATGGGTTGGATGGAATGGACCTATTTTGGGGTCGTTACATTTGGTATCAGAGCTTAGGGATATGATCTCTGGCGGAGATCGGGGAATATAACTAGGAGGGGAGAGATGAGTAAATCCTTCGCTAGTGTGTCCTACCTAAGCTTATTTGTTGGTCAGTCATAATATCGGGATATTATGTGATATGTTAATTTGTTAAATTAACCCTTGTTTTGAAGCTGTATTCTAGAATGATATATGAAATACAGGAGATGAGCAATGGAGAAATTATGATGATAGGGAAGATGGAATCTGAAATGAAAGGAAGGTATTCTCAACTCTTTGAAATACCAGGTACGTAAATTTCGAGGACGAAATTTCATAAGGAGGGGAGATTGTAAGACCCCGAATTTTATGAAATAAAAGTATTCAATTTTTCTTATAATTACAATTCAGTAAATGGTTAAATTGATAAAAAGTTAAAGTTATGGGTGAAATGTGAAAATTTTTCAAAATACACAAGTGGTTATAAAATAATCATTGTTGTCGGGGAATATTCGTTTGGTCGTGGAATATTCTTTCTGTCGGGGAATATTCGTACGACGGCGCAGCTATTTGTGGGCCCCATAACAGAATAACTGTCGGGTGAAGAAAACGACAAATTTAAGTTTTTACAAATAACGGCGTAGTTGTTACCGTTAACACTGTTGGAATACCCGGTGGTTAAAATACAGTAATACGCGTTATTGCACAGTAGCACACGGTATTGCACAGTATTTTTGAAATTATTGATTCTTACGTAAGAAGGCACTACTCAATAATTGTTACAGTAATTACTGTTCAATATTTTATTTTATTGATTCAATAATTGCTACGTTGAAATTTTGTATTATTGTTGTTCAATAATTGTTGCTGCACAGTATTTCCCATTATCAGATCAATAATTCATATTATTTGAATAGTATTATTAGATAGCATTATTGGCAATGTCTAGAAAGTTCTGTCTAAGGAGAGGTTTGGTCATCTAATTGCGCGCCAGTAAGGAGAAATCCTTATTGGAAAGCCCCCTCTTTCCTGGGAACGGCCTGGTTGTCATAAATGTGATTCTGTAATATTATTTGTGAATAATTAATTATTGATTCATATGATAAGAAAATATTTATTTTATGTGGATATAAATGAGGGATATATTTTTGTGGTTAAAAAATGAAGGAGTTAATGTTGAGATTTTTATCCGTATTTTTGTCGGAATGGAGGTATTAAAAATCAGGGTTTTTGAGATATTTTGCGGGGGTTATAATTTTTAATCCGACCGTTGGATCGTGGTAATTTTTGGATATGTTATACATATATAAGTTGAGTATATGTCCACAAATTTTGAACCGTTAAAAATGAACGTATGATTTGTTATGAATTTTACGAGATGACTGGTTCAGAAATTGTTGAATTTTTGGAGTTTATCATTTTGGTGGAAAATTCTAGAATTGGTGGGCCCCACTTGTGGTTGGTGAAGAAATGTGCTGAATTATATTTCAAATGTGGTGGGTGGGAATAGTAGCAGGTAAAGCCATCAGGTTGCAGGTCAAACCTACCAAAATTTTCCTATAAATAGAGGGCTAAGTTAGAATTGAAAATCACACCAGAAACATAAGCTTTCTCTCTTTCTCTCTCTATATTATGAAGCATATTTTGTGAGTATTTAGATACTTTGAGAGTTGCTATTCAGTGCAAGTTTCCTTCAGCATCATATCCGATATCCAGTCAGAAGTACTGCTCTTTTGAGGTAAGGGATAGTAAGGGATAGTAAGGGATAGTAAGGGATTTTAAGGGTTGTTATGATTTTCAGTTTCGTAATTTTTCTGAACTTCAAAAATTCTGGAAAAATTTGAAATGATATTTTGATGAGTTTTATTGATTGTGTCCAAAAATGGTGATTTTTGGATGTATAGATTGAGAGTTATGAATTTTATGAGAAAAGACTATTTTAAAAGTAACAGCTTATAATTCCTTGTGGTTAACTCCAAAATTGATGAAATTTTTATTGGGAGTACATGTATATGATAGAAGTATACTCTGTAAATTTCAGAATTTTTAGACAAAAGTACAATTTTTGATAAATGTCTAAATATTCGGCTATTTTGGCCATATGAAAAATAGTAAATGACTTTTAAAAATTCTGAGAAAAATATATGTTCACTATGGGACTATATTATGCTAAATCCCAGAAAAGAAATATTTTTGGAACTGATTTGGTATTTTTCATGAAAATGGTCTAGTTATGAGTAAATGAATTAAATATGTTTTGTGAAGAAAGAAAATTGGAAAATAGGATTTTATGGCTTGAGAATCCTATATGAGGTATATGCAGATTTTTGATGAGGGTTTTGGTTATTGATGATGAAATTGTAAGAGTTGGCATTTTATGATGATTAAATGCATTAATTAGTAAAGTGTAAACAATTAAAATAAATTGTTTATAAATTTAAGTAATGTTATTCTTTCAATATCATTATACCGAAATATTGGTATGAATTTTATTGTAGAATTTCTATCTTTTGTGTCGGGGTTACTATTCATGAGTTACGAATATTACTCTTGAGATTAAAACTATATGTTGATCATATTATTTTTATCATCATATATAACATTTTTATAACCCTGATGTTGAAATTCTCTTTCACTGGAGTGTAAAGATGGGTAGATTATTGGTATGATCATGACTAGGGTTCTCTTTGGCCTGTAGTGCAAAGTTGAATTGTGACTGGTATGATCATGACCATTGAATTTATAATTGAATATCTTAAGCTTAAGTGCAAAGGTGAATTGATCAACATGGTTATAATTATTGTTTATATAAATTCTGAAATGATTATATATTTCTTTGAGATATGAATATATTTGGCCTGTAGTGCAAATATGAATTGTTGATGAATATCTTTGGCATGTAGTGCAAAGATGGCCTGTTGATGAATATCTTTGGCCTGTAGTGCAAAGATGAACTGTTGTTGAATATCTTTGGCCCGTAGTGCAAAGATGGTTTGTTGATGAATATCTTTGGCCCGTAGTGCAAAGATGGTTTGTTGATGAATATCTTTGGCCCGTAGTGCAAAGATGGATTTGTTAGTATGATTATAAACAGGAATTGTGATTTGGTATAACCATGATCTTTGATGTTTCAGGTAAAGACAGGTGATGAAAATATTCTTCGTCCTGGGTGCGAAGAAAAATTTATAGTCACAATTATGATTATGAGTTATTCATATGATTGTGGAAAGGAACTGTTGAGTGATGTTACATGGATAAAATATTGTTGGTGGATTTTTAACATGGAGAAGATAATAGACTTTATAGTCTATTTGACTCTTCTAATGGATTGCTCGTTCCGCTGCAACTATGGTTGAAATTTTATCATTTACCATATGTTCTAAATCTCTGATTTATTATTGATGAAGGCTATTGATAATTTAATTATCTTTAGTCATGATATTCTTTACTGAGCTAGTTGTGCTCACCCTTTTGCTTCACAATTCCTTTCAGGTAATAAGAGTGTAGCTGGGTCGAGCGGGGGTAACAAGGGAATAGAACGGTGGTCATCATTTAGTAGTTATATTTGGTGAAGAAAATAGGGTGAGGCGAACCCAACGTTGGAAGGGTGTTTTGTCACTATCATACAAGATGTCTAATGACATACAACCTCGTGTCATCATAGGACAGGGTTGTGCTCATCCACTTGCTGAGTATATCTATGGGCACTACCTATATAATCTTGGTGTTTGTTTGAAGTATAATTCTCAATTAGAGACAGTGGAGATAATGATAAGTCAAGAGAAGACTCACCATTGGGAAGAATATGATAGTAATCTTCTCGTTTTTCTTTGGGGTCTATTGGGTCAACCAAGGATAATTCTGTGGCCATATGATATCTATCATAACCTAGACGCGTGGCCTCCCATGTACGAAGGTTTCCTTGAGCACTTTCCAAATATTCTAATTTCTAAAACAGTTTTTGACTATACCTTTATGTAAGGTGTTATTGTGAGGTGATGTCCACGGTTGGAACATGAGTCACATTTGGTATATATTTGTATCCAAACTCACAGCATATGTGTTGTTGTATTTTGCACGACAATTGTTGTAATAAAGTTGTAGTTATTTTCTGTACCATGTATTTGACGACTCAGAATGGGTTGGATGGAATGGACCTATTTTGGGGTCGTTACACGATTGGTCGGGGAATATTATTTTTGTCGGGGAATTATTGTCGGATTGAGAAAACGACAAAAATATTTTATGAAAATAACGGCGGAAGTTTTACCGTTAATACTGTTGAACTACTCGGTAGTAAAAGTACAGTAATACGTGTGGTTGCATAGTAGCATACGGTATTGATTATTGAGGCTTACGTGATTAGTCACTCAATTTGATTCAATTATTGTCAATTAATAATATAAATTATTTAGCGATAATGAAGTTTTGTTTTATTCGTATTATTAACGTAATAAAATAGAAATATCTTTTTATATAAAATAGAATACTTTATTAAAGTTATTCTATAAATAGAATATATTATATTTTATTTAAAAGATTTTTCTTTAAATATGGACCGTCAGATTAAAGTAAATCAATCTAGACCGTTCATGGATTAGTTACTATGAATTCCATTTTCTATAAATAGAAGCTCATTCCTTCATTATTTTCTTACGAATTCACTGAACTCTAGAGAGAAAAACTATAGAGAGAAACTATAGAGAGAAAGAAGAAAAGTATTCTGCTACTTAACTACTTCTTTATTTCAGTTATTCTTTAAAACGGTAAGGGGTATTATTTCTTTTGTATTCATGAAGAGAACTTCTGTTATTCCATTATTTATTATTCTGTTGGAATAACCTGTATACGCGGTCTACCCTATACTTGGTGACATTCTTCTATTATTCTGTTGGAACATCCTGTCTGTGTGTTTTACACCGGACCTGGTTCCGTCTTTATTATTATTCTATTGGAACATCCTGTCTGTGTGTTTTACACCGGACCTGGTTCCGTCTTTATTATTATTCTGTTGGAATATCCTGTTTGTGCATTTTACGCCGGACCTGGTTCCATTATTTATTATTTTGTTGGAATAACATGTCTGTGCGGTCTATCACATGCATGGTGATTTCTTTTGTTATTCCATTCTTTATTATACTCAGTTGGTTAAAACTTTGACTTCTATACTCCATGAAATTGGTGGAATATCTTTGATATTTGCGCTTCATCTAGTATCTTTTTATGGAAATATTCTTTTAAGAATTCTTGAATTTTACTAGACAAAAGTATCATGTTGACAATTTGAATGTTATTGGTTCTTGGACAAATTAATTCTTGAACTTATTTTATTGAATTCTTATATCATTGTCATCATCCTCATGTTTATATTATGTTAAAAGTCATCTGTGGCCTGTAGTGCATAGATGGACTTGGTATGATTATGACCAGGGATTATTCGGTGTAATCATGACCGTAATATTACAAATGATGTGGAAAAAAGTTCTCATTGGCCCGTAGTGCATTGATGAACAGTTTTTGGTATGATTATGCAGAGATGAATTGTTTTATGGCATGATCAGGACCGTTGATGAAAAATGATTATCTTTAGCCGTAGTGCATGGATAATTCGTGGTCGTGATACTAAAGAATATCATTGGCCGTAGTGCAGGGGGATTCGACGATGTGAATTATTTATTAAGCTGAGTCCCAGCGATAAAAGACATGAAAAACGTTTTAAATCATAAAAGATAGTAGATTTCATTCTCTACTTGACTCTTTTAATGGATTGTTGGTTCCGCTGCAGTTAAACTTGATGTCTATTGTATTTTATCAGTTTAACATTGTTGAAGACTAATGATAATTTATTCTGCATTATCTTAGTCATAATATTTCTTACTGGGCTAGTTGAGCTCACCCTTTCTTTCACGGTTCTCTTCAGGAAATGAGAATATAGCTGGGACGAGTCGGGAAACGGAGTGATGGACCAGATGATAGCATTAGTAGTCCTCACTATTCTATATAATAGTGTGATAATAATTGTAATGAGGACTCCTTTTGAGTATGGATACTCTCTAGAAGACAATATTTGTATTCAAACTCACAGTTTATGTTTTGCCGTATTGTACACGACAGTTGTATTAGTAAGTTGTATTTGAATTCTGTACCATGTATCTGGCGACCCAAGATGGGTGATGTATACCTAATTTTTGGGGCGTCACAGTTGGTATCAGAGTTTAGGGATATGATCCCTGGCTAAGATATGAGACTAGAACTAGGAGGGGAGAGACGGGGAATTCCTTCGCTAGTATGACCTACCTAAGTTTACTTGTTATTTGATTGGTCGGTCAGAGTATAAAGATAATATGTGATATGTTAATTAACCCTTATTTTGTAACAGTATTTGAAAATAGCATCTGAAAATGTTGAGATAAGCAATGGAGCACAGGAGACCGTTGAGTCTCCACAGATCAATAATCAGGACAATGTGCAACAGGATGCCGATAATCCTCCTGTAAATAACAACACTGATCAATTGACGAACGACGGTACGTTTAGGAGTTTTTTAGAATTCATGCAATATCAGGCGAAGGCGGCTCCTATTCATAATGCAGGTAAAAATAATGGCAACCCACGGTTGGTCACCGCTAAGCAGTTCAAGGAGCTGGGACAACCGGAGTTTTTGGGAAAGCCAGAACCACTTAAGGCGGAGACGTGGTTAAAGCAGATCACCAAGATATTTGATATCTTGGGATGCTCAGAGGAGCAAAAGGTTCCCTTTGCCACCTTTATGTTGCGTGAAGAGGCAGATTACTGGTGGAAATCTATAAAACGTACCCAGCCTGACGCACTCAAGATGTTTTGGGAGAAATTCCAGGAGCTGTTCAACGACAAGTACTTTCCCGAAAGCATTCGTCACATGAAGGAGGTGGAATTTATCAAGTTGGAGCAAAACAACATGACCGTGTCGCAGTACGAAGCCAAGTTTGCCGAGTTGTCCCGATTTACGTCCCACTTGGTTGATAATAAAGAAAGAATAACTCGGATATTTTTAAGAGGTTTGAAGCCTGAGATACGTCAATATCTTATCTCTCATAAACTGTGTTTGTATTCAGATGTTGTTAATAGGGCTCAGTTATTGGAACGCGATAATGAGTCAACCCAACCAAAAGAGAGCAGCCGACAAAATGATAATACCGGTGAAAACAGTCATCAAAGAGGTAACAATAAGCATGGAGGGAATCAACATGCCAGAAATGGTAACTACTTCGGTGGTAATCATGGCCAAAACAATAAGAATGGACATTTCAAGAAGAGAAGGTTCAACAATGACGTGAAGACGTCGGTACCAGCACCCGTTTCAAAGGAAGAAGAACGACCACCGGTCGTATGTTTCAAATGCGGACAGGAGGGACACATCTGTCCAAACTCTACGTAGCAATCCAAAGCGTGTTTTAATTGCGGAAGAGAAGGTCACCTAGCTCAATTTTATCGTATGGTGAAGTCAAGTTCAGTTGGGATAGTGATGCCAAAGGATGTCCCAGACAAGCCAAAGCCGGTAGTTTAAGAGAGAGCGTTTTTTTTTCGTGACGAGGAACCTGAATAAAATTATCGCGGGTATATTAGTCATAAACTCTTGCGAAGTCTATACCGTGTTAGATACCGATTCTACTTACTCTTTTATTTCACCTAGTTGTGTTTAATGTTTGAACTTGACTTCAGAGAAGTTAGACTTTGATATATCTGTTTAAACTTAGTTGGGAGAAACCTTCGTTACCTACACTATTTATAAATCTTGTTCAAATCAACACTTTCATGTTACCTGTCGATCTTATCTCTTTGAAAATACTTGCATTGATGTGATTTTTGGAAACGATTGGTTAACTGCTCATCATGCTTTTCGTAAGGTTGTTAGCTTTCATATTCCTAACCAACCTATTATGCGAATTCAAGCAACCAAACCACTAAAGTCAATCATTGTCATATCAAGCCATAAGTAAAGATCCATGTTCCTTTCGTTGTTGACTTCCTGGTGTGGAATGCACCGAAGTTAGACTTTCTGTAGGAGACGTTGTAAATGACGATGACAAGTTGATAGGTATCAATGTGACGTGTTATCCAAGTATGGGATGAGAGTCACAGTTTTGAATGATATTTCTTTTGTTAATAAATTTCCTGACGTATTCTTAAAGACTTCCTAGCCTACCCCTAGAGCGTGAAATCGAATTTTGTATTGACCCCAGTACAAAACCCATTTCTTAAACCCTCAAATATTTCTTACTTAAAACGAACGTATCATGCGCCAAAGACGTTGGCTCGAGCTGTTAAAAATTACGATCGTACCATTTAATATCATCGTGGAAGTGCGAACGTGGTAGTTGACGCATTGAGTAGAAGATCGTATGCGAGTGAGATGTTGTTAACACAAAGACCCATATCGTATAACCTACAAATGATGAAGATAGAGTTAAAGACTCTAGGGACCCACGTGAAGATAACGAATATACGAGTAGAATCGTTAAAACCGCTTAAGCTACATACTCAGAGCTGATGAATGTGAAGAAGAAGGTTCAAGAGGGCGTTATTCTAGAAGCAAGAATTGACGAAGAGAGGAAATCTTAACCCTCAATTTAATTGGCCCATTTGAAATCCTTGATCAAGTAGGAACTGTGGCCTATAGACTCGTTTTATCGCCAAGTATGTCGCGTGTTCATAACGTTTTTCACGTATCGATGTTACGTAAATATGTGGACGACCTGAACCACATTATTGAATTAAAACTAGACGAGATTGCAGAAGATTTAACGTATGAGAAGATACGTGTTAACATCTTGGATAAGAAGGATCATATTCGACGCTCAAAGGTTATACATCAAGAGTTAGAATTTGAAGTGAAGTCAAGGTATCCTCATCTGTTCGGCATACCAGGTACGTACGTAAATTTCGAGAGCGAAATTTCATAAGGAGGAGAGATTGTAAAACCCTAGATTTTATGAATAAAGATTTAATTTTTCGAAATATTTTTTTAAATATTATGGTGTGAATTTGAGATAATGTTATAGTTGTGGGTAGTATTTATAAATTTTACAAAGTATGCAAGTTGTTGTATTATATTCGATTGGTCGGGGAATATTATTTTTGTCGGGAAATATTCATACGACGACACAATTATTGGTGGACCCCACAACGAAATTATTGTCGGATTGAGAAAACGACAAAAATATTTTATGAAAATAACGACGGAAGTTTTACCGTTAATACTGTTGAACTACTCGGTAGTAAAAGTACAGTAATACGTGTGGTTGTATAGTAGCATACGGTATTGATTATTGAGGCTTACGTGATTAGTCACTCAATTTGATTCAATTATTGTCAATTAATAATATGAATTATTTAGCGATAATGAAGTTTTGTTTTATTCGTATTATTAGCGTAATAAAATAGAAACATCTTTTTATATAAAACAGAATACTTTATTAAAGTTATTCTATAAATAGAATATATTATATTTTATTTAAAAGATTTTTCTTTAAATATGGACCGTCAGATTAAAGTAAATCATTCTGGACCGTTCATGGATTAGTTACTATGAATTCCATTTTTCTATAAATAGAAGCTCATTCCTTCATTATTTTCTTACGAATTCACTGAACTCTAGAGAGAGAAACTATAGAGAGAAACTATAGAGTGAAAGAAGAAAAGTATTTTGCTACTCAACTACTTCTTTATTTCAGTTCTTCTTTAAAACGGTAAGGGGTATTATTTATTTTGTATTCATGAAGAGAACTTCTGTTATTCCATTATTTATTATTCTGTTGGAATAACCTGTATACGCGGTCTACCCTATACTTGGTGACATTCTTCTATTATTCTGTTGGAACATCCTGTCTGTGTGCTTTACACCGGACCTGGTTCCGTCTTTATTATTATTCTGTTGGAACATCCTATCTGTGTGCTTTACACCGGACCTGGTTCCGTCTTTATTATTATTCTGTTGGAACATCCTGTCTGTGTGTTTTACACCGGACCTGGTTCCATCTTTATTATTATTCTGTTGGAATACCCTGTCTGTGCGTTTTACGCCGGACCTGGTTCCATTATTTATTATTCTGTTAGAATAACCTGTCTGTGCGGTCTATCGCATGTATAGTGATTTCTTTTGTTATTCCATTCTTTATTATACTCAGTTGGTTAAAACTTTGACTTCTATACTCCATGAAATTAGTGGAATATTTTTGATATTTGCGCTTCATCTAGTATCTTTTCATGAAAATATTCTTCTAAGAATTCTTGAATTTTACTCTACACAAAAGTATCATGTTGACAATTTGAACGTTATTGGTTCCTGGACAAATTAATTCTTGAACTTGTTTTATTGAATTCTTATATCATTGTCATCATCCTCATGTTTATATTATGTTGAAAGTCATCTGTGGCCTGTAGTGCATAGATGGACTTGGTATGATTATGACCAGAAATTATTCGGTGTAATCATGACTGTAATGTTACAAATGATGTGGAAAAAAGTCCTCATTGGCCCATAGTGCATTGATGGACAGTTTTTGATATGATTATGGCTATGGATTCTCTTTAGCCGTAGTGCAGAGATGAATTGTTTTATGGCATGATCAGGACCGTTGATAAAAAATGATTATCTTTAGCCGTAGTGCATGGATAATTCGTGGTCGTGATACTAAAGAATATCCTTGGCCGTAGTGCAGGGGTGATTCGATGATGTGGATTATTTATTAAGCTGAGTCCCAGCGATAAAAGATATGAAAAACGTTTTAAATCATAAAAGATAGTAGATTTCATTCTCTACTTGACTCTTTTAATGGATTGTTGGTTTCGCTGCAGTCAAACTTGATGTCTATTGTATTTTATCAGTTTAACATTGTTGAAGACTAATGATAATTTATTATGCATTATCTTAGTCATAATATTTCTTACTGGGCTAGTTGAGCTTACCCTTTCTTTCACGATTCTCTTAAGGAAATGAGAATATAGCTGGGACGAGTCGGAAAACGGAGAAGTCACTAAATTATACTCAATTATTGCTGCAGTAATTGCTGCATTGTATCTCACATTATTGATTATATTATTGTCATAGTATCATTTGCACAATATTTTATATTATTAAATTAATAATTGAGATGAAAAGTTATTCATATTATTATTTGTATTATTGACAATGTCTGAAAAGTTCTGTCGAGGAAGGGGTTTGGTCACCTAATTGCATACTAATAGGGCGAAATCTTTATCGGAAAGCCCCCTCTTTCCTGGGAATGATCTGGTTGTTAATATTACAAGCTATATTATTAATGAATAAATATTGTTAAAAATATTGAGGTGATTTTTATGAAGTATTTGTTTTAAATTTGATTTATTATTTGGACCCTCATTTACCCATTTTTCAAAACTGTCGGTAGAAGTTATCTTAGTTTTGTTTATATATATATATATATATATATATATATAAATGATGTTGATGGGGGGGGGGGAAGTTGTCAGGGGAAAGGAAAAAAGGGGGGGGGGGAAGAAGTTACGTGGGAGAGAGGGAGTATTATATATATATATATATATATATATATATATATATATATATATATATATATATTATAATAAGTTTTATTTTTTTATGAAAAAATAGAATATATTATATTTTATTATGCATAGTATTTGTATAGTGTCTACATAGTATTTGTATAGTAAATCATGTGAATATCAGAATTTTTCGCCCGTGATTTAGTATAAAATTACTGTGTAGTCCGTGATTTTTTCCTAAATAGTATTCTTCCATTCTCCTATAAATAGGATGCTTAGTTTAGAATTGAAAATCACACCATAATCAGAGTATTCTTCTTTTATAATATTGAACGTATTTCTTTAAAGTTTAAGGAAGCTTTGAGTGTATAAAATAGTTCAAGTTTTCTTCAAGAATATCCCCGCCTTACTAGTCAGAAGTACTTTCTTTTTAAGGTAAGGTACATTATTTTTGTTTAATATTCGTAAGAAATAATATTTTCTTCCATACTCTGTAATATGTAAGTAATATTATTTAGTTTCAGATTTTGAATTCTATACTCATTTTGTTAAAGTATGACTTCTATACTCCTTGAAATTAGTAGAATATCCTTGAAATTTGCGCTTCATCTAGTATATTTTCATAAAAATATTATTCTGAGCATTTTTGATAATTTTTAATCTTTTCATGCGGGGGTACTATTCATGGGGTACTATTCCTGAAATACTATTCACAGGGTACTATTCACTCAGGTACTATTCACCCGGGATACTATTCATGACAAAAATTAATTTTTTTTCGGTCCAAATCATTTTTGATACAAAATTATTCTTGAATTTTACTCTACAAAGTAGTATCATGTTGACAATTTAGACATTATTGAATTCTGGATAAATTAAATTATAAATCTTTAAAATTTATCCTTTGCTTTCATTTAATTAAATTCTTATATTATTGTCATCATCCTCATGCTTATATTATGATGAAAGTCCTCATTGGCTCGTAGTGCATTGATGAACAGTTGTTGGTATGATCATGACCATTGGTGATAACACGATTATCTTTGGCCCGTAGTGCATGGATAATTCGTGGACGTGATACTAATAAATATCATTGACCCGTAGTGCAGAGATAATTCAGTGATGTGGATTATTGATTAAGCAGAGTCTCAGCGATAAAATTGATGATAAACTTTTTAAATCATAAAAGATAGTAGATATCATGCTCTACTTGACTCTTTTAATGGATTGCTTGTTTCGCTGCAGTTAAATTTGATGTTTATTGTATTTTATCTGTTTAACACTATTGAAGGCAAACAATAATTTATTCTGCATTATCTTTGTCATAATATTTCTTACTGGGCTAGTTGAGCTCACTTTTTGCTTTCATTGTTCTCTTCAGGAAATGAGAGCGTAGCCGGGACTAGTCGGGGAATGGAATGACGGTTCAGATGGTGACTGTAGTAGTCCCCACTATTTTATAAAATATTGTGATAATAATTGTAATGAGGACTTTATTTGAGTTTCGATACTGTCTACGAGATAATATCCGTGTTGAAACTCTTGGCTACGTTTTGTCGTATTGTATAAATGAAGTTTGTATTTAAGTTCTATACCATGTATTTGGTGACTCAGAATGGGTGATGTATACCTATTTTGGGGGCATCACAATCGATATTGGAGGGGGACAAATTTCCAAATACCTTCAATACATTGAAGAAACATCACAAGAAAATGAAGGTTTCCCTGCAGAGTTGGGTTATTCCAAAGGATGGTCTTCAATCAAGTATGAAATGAAGTCTATTAAAGAACATATTGGTCAACTGGAAGAACTGATGGTATATCAGCACCAAGTAACTCAACAGTTGATGTGACAACCCCAAAATAGGTCCACACGACCCATTCTGAGTCACCAAATACATGGTACAGAATCCAAATACAAATATTCCTAATTACGACAAAACATAAGCTGTGAGTTTCAATACAAATATTGTCTCGTAGACAATATTTTAACTCAAATTAAGTCTTCATTACAGTTATTATCACACTATTTCACAACATAGTGAAGACTTCTATAGTAACTATCTTGGACCATTTTTCCACTCCCCGACTAGTCCCAGCTACACTTTCATTTCCTGAGAAGAATAATAAAACAAAAACGAAAAGGGTGAGCTCAACTAGCCCAGTAAAAAATATTATGACTAAGATAATGAAGAATAAATTATCTTTAGCTTTTAACAATGATAAATCAGATAAACTATAATGAACAACAAGTTTTAGATCAACAACTGCAGCGGAAATAGCAATCCATTAGAAGAGTCAAGTAGAGCATGATGTTTACTACCTTTTATGATTTAAAAGTCCATCATCAATATTTTATCCCTGTAACACCAATCAATAATTGTTTCAAACCAACGAATTATCTATGCACTACGGGCCAAAAATATTCGTTTGTATCACCAGTGGTCATGATCATGCCAAACACCTATCCATCTATGCACTACGGGCCAAAGATGACTTTCACCACAAACCTTTATCTATAACATTAAAGGTCATGATTATACTAATACACAATTTTTGGTCATAATCATACCAATCAACAGTCCATCTTTGAACTACGAGCCAAAGATGACTTTCACCACAATACAAGCATGATGATGATGACAATAATATAAAGAATGAATCAAGTGAGATCAATGATAAATATTAGAGATTTATAATTTAATTTAGCCAGAGTTTAAGAATGTCTAAATTGTCAACATGATCACTAATTGTGGAGTAAAATTCGTGAATGATATTTAAGATTCAAATTTCAAAAATAATTTGGACAAAGAAAAGAAACCAAATTCCGTTGTGAATAGTACCTCGACATGAATAGTACCCCGACATGAATAGTACCTCAATATGAATAGTACCCCGGATGAATAAATTAAAATTTAATAAGAAAGTTCATACCAATATTCCAATGAAATGATATTAGATGAAGCGCAAATTATTAAGGATATTCTACTAATTTCAGGGATTTTCACCATTTAATAATAAGGTTACGGAAATAAATAATAATTTTGTATCATAAATGGAGAAATATGAAAGAAAATGATATTCCTTTACGAGTACAAAAGAAATGATATCCTATACAAGTAAGAAGGAATATACGAAACTGTTAATGGATTTTCATCCGTCATGTGGTAATCCGCGTAAACAGATTATTTCCACAACTTATTAAAGAATGAATGCGAAGGGTTATTCACCAGACATACGTTAATCTGCGTAGATAGGTTATTCCCACAGATTAATAAGGAATAGAATGACAATCCTTATGAGTATGAAGAAAATAACATCATTTACCTTAATAGGAGACTAAATTCGACTGGTATAACAGAGATTATCTTGAGAAAATCTTGCACTATTGTTGGTCGATTTCGCTATTGCTAAATCGAGTGCAAGCATACGTGGTCCACAAGTAATATAAGATAAGTTGAGTGTCATACCCACGAGGAAAAAGTCTTAAGTGAAAGTCAAGTACTAAGGAAAAGTCTATACTGCCTTATCTAAACAAGTGAAATAAGATTGTGTGTTAAGCTATTTGATTTAAAAAGAGAAGAAATAAGAGAAGTAGTTGTACTAAGAAGTCAGGATAGGATTATAATTCCCCTAATGCATCGCCTAATCTCCTAACTCTCCACTTTACAAACGAATCAAGGAATGGTCAACCTAGAACAAGAACTACACAAAAGCTTATGTCGAAGGTCTAATGCACATTCCTAGTTAGATAAATCACAATATGTCTATTGGTGAAAGAAACTAGACTAGAGTCATTAAGCTTAGTCTCAAGGCTACACAAGGCAAATAAAGATATGTCTATCCTATTAGCAGTTTATGCACACATTCCATAGGCATGGCCATAACAGGTGTTGTTGTATTTAAGAGTGAGATATTAATATCCATTTTCCAATATCTATCAATATCAATACCAATTACCCTGTCAAGCAATCAATCAATAAGCAAGAAATACAACAACCCATTCCAAAATGATTTATTATATAAAATAGGAGAGAAAGTTAATTAAGCTAAACAAAAGGTTACATTGCAATCCTAAAAATGGAATTAGTTCATAACCATGCTACTAATACTCATTTTTAATACATTCCATATTCTCAGTAATACACAAATAAATGGGAGATTAGGAATAAGAAAACCCCTATTTGGAAGTGTTCTGTCTCCAAATCTTCTCTTCTCCATGTAGCTCCTGAGCTCTTGTCGGATGCAATAAATCTTCCTCCTCCAAGCACAACTTCTTTCTTTTCTAAGAAGTTAATACTGTAATAAATCCTATTCTACGCTCTCTCTCTGTAATAACTATGCAGGTGGCTACTGTCTCTTATGTATATCTGATCCTCCTCTCTTTAGGTCATTAAAAGCTCTTTACTGTCTGGACACCGGAGCTCGTGCTGCGGCATGAGTAGTGAACTAGCAAGTGGCGCTGTGGCGCCATGTAGTCTTAAAAACACCGAAGGTCGCGCTGTAGCACGACTCCATGAAGAGGCTTCGCCGCCACGACGCGAGGATGATGTCAGCCCAAGACAAGGGGCGGCACTACGGCGCGAAGCTCAGTATTGAACTCGGTGCTGCGGCGCGAGTCTTCAGTAGGTTCCAAGGCTCTGCGACGCTGCTGTGCGGGATCTTAGTTACTCCTTGGCACTGCGGCGCCAGTGTAGCAAAAATTTCCATTATGCCCCTGGAAGTTGGAAAAGATCTGTAAAGCCCTGCATCATAGAAATAAAATATAATAACAACAAAATGTATATAAAACTAACTAAATAACTGAAAACAGGCTACAACTTAAATCACAAAGGATCTGATTCGCAGGTATAAATCCCACTCATCAAATATTCCCAAACTTAAGATTTTGCTTGTCCTCAAGCAAACTATCTGACATCCATACCTACACTGTTGTAAGACACGAATGAAGACTAATCCTATAGACTAATATCATGGCCTCTAAGCACAATTATAAACCCTCTCTGAGAATAGGACAAACATGCATATGAATGAGGGGTTAATGTCAAATAATAAGCATGAGACTGTAGTCGATCCATTCTATGTGTGTGTGTGTGCAGACCAATCATCCTAACTAGCCATAACCCAAATTAAGATCACACAGTTGATTGTGATAACCAATAAGCTTACACTTCATCTCACACAATTAACAAGCATTAAGAACAAGACGCAAAACAAGAAAGGATCAAAAGGTTCTAGTATTGAAATAAAATCTGACTCCGACAATGCTTAATTACTTAGAGGCTAAACAGAGCACCCATTAGTAAGCTTTCGATCAATGATTCCCAAGCCAGATGACTTTAGGGCACTAGGTGTAGAACACCCCTATGAATCTAATAACTCAAGCAACAAAGGCCACGTAATCAACATAAGTCAAAGTAGATTTTGCTAAATCCGAAGATTAATAATTCGCACAAGTCTGCGTTTATGGGCGAGTGCGTTTTCGCGCTCCATCTCAGCCCACCGCAAGACTACTAATTTTAATTTTTTATATATATACCAGAACTATAGATCCAAAATGTAAAAGCCTTAAGCCTTTTATTACCTTGCAAGCAACAAAGTTTTAACATTGTGCACAAATTTTTAAAACAATCAACAGACAGCCTAAATCTGGACATATAGCTAGAAAAATAATTGGTCAGTGCACGCTAAAAAGGATATATCCAAAACAGTCTCGACTTATCCAATTAACACGCCCTTAGTTCACATAAATTTGACACTACTCTAAGAAAAAAATATAATTACTTGGCACTTGTCATTAGTCACAATCAAAACTTAAGCACTATAATACCCAAACCCAGCGTATAAATAGTTACAGACCGGGGGATAGAGTTAATCAAAATATAATAGGGAAGAAGCTATAAAACACAAGGCATTAAGTATACCAATAATCAGTGTAAATCCCAAAAAATATGGCTATCCACAAAATAATATCCAAATTAATCAAGATATCCCAAAAATTTACATGGCAACTACACAATCCAAACATGATAATAATTATAAAAACAAGATATATATCCAAAAGCATGCATTCATATATAAATTAAAATATTACTATGCAAAATATGTATCCAAAATAAACCATCCACAACATAAATCCATTAACCACAATAATAATTAAACATAGTTAAATAAGTAGTCTGAGGCTATCCAGCCCAAATGATTCTCTCAAACCCTAACAGATTAAACATAAATCACAATTCATAGATAACTAAATTACCACAATTTATATATAACTAAAATAAAAGGAATCTCCCCCAAACTTGAAATTTGGTCAATGTCCTCAATGGCCTTTGTGCAGCAGCATCAAGCATCATGTCCCTCATCACCGAAATCATCATCATCATCATCATCATCATCATCATCATCATCATCCACATCAACTGGCTCGTCCCGACGGGCCTCCTCGCTGGGTAGAAATTATGGCGGATAAGGCGCAAAAACTGGAGGTGCTGGAGATTGAAAAGGCAGGGACTATGTGTCATCTCCTCCCTGGGCATAATAAATGCTAGACACTGTGTTCGCGAATTCTGTATGGTAGTTATTGAATTGGCTGTTCCATTGTGCTATATGATCTACCTCGTAGTACAAGAAGTTTAGACTGCCCAAAATCTCTGCTAGGACCCCAGGTGGAATAGCCTCAGAGGACGGGGGTTCAGGCACTTGTGTGGAGGTAACTGCTTCAGTACCAGCTTCAGTGGATGGCGGCGGCTGTGGTACCGGCAGAAAACCCTCGCCCCTAGGATGCGACTGTGCGCCTTCCCAAATTCCATAACGGGAAATGATGTTATGATCAATTACAGCCATGGGTGGCTGAGTGACATCTTTCTTTTCCCACTTTACACCCTCTCTTTTGCATAGACGTGTAATTAGAGACGGGTGAGGGAGTCCCAACATGACATTGCTTCATAAGGCCTTCTTAATCGACTCTTGGATAAGCACCCCTACATCAACTTTCAAGCCCGTGACAATTGCATAAAGCAGAACCGGCCTTTCTCGTGTTACATCGCTCAGGTGGTGAGTAGGAATGATATTGGTTCAAATGAAAGAGTACCAAGCCTTACCGTATAGGCTCAAGGCCTGCTGAGGGAAAGAAGTCTTCTCACCGTGATATTCGTTCGACTTCCATACGGTCCCAGGCTTGCAGAGTTTAGAAATCATCTCATTTGTACTGTAACTCCGCAGCCCAACCTCCAAGTAATCGTGACCCTTATAGTTGAGAGTCCCATAAACATTATTGATAGCACGACTGTCAAAATGAATCAACTTACCCCGAACTGGCACCACTGCGGGGCCATCAGCAATAGCATTAACATAAAATTCCTTTACCACTAAAATCACTGCTGACTTAGGTGGTTTGGTGAAGTGAATCCGTTTCATTGCCACAATCATGGCCTTGCCATCGGGCCTTAGCCCTCTTTCTGGCACCAAATTCCTAGATGAAAAATTATGTGTATAACACTTCAAGGCCTCCTCCGTTGAGAATTTGACAGCATCCCAACGGGTAACAGGGGCTCTAGAACCCATGATAAAAACAAAATCGAAAGACCCAAAGTTGTTATCTCCCAAATTTCTAAGACCGTAAGTATAATAAACCCAAGAGCACAAGTCAGAATTCCAATACCTCTCGCTCGCTTTTAAAGATGGATGCGTGAGAGGGAGCAACGGCCAGAACACTAACTGCACGACGGTTGGATTTGCTAACGGCTAGAAACTGAAGGTTACGACGGTTAACGCTCGATTCTTTGGAAGAGAAAGGGTCTCTGAGAGAAAAGAAAGAGATGAACTACTGCAAAAGAACTGAAAAGTTACATTTAAAAACCAAATTTTTGCTTATGACGCTGCGGTGCGGGAGTGGATCTAACATGATGCTGAGGCGTGGGAGTATGGCACTGTGGCGCAAGGCACTGCGGTGCGAATCTCTATGTGGAACTCGGCACTGCGGTGCGAGTTTGCAGTGTGTTCCCCCTCGATCCGGCGTTGTAGCGTGAAAGTTGAGGCTGCAACACCAAATATGGCGCTGCGGCGCGGGGTCTTGTACAGAAGATGGCGCTGTGGCGCTAATAACTCTTGGTCATGGCACTGGGGTGCGATAGCTAGGTATACAGCAGCGCCAAATGGCAGTGCGTCTGCCTAGCATTGGCGCTGCGACGCGGAACTTAGTATTGGGGGCGGCGCCGCGGCGCGGCCTCTGGACTTCAGATACTGAACTATTAAATCCTGCACTGGCCAAACCTCATATCAGTAAACAACACAACAAAATGACAGCAAATAATGTAATAGCATATTCTAACTACTAAAAGCCTTTAAACACATAACTGATAAACATACTAACATGCACTGTACAGAAACTATCAACTATACTAAGAAATACAAAGAGCAACCAATGAAAACTTGAAGAAAATAGAAATGCATAAAAATAAAAGCATATTTATGATACTGAGATGGGGGTGCCTCCCCATCAAGTGCTTGATTTAGAGTCATCGGCTTGACATTTACCCTGCCTTACACCGGGTATCCCAAGGTGATAGAGGTGTTTTGTCGGTCAACGTCGCCGCCCCAATAGTGCTTTAAGCGCTGTCCATTGACCTTGAAGGTTTTGTCTGAGTGAGGGTCTTCAACCTCAATAGCCCCATAAGGATACACCTTAGTAAGCGTGAACGGCCTCGACCATCGAGACTTCAACTTCTCGGGGAATAATTTCAAACGGGAGTTGAAAAGAAGCACCTTCTAGCCCAGCTCGAAATTTCTTTCGATGATTTTCTTGTCGTGCCACCGCTTCAACTTCTCTTTGTACAACTTAGCATTTTCATACGCTTGCAGATGAAACTCGTCTGATTCATTGAGTTGTAAAAGTCTTTGTTCACGGGCTACTTCTAAATCAAAATTTAGCTTTTGGATAGCCCAATATGCGTTGTGCTCCAGCTCCACAGGAAGATGACAAGCCTTGCCATAAATAAGCCTATACGGAGACATTTCGATATGCATTTTATAAGTGGTGCGGTATGCCCACAAGGCATCATCAATCTTCTTTGACCAGTCCTTCCGATTGGGGTTAACAATCTTCCCCAAGATGCGTTTTACCTCTTCATTGGAAATCTCAGCTTGGCCACTAGTCTGTGGATGATAAGCAGTGGCTATCTTATGGGTCACCCCATACTTAGCTAGAAGGGCTTCAAAATATTTGTTGGAGAAATGCGACCCTTCATCACTGATTATAGCCTAAGGTGTGCCAAAACGAGTGAAAATATTTTTCTTGAGGAAATTAAGCACCACCTTCGCATCATTGGTAGGCAAGGCAACTGCTTCAACCCATTTGGAGACATAATCAACCGCCACAAGAATATAGAGATTGTTGTAGGTAGACGGGAATGGTCCCATGAAGTCAATACCCCAGACATCAAATAATTCAACTTCGAGGATATTCTGCACGGGCAATTCATGCCTTCTTGAGATGGTTCCCACCCTTTGGCATCTATCGCAATGTGATACACATATGTGTGCATCTTTGAATAAGGTAGGCCAGTAGAACCTAGATTGAAGTACTTTTGCCATAGTTCTTTGGCCACCAAAATGTCCTCCATAATTCGAAGAATGGCAATGATGGAGAACACCTTCAATCTCCTCCTCTGGCAAGCATCTCCGTAGAATTTGATCTGAAGATTGCTTGAATAAGAAAGGCTCATCCCACAAATATTGTTTTGCATCGTTCAGGAATTTCTTCCTTTGTTGATAGCTCAAGTTGGGAGGAAGCACTTGACAAGTGATATAATTAGCAAAGTCTGCACACCAATGGGCTTTGCTTTGGACAATAAAAAGCTACTCATCTGGGAAGAAATCATTTATATCTTATTCTACAACTCCTGCATGAGGATGGTTTTCCAATCTGAACAAGTGATCTGCCACCTGATTTTCAGTACCCTTCTTATCATGGATCTCCAGATCAAACTCTTGGAGAAGAAGGACCCACCTTATCAATCTCGACTTTGCATCTTTCTTTTCAATCAGGTATTTAATTGCCGAATGATCAGTGTACACGATCACTTTCGTTCCAATGAGGTAGGAACGAAACTTATCAAATGCATAAACCACTGCCAGCAGTTCCTTCTCAGTGGTTGTGTAATTCAGCTGAGCATCAGTTAATATTTTGCTGGCATAGTAGATCATGTGGAACACTTTATCCCTTCTTTGGCCTAACACTACCCCGATTGCAAAATCGCTGACATCACACATAAGCTCAAATGGGAACGTCCAGTCAGGGGCTCCCACAATAGGGGCAGATATGAGTTTCTCCTTCAGTAGATCAAAAGCTTTGAGGCAGGGCTCATCAAACTGAAAAGGCATGTCCTTTTCCAATAATGTGCAGAGTGGTTTGTTTATCTTCGAGAAGTCCTGGATAAACCGCCGATAGAACCCTGCATGCCTAAGAAAGCTCCTTACCCCTTTAACTGATGTAGGCGGTGGTAGATTATTAATGACATCAATCTTAGCCTTGTCAACCTCAATACCACCGACAGATACTCGGTGGCCCAGAATAATGCCCTCCTTGACCATGAAATGGCACTTCTCCCAATTCAGTACAAGATTTATCTCAACACATCTATTAAGAACGACAATCAAATTTACCAGACAGTTATCAAAAGAGCTCCCGAATACCGAAAAGTCGTCCATGAAGACTTCAAGGGTCTTTTCAACCATATCAAAAAATAGACATCATGCAACGTTGAAATGTTGCATGAGCATTACACAGCCCGAAAGACAATTTTTGAAAGGCAAAGATCCCATAGAGGCATGTGAAAGTTGTTTTCTCCTGATCTTTGGGAGCAATTAAAATCTGATTATACCCAGAGTAACCATCCAGCAGACAGTAAAATTTATGCTCAGCAAGTCTATTGAGCATCTGATCAATAAATGGAAGAGGGAAGTGATCCTTACAGGTGGACTTGCTCAATTTCCTGTAATCCATACACACCCTCCACCCAGTCACCGTTCTGGTTGGAATTAGCTCGTTGTTCTCATTGGGCACCACCCGTCATGCCGCCCTTTTTCAGCATGTACTGAATTGGACAGACCCAAGGGCTGTTTGAGATGGGGTAGATAATGCCCGCATCTAGCAATTTAATAATCTCCTTCCGGACTACCTCCTTCATGATGGGGTTCAACCGCCTCTGATGTTCAATGGACGGCCCTTTCTCTAGTAAGATTTTGTGCATGCATAGTGTTGGACTAATCCCTTTAATATCTGCAATTGACCAACCCAGGGCCGTTTTATATTGCTTGAGCACTAGCAGTAACTTTCCTTCCTGGCACTCATTTAAAGAAGCAGAAATTATAACCGGTAGAGTGGATGATTCACCTAAATAAGCATACCTTAGATGAGTGGGCAAAGACTTTAATTCGAGGACAGGAGGTTCTATGATCGATGGTTAGGCCTTGGAAGTGGATGTTTCGTTGTCATTCAGAGACTCGAACTATCTTTGGAACTAATTTGATCTTTGAGGTGCATCCAGCCACTTGGCATATTCAACATGAGTAGGCTCTTTTATAGTACTGGCACCTGTTAGTGTAGCTTCTAAAGGGTCTGTCATGCATGGTTTTAAGAATACTTCCTTGACATATTATCAATCACCTTAATCTGAAAGCAGTCTTCAGGGGTGTTCGGATATTTCATTGACCTGAACACATTGAAGGTTACTTCCTGATCCTGCACTCTCATTGTCAGTTCCCCTTTCTGTACTTCTATCAGGGTCCTCCTAGTTGCTAAGAATGGTTAGCCCAGAATTATAGGAACCTCCCTGTCTTCATCAAAATCTAGGACAATAAAATCTGTTGGGAAGATAAACTTGTCCACCTTGACAAGCACATCCTCTACTATCCCTTCGGGTACGTGAAAGATCTATCCGCCAATTGCAAGGTGACACTTGTGGGTTTGGCTTTATTTAGCCCCAGCTTCTTATATATAGACAGAGGCATCAAGTTAATGCTAGCCCCTAAATCATACAAAGCCTTGCCAATGAATTGATCCCCGATAGTGCAAGGAATTGTGAAACTTCCGGGATCTTTAAGCTTCGGTGGAAGCTTGTTTTGCAATATGGCACTGCACTCCTCTGTCAGAGTCACTGTTTCATAGTCCCCTATTTTCCTTTTCTTCGACAATATGTCCTTCATAAACTTAACATAGCTCGGCATTTACTCCAACGCCTTTGCAAAAGGGATGTTTATGTGAAGCTTCTTAAACACCTCTAAGAACTTAGAGAACTGCTTATCAAGCTTTTGTTTCTGCAGGCGCTGGGGGAATGACAACTGTGGGATATGAGGGCTGGCTTTAATCACTGTAGGGGTTGGTGTAGTAGGATTATCTTGCACATTTTCCTCACCCCCAAACTTATCATCTTTCTGCTCCACAACAGGTTCCTCTATAGTCACATCTTCTTACACTATAGAGCCCTCCCCACCATTTTCATTTATAGTTCTCCCACTCCTGAGTGTTATTGCTTTGCATTGTTCCTTGCCATCCCGTTTTGGGTTGACATCAGTGTCACTTGGCAATGTGCCTTGTGGACGACTGCTCAAAGCAGATGCTAACTGTCCCATTTGGACTTCAAGGTTTCGGATGGAAGCTTCTTGATTATTGCTCCTTGTTTCATTTTGGGCAATATATTCTGACAGGAGATCTTCCAAACTCGATTTTCTTTCCTGTTGAGGTGGTAGACGGTAGAACTGATTCTGAGAACTCTGTGGTGGTTGGTTGTACTAATTGTGAGGATTCTGTGGAAACTAGTTTTGAGCTTGGAACCCTGGAGGGTTTGAGAAATTAGAACTAGTGGTAAAAGGTTGTTTATTGTTGCCCTAGGAGAAGTTTGGATGATTCCTCAAGCTCGTATGGTAATGAGTGGGGAGAGTTGCATTTTATTGTCGCCTATAGTTGGAAACAAATTGAACTGACTCAGTGCTTATGGCACATTGATCAGTTGGGTGGCTCCATTGACACAATTCACACAACACTTCGACACTCTAAACATTCTACATAGCTTGCACTCCCATAGTGTCTAGTCTTTTAGTTAGCGCTGCAACCTGAGCCACTAATTGTGTGACTGAGTCAACCTCAAATATCCCTGCTGGTCTTCTAGGGGCCTGCCTATCATTTGGCCATTGATAATTATTGGCCACCATTGTTTCCACCAATTCATACCCCACTGTGTGATGCTTAGACATGAAGGCCCCTCCAGAAGCGGCATCTATACTCGAACGAGTAGATCCAGATAACCCATTATAAAATGTTTGGATGGGAAGCCATTCTGACAGTCCATGGTGGGGGCATTTTCTCAGAAGATCCTTAAATCGCTCCCATGAGTCATACAAAGATTCTGAATCAAACTGGATAAATGAGGTAATTTCGTGCCTGTATCTTGCGGTTTTGACGAGCGGAAAGAACTTCGCCATGAACTTTTGAGCCAAGTTAGCCCATGTGGTGATGGAGCCTGACGGAAGTGAATGTAGCCAACTCTTGGCTTTGTCCCTCAAGGTGAATGGAAACAATCAGAGTCTGATGGCATCGTCAGTCACTCCGTTGCACTTAAAAGTATCGCAGATCTCCACGAAGTTTATCAAATGATCATTTGGGTCATCGTTTGGCAATCCCCCGAATTGAATGTTAGTGCACATTTGAATGGTGCCTGGTTTTATCTCAAAGTTATTTTCTTGGATTGCGGGCCTGAGAATGCTTGCCTGGAGATCGTCGATTTGAGGTATAGCATACTCCCTTAGAGATTTCTGAAGTTGCTCAGCTATTCTAACAGGAGTAGGTATGTCCCGAGAATTTTCACTTTACAGTCGTCTGTATGTTCTATCAACCTCAGGATCGAGAAGTATTATTTTGTGTCCCCTTCGAGGTGGCATAAACAGTGAAGACTACTTGAAAAGGGAGTTAAACAGATAAATCAGTTTAAATTAAGATCGTAATGACTTAGTGTTAATATTGAAAAACAAATAATACTAAGTCCCCGGCAGCGACGCCAAAAACTTGTTAGTCAATTTCGCTATTGCTAAATCGCGCGCAAGCATACGCGGTCCACAAGTAATATAAGATAAGTTGAGTGTCGTACCCATGAGGACAAAGTCTTAAGTGAAAGTCAAGTACTAAGGTAAAGTCTATACTGCCTTATCTAAACAAGTGAAATAAGATGGTGTGTTAAGCTATTTGATTTAAAAAGAGAAGAAATAAGAGAAGTAGTTGTACTAAGAAGTCAAGATAGGATTACAATTCCCCTAGTGCATCGCCTAATCTCCTAACTCTCCACTTTACAAACGAATCAAGGAATGGTTAATCGAGAACAAGAACTACACAAAAGCTTCTGTCGAAGGTCTAATGCACATCCCTAGTTAGATAAATCACAATATGTCTATTGGTGAAAGAAACTAGACTAGAGTCATTAAGTTTAGTCTCAAGGCTACACAAGGCAAATAGAGATATGTCTATCCTATTAGCAGCTTATGCACACATTCCATAAGCATGGCCATAATAGGTGTTGTTGTATTTAAGAGTGAGATATTAATATCCATTTTCCAATATCTATCAATATCAATACCAATTACCATGTCAAGCAATCAGTCAATAAACAAGAAATACAACAACCTATTCCAAAATGATTCATTATATAAAATAGGAGAGAAAGTTAATTAAGCTAAATAAAAGGTTACATTGCAATCCTAAAAATGGAATTAGTTCATAACCATGCTACTGATACTCATTTTTAATACATTCCACATTCTCAGTAATACACAAATAAATGGGAGATTTGGAATAAGAAAACCCCTGTTTGGAAGTGTTCTGTCTCCAAATCTTCTCTTCTCCGTGTAGCTCCTGAGCTCTTGTCGGATATAATAAAACTTCCTCCTTCAAGCACAGCTTCTTTCTCTTCTAAGAAGCTAATACTGTAATAAATCTTATTCTACGCTCTCTCTCTATAATAACTATGCAGGTGGCTGCTGTCTCTTATGTATATCTGATCCTCTTCTTTTTAGGTCATTAAAAGCTCTTTACTGTCTGGACACCAGAGCTCGCGCTGCGGCGCGAGCAGTGAACTAGCAAGTGGCGCTGCGACGCCACGTAGTCTTAAAAACACCAGAGGTCGCGCTGCAACGTGACTCCATGAAAAGGCTTCGGCGCTGTGGCGCGAGGATGATGTCAGCCCAAGACAATGGGCAGTGCTGCGACGCGAAGCTCAGTATTGAACTCGGCATTGCGGCGCGAGTCTTCCTTAGGTTCCAAGGCTCTGCGGCTCTGCGGCTCTGCGGCGCTGCGGCGCGACATCTTAGTTACTCCTTGGCGTTGCGGCGCCAGTGTAGCAAAAATTCCCATTATGCCCCTGGAAGCTGGAAAAGATCTGTAAAGCCCTGCATCATAGAAATAAAACATAATAACAACAAAATGTATATAAAACTAACTAAATAACTGAAAACAGGCTACAACTTAAACCACAAAGGATTTGATTCGCAGGTATAAATCCCACTCATCAACTATTTGCTACCCTCAAAATATCCTTATACATAAAAGAAAAACACACAATATTATAGAAGAAGAATTATCTGATTCTGGTGTGATTTTCATTTCTTAACTAAGCAACCTATTTATTGGAGAATGACATGACACTATTTCAAAACTCACAGACAAACAGAAAAAAAGTTCACGGGCGAAAATCTTATTTTTACTATGTAACACTATGCAATAAAATATTCTAATAAAATAAAAACTTTATATATAATATAATATATTCTATTTATATTCTAATAAAACAAATAACTTTATATATATTATAAAAAGTTTTCTGTTTTATATAAAATTTTTTATATTTTATTACTATTATAATAATAATAAAACAAAACTGAGATAACTTCTAACCGATGGTTTGACAATTTGGCACATGGGGGTCCATGGAATAATAAGTCAAACTTACAACAAACGCTTTATGTTAAACCTCTCTATTTATATCAAAAATTGAATAAATATCTACCACAAATCACTTATCTTTAATCAACACATTTTTAATCTTTCAATAATTATTCATCATTAATATTATAACTCACAATATTGACAACCAGATCGTTCCCAGGAAAGAGGGGGCTTTCCGATAGGGATTTCTCCTTACTGACGTGCAATTAGACAACCTAACCCCTTTCCTCGACAGAACTTCCTAGACATTGTCAATAATACTAATAATAATATGAGTAACTGTGTTGTGTCAATTATTAATTTAATAATATAAAAAATAGTGCAGATGTTACTGTAACTGTCGATGTCGGGATTTTTATTTGTCCTTTTCTGTTCTTGTCTTTTGGTGTTCTCATGTTAGGTGAGATTTGTTTGAAAAAATAAGTTTGAAAAGGTCCGACATGTATATGTCGACGATTTGACTGTAAGAGTCGCCAGTTGGTATTTTTAAATGGTTGCACCAACTCAACCGAGAAATGGTTTGCACATAGACCTAGTGATGTGATACTATTTAACTGGTCTGCAAAATCAAAATTCGTTAGGGTCCGGGGGCTTGATTATCCGAAGGGAAGGTGTTAGGCACCCCCGACATCCGTGATCACACGGTTACCGCCACTTTCCAATTTAAACTTTTATCTTAATGTGTGTATGTGTGTAGGTCCATGTGCAATTGTCTAGAAGTAGTGCTATGCCTCGTTTGCACCTATATACAAAGGGTTTGAATTTTGTATAAAAGTTCAATTTTAACGAGATATAGCAGTGATGTTTTGTAAAATAGATTTTTCAAACCCTTATGCTCAATAGTAATTGAGGCCTTTGATACTTCCATTTTATTATGTGTTCGGCTGGATTGCTTTTATTATTTTTGAGATGCGAAGCATCTTCGAGAAAATAAGATACATAGTAGAGCTGAACTCCTTGTGGGCATGAGAACCATATAAGGAAATTCAGATACCGTGAATAATTTACAAGCTGGCTGCAGCTGAAAATGTTCATCACGGGAATCGAATCTAGATTCAGGAACAAAATCTGTGATCACATGATTCCTAGGCTCACATGACAAGGCAATATGTATGAAAGCTAAAACAAGAACTAGATTTGAATAAATCTAAACTATTTCAGCTTCATCGGTTCCAGTTTAGTCACCATGAACTGGCTAAAGTGAGAAATAGCTAGATTGAGACAAATCTAATCCATAGCAAAAGCTAAAAAACGAATTAGATTTGAGTAAATCTAAGCATTCTAGTTTCAACGGTTTTAGTTTAGTAACCATGAACCGGTTAAAGTGAGAAAATAGCCATATTTAGGCAAATCTAACCCGCATGCCGAAGTGAACTCCAAGCAGGACTTGAAATATATATATATATATATATATATATATATATATATATAAGCGGTAAACGCACCAGATGTATATCCAGGCTCAATCAAACAGAGTTTGATGACAAGAAATATATATACATGTATAAGTATTTATATATATATATATATATATATATATATATATATATATATATATAAAAGCAGTAAACGCTCCGAAAATTATATATATATGCTTCGATTGAGCCCGAATATAATTTTCGGAGCGTTTACTGCTTTTATATATATATATATATATAAGTATTTATTATATATAAAAGCAATAAAAGTCATGGATCGACGATCCGGGCATACACACACAACCCAACTCCCAACGTGAACAAATATGTATGTATAAAAGTGAGAAAAAGCTTAAAAATCTGAAATATCTTACAGTGGGTTGCCAAGAAGACTTCAGATAGCTTTTGATGTCTGAAAACTTGATTTCCACTTGTTATATTTCAGTATGTTGTAAAACACGAGCTCACAAGTGTTTAGAAAAAAGAAGCACTCAATTTGGAGCACTATAGAAGCGTGTACAAAGTGAAATGGACATGGTTTCCTCGCCTTTTTTCTCTTCAAAATGGTCACCCCAAGCCCTTTATTTATAGAGGGAGGAGTCGCGGGTCTAACCGCGGCAGCCGCAGGTCTACCTGCGGCTGCCCGGGTTCTGCGAGTCCCGCCGTCTCAAAGAACGTGCACTCATGTAACGCGTTGTCCGCTTAAACCTTCATAACTTCCAATCCGAGCATCCGATTGAGGCATGCTATACCTTTTCGGAATGTTGTTGTCGAGAGCTACACAATGACATGGGATAAGAGGTTGTACGATGCCGGGAAGATGGGTCCATGACCAGATCTTCAAGTCTTCAAATTCTATCTGGTGTGCTGTCTTGCGTAGTAGTCACTCGGGATTTGGAGCTATGGTTCTTGTGGGACATTTCTGTGTAGAATGTGGTATGAAATGATGTTGAGATGGCATGAATGTAGCATCGAGATGGCAAAATGATGATTTTACCCCTCACTGGGGTTATCTCTGGCTCTGGTTGATGTAGCAGTTGTTGCTCAGGGTTATCTTTGAGATTGGGCTGCTGCGAGTACTGAATGTCCTTAGGGTTGCCGTTGAGGTGTGCTTGACCTCCCGGGGTTATCTCCGGGGTTGAAACTGAGTGTCTCGGGGTTGCCTCCAAGGTTAAAGCTGACTTCTTTGAGGTTATATCCAGAACTGGAACTGCATTCCTCGGGGTTGTCTCCGAGGTTGGAACTGAATCTCCTAGGGTTGTCTCTGGGACTGCAACTGAGTATCTCGAGGTTGTCTCCAAGATTGAAAACTAAGTATCCCAAGGTCGTCTCCGGGATTGAGCTGATTTGGCTTCCAGGGTTGTCTCTGGAAGATGATTTTGCCCTCCTACAAGGTTAGTAACAGGAATACAAAATTTTAAGTGTCTACAGATGCCCCTTTTTATCATATTCATGCAATGCAATGGCATGGATAGTGTTAATGCCAAGTTTCACCGGAGCGTCCAATCACCAAATTCACACGTTGAATCCTGCACAGTAACAGATCACACATGATGCTTGACGGCTTGTGTGACGCCCCCAAAATAGGTATACAACACCCATTCTGAGTCGCCAAAATACATGGTACAGAAACAACTACATCTTTATTATTACAACACAAGAACTGTGAGTTTAAATACAAATATTGTCATTTAGACAATATCCACACTCAAATAAGTCCTCATTACAATTATTGATACATTATTTCACAAAAATGGTGAGGACTACTAAAGTAACTTCTAGAACCATCATTCCATACCCCGACTAGTACTCGCTACATTCTCGCCTCCTGAGAAAAATGGAACAAAAAGGAAAAGGGTGAGCTCAACTAGCCCAGTAAAGAACATTATGACTAAGATAATACAGAACAAATTATCGTTTGTCTTCAACAGGGAAAAATCTAATAGAATACAATAGACAACAAGTTTTAAATCAATAACTGCAGCGGAAACAGCAAACCATTAGAAGAGTCAAGTAGAGAATGAGTTCTACTATCTTCTAAGATTTAAAAGTCCATCATCAATATTTTATCCCTGTAACAACAATCAATAACCATCTTTAATCAAATATTCATCTTTGCACTACAGGCCAAAGATATTCATTTGTATCACCAGTCGGTCATGTTCATCTCAACACCTGTTCATCTTTGCACTACGGGCCAAAGATATTCATCAGTTAATCATTCATCTTTGCACTACGGGCCAAAGATATTCAGTAATATCATCATTTAGGACTGAGGATGATGAAAAATATCTTAAGAAAACGAATCCAGTGAAACAAAATAACAAATATTAAGGATTCGTATTTCGATTTATCCATGTCCAAAAAAATACCATATAATTATTCATAGTGAAGTAGTTTTCAAGAATGATCAAAACATGGATACAATCAAAGCTAGTACCCAGAATAGATATTTTGGACGAAAAGAAGAAAATTTTATTTTTCGGTGAATAGTAACTCGTGAATAGTAACTCGTGAATAGTAACTCATGAATAGTAACCCCGACGTGAAAAGTTCCAAATTTGATAAAAATTTCCAACCAATATTTCGACATAATGATATTGAAGAAATAATATCATTTTTGAATAAAATAACATCCCTTACCTCGTAAAGACAGTACTTCTGGTCGGAATACCGGTATAAGGCTGAAAGACACTTGCTCTGATGAATAGAAACTCTCAAAGTATCTAAATACTCACAAAATACACTCAATAATCTAGAGAGAGAAAGAGAGAAAACTTGTTTCTGGTGTGATTTTCAATTCTAACTTAGCCCTCTATTTATAGGAAAATGTTAGCACGCCGAAGCAGACTTAACCTGCAACCTGATGGCTTTACCTGCTACTATTCCCACCCACCACATTTGAATAAAAATCTCAGCACATTTCTTCACCAACCAAGAGTGGGGCCCACCAATTCTAGAATTTTCTACCAAAATGATTAACTCCGAAAATTCAACAATTTCTGAACCAGTCATCTCGTAAAATTCATAATAAATCATACGTTCATTTTTAACGGTTCAAAATTTGTGGACATATACTCAACTTATATATGTATAACATATCCAAAAATTACCACGATCCAACGGTCGGATTAAAAATTATAACCCCCGCAAAATATCTCAAAAACCCTGATTTTTAATACCTCCATTCCGACAAAAATACTGATAAAAACCTCAACATTAACTCTTTCATTTTTAACCACAAAAATATATCCCTCATTTATATCCACAAAAATAAATATTTCCTTATCATATGAATCAATAATTAATTATTCACAAATAATATTACAGAATCACATTTATGACAACCAGGCCGTTCCCAAGAAAGAGGGGGCTTTCCAATAAGGATTTCTCCTTACTGGCGCGCAATTAGATGACCAAACCTCTCCTTAGACAGAACTTTCTAGACATTGCCAATAATGTTATCTAATAATATTATTCAAATAATATGAATTATTGATCTGATAATGGGAAATACTGTGTAGTGACAATTATTGAAACAACAGTAATATAAAATATCAACGCAGCAATTATTGAATCAATAAAATAAAATACTGAACAGTAATTACTGTAACCATTATTGAGTAGTGCCTTCTTACGTAAGAATCAATAATTGGTGCAATACAGTGTGCTACTGTGTAACAACGCGTATTACTGTGTTTTAATCACCGGGTATTCCAACAGTATTAACGGTAACAACTACGCCGTTATTAATAAAAACATATACTTGTCGTTTTCTTCATCCAATCGCTTTCCGTTATGGGGCCCACAAAAGACTGCGCCGTCGTACGAATATTCCCCGACAGGAAGAATATTCCACGACCAAACGAATATTCCCCGACAATAATGAATATTTTATAACCACCTGCTTATTTGAAATATTTGCGCATTTTACCCATAACTAACCTCATTAATCAATTTAACACTTACTATTTCAAAATAATAAATAGAGGAAATTTAAATTTCATTTATTAATAATTTGGGGTCTTACAACCTCCCCTCCTTATGAAATTTCGTCCTCGAAATTGACGTACGTACCTGGTGTTTCGAAAAGATGAGGATACCTCGCTTTCATTTCTGTTTCCAACTCCCAGGTCATTTCCTCAATAGCATAGTTTCTCCACAAAACTTTAACTTGTGGTATGACCTTCGTGCGTAGGACATGCTCCTTTCTATCCAAGATCTTGACAGGTACCTCTTCGTACGTTAAGTCTTCAGCTATCTCGTCCGGTTCTAACTCAATAACGTGGTCTGGGTCTTTCACATATTTACGTAACACAGATATATGAAAAACATTATGAACACGAGACATACTTGGAGGTAACGCGAGTCTATAGGCCACATTTCCTACTCGGACAAGAATCTGAAATGGACCAATAAATCGTGGATTGAGCTTTCCTCTCTTCCCAAATCTTGTAACTCCTTTCCATGGAGCCACACGCAACAATACATGATCCCCAATGTCAAATTCCACGCCCTTTCGATGAAGATCCGCATAACTCTTTTGTCGATCCTGTGCCGTTTGTATACGTTGTCGAATCGTTTGGATCTTCTCTGTAGTCATGCGTACCAACTCTGGTCCCAACAATGTTGCTTCACCCACCTCGTCCCAGCATACTGGAGAGCGACACTTTCGTCCATATAATGCTTCAAATGGGGCCACACCTATACTTGCCTGATAACTGTTATTGTAAGAGAATTCCACCAATGGTAGGTACTTATCCCAACTCCCTTTGAAATCTAGGACACAAAGTCTTAATAGATCTTCAAGAGTTTGAATAGTCCTCTCTGATTGTCCGTCCGTTTGAGGATGGTATGCCGAACTAAATCGTAAATCTGTGCCCATAGCTTTTTGCAAGCTAACCCAAAATCTTGAAGTGAATCTTGGGTCACGATCCGAAACTATGGATACTGGCATGCCATGCAGTCTCACAATCTCATCTACGTATATACGACCAAGACGTTCAAGGGAATAAGTCTCCCGTATCGGCAAGAAATGAGCAGACTTGGTTAATCTATCAACAATAACCCAAATAGCATTTATGCCTTGAGAAACCGTGGGAAGACCCGTAACGAAATCCATGGTAATGTGTTCCCACTTCCATTTTGGAATCTCAAGTGGTTGCAATGGACCCTTTGGTACTTGATGTTCCGCCTTTACACGTTGACAAGTTAAACACCTCGAGATAAACTTTGCAATCTCTCTCTTCATATTATTCTACCAAAATGTATGTCGTAGATCACGATACATTTTGGTACTTCCAGGATGGATTGCAAATGGTGTATTGTGTGCTTCCATCATGATCTTGTACTTCAAATCAGAATTGTTAGGAACACAGAGTCTAGAGTGGACTCGAAGTATTCCTTCTTCATCGATTCTTGCTTCTGGAATAGAACCTTCTTGCACTTTCTTCTTCATACGCATCAGCTCTATGTCCGTAGCTTGAGCAGCTTTAACTTTATCGATTAAAGTCGGTTCTACTCGTATATTTGATATCATCATGTGGGTACTTGGAGCCTTCATCTCTATCTCCATCCTTTGCAAGTCATACAAAATGGGCCTTTGTGTTAACAACATTGCACTCGTACCCGCATATGATCTTCTACTCAATGCGTCAGCTACTACGTTTGCTTTTCCAGGATGATATTGGATGGTATGATCGTAATCTTTCAACAGCTCGAGCCAACGTCGCTGCCGCATGTTGAGTTCCTTTTGGGTGAAGAAATATTTGAGGCTTTTATGATCTGTATAGATCTCCACTTTCTCCCCATACAGGTAGTGTCTCCAGATCTTCAACGCGAAAACTACTGCTGCCAACTCCAAATCATGAGTAGGATAATTCCTCTCATATTCTTTGAGTTGTCGCGAGGCATAGGCTATGACTTTCCCATGTTGCATGAGAACACATCCTAACCCTTTGCCTGAAGCATCACTGTAGATAACAAATCCATCCGAACCAGATGGTATTGTCAGAACAGGTGCCGAAATGAGTCTCCTCTTAAGCTCTTGAAAACTCTTCTCGCATTCCTCGCTCCATACGAATTTGATATCTTTCCGAGTCAGCTGAGTTAACGGGGTAGCGATTCGAGAAAACCCTTCCACGAATCTTCGATAATAACCAGCTAAGCCTAGAAAGCTACGTACTTCGGTCACCGTCTTTGGTTGCTCCCAACTTTGTATTGTTTCAATCTTCGCCGGGTCAACAGATACTCCATGTTTTGACACCACGTGCCCTAGGAAAGCTACTTCCTCAAGCCAGAACTCGCATTTCTTCAACTTAGCATATAACTTATTTTCACGCAGCCTTTGGAGTACCAGCTTCAAATGATGCTCATGATCTTCACGGCTTTTGGAATATATGAGGATGTCATCAATAAAGACAACAACGAACTGATCCAAATAATCCTTGAATAATCGGTTCATCATATCCATGAAAGCCGCAGGAGCATTAGTCAATCCAAAAGACATGACTAGGAACTCATAATGCCCGTACCGAGTTCTGAAGGCAGTCTTTGGAATATCCTCAGTTTTAACCTTCAGCTGATGATATCCAGAACGAAGATCGATCTTTGAAAAGAATTGTGCTCCTTGTAACTGGTCAAACAGGTCATCAATACGAGGTAGCGGATACCTATTCTTAATAGTGACATGGTTTAATTCCCGGTAATCAATACAAAGTCGCATACTCCCGTCTTTCTTCTTTACAAATAAAACAGGAGCACCCCAAGGAGATGTACTAGGACGAATGAAACCGATGTCCAACAACTCTTGTAGTTGGACCTTTAACTCTTGAAGTTCAATAGGAGCCATTCGATATGGGGTTTTAGAAATGGGCTTTGTACCAGGTTCAAGATCAATAAAGAATTCAATTTCTCGTTCCGGGGGTAGACCGGGAAGTTCTTCAGGAAATACGTCAGGAAAGTCAATAACAACAGGAATATTATTCAAATTTGACGTGTCTTTATTCAAATCCATAACATGGGCTAAGAAAGCTTGACATCCGTTTTTTAATAAACGAATGGCTTTATGGCTTGATATAACAGTGATTGATTTTAATGGCTTAGTTGTTTGAATTCGTACAACAGGTTGGTTAGGAATATGAAAACTAACAACCTTACGAAAACAATCAATTTTGGCATGATGAGTAGTTAGCCAATCAATCCCTAAAATCACATCAAAAGCAAGTATCTTTAAAGAGATAAGGTCAACAGGTAAGGTGATGGTGCCAACTTGGATCACACAAGATTTATAAACAGTGGATGTGATGAAAGTTTCTCCTAACGGAGTCTCCACAGATAAATCAAAGTCTAACTTCTCCGGAGTCAAGTTTAAACGTTGAGCACAAGCAGGAGAGATAAAAAAATGGGTAGAACCGGTATCTAATAAGGTATATACTTCGCATGAATTTATGATTAGCTTACCCGTGATCACCTCGTTTGGGTTCCTCGCATGTTGACCAGTCACGACAAACGCTCTTCCAGGAACCGTTGACTTTATCTTTTCTGGGACAGCTTTTTGAGTCACCATCCCCGCTGGACTTGGTTTTGCTACAGTGCAATCTCGAGCGATATGTCCTTCCTTTCCACAATTATAACATACCTTAAACTGTTGTGGGCAGTTTGGGCTGATATGTCCTTCTTTTCCGCACTTATAGCATATAACCGGTGGTCGTTCTCCTCCCTTGGAACCAGTTGCTGTTGGTGCTGACGTCTTCGTATTGTCATTGTTGAATTTCCTCTTTTTAAAATCTCCTCCCGACTCGCTTCTTCTATTTTCATAGCCACGATTACCACCAGAGTGGTTGCCGTTCTTGTCTGTATTTTTCTTTCTCCGCTGGTTATCATTGTTCTGATGACTGCTGTCACCGATATGATCCTGGTTGTGATCCCTCAGTTGACCGTACTCGTTATCTCGCTCTAATAATTGAGCCCTGTTGACAACATCTGAATAGAGAGAAAATTTATGAGAAATGAGATATTGACGTATGCCGGGTTTCAAACCTCTCAGAAACATCCTCGTCATACGTTCCTCATTCTCCACCAAATGAGGTGCAAACCTGGACAACTCTGCAAACTTTGCCTCGTACTGAGATACCGTCATATTATTCTGCTCTAGTCTAATAAACTCTACCTCCTTCATATGACGAATACTTTCAGGAAAGTACTTGTCATTGAACAGTTTTTGAAATGTCTCCCAAGACATGCTGAGTGCGGTTGGATGGGTACGCTTCACAGACTCCCACCAGTAATCTGCCTCGCCACGGAACATAAAGGTGGCGAATGGAACCTTCTGTTCCTCCGTGCATCCCAAGACATCGAATATCTTGGTAATTTGCTTGACCCACGTTTCCGCCATGATCGGATCCGGCTTTCCCTTAAATTCTGGTGGTCTCAATTCTTTGAACTGTTTGGCTGTGACAAACCGTGAATTGCTATCATTTCCTCCTGTATTTTGAACACGAGTCTCCCTTGTCTGGTTTTGCATGAATTACAAAAAACTTCTAAACATTCCATCATTCATCATCTGCTCATTGGTGTTGTTCACAGGAGGAACATTGCCAGCCTGTTGCACGTTCTCCTCGTTGGTAAGCACCGGTGTCTCCACGGTCTCATTTACTCCACTGTTAACATTCTCAGTCGACATTCTCAAATACTGCCATAAAACAAGGGTTAATTAAATAAATTAACAAATCACATAATACCCCTATATTATGACTGACCAATAAATAAGCTTAGATAGGACACACTAGCGAAGGATTCGTCTCTCCCCTCCTAGTTCAATTCCCTGATCTCCGCCAGAGATCATATCCCTAAGCTCTGATACCAACTGTGACTCTCATGGTGCTTCAACCACAGCACCTCACAATGGTACCTATCAGTTTGCCACCGCAGAACGGCGTCGGCGTCCCCTACGGAGAGAGTCTGGCTTTGGTGCATCCCCCATCAACAGGAAATCACCAGCGAGAGGCTCGGGACTCTTTACTTATGGCTCTGATACCAACTGTGACGCCCCCAAAATAGGTATACAACACCCATTCTGAGTCGCCAAAATACATGGTACAGAAACAACTACATCTTTATTATTACAACACAAGAACTGTGAGTTTAAATACAAATATTGTCATTTAGACAATATCCACACTCAAATAAGTCCTCATTACAATTATTGATACATTATTTCACAAAAATGGTGAGGACTACTAAAGTAACTTCTAGAACCATCATTCCATACCCCGACTAGTACTCGCTACATTCTCGCCTCCTGAGAAAAATGGAACAAAAAGGAAAAGGGTGAGCTCAACTAGCCCAGTAAAGAACATTATGACTAAGATAATACAGAACAAATTATCGTTAGTCTTCAACAGGGAAAAATCTAATAGAATACAATAGACAACAAGTTTTAAATCAATAACTGCAGCGGAAACAGCAAACCATTAGAAGAGTCAAGTAGAGAATGAGTTCTACTATCTTCTAAGATTTAAAAGTCCATCATCAATATTATATCCCTGTAACAACAATCAATAACCATCTTTAATCAAATATTCATCTTTGCACTACAGGCCAAAGATATTCATTTGTATCACCAGTCGGTCATGTTCATCTCAACACCTGTTCATCTTTGCACTACGGGCCAAAGATATTCATCAGTTAATCATTCATCTTTGCACTACGGGCCACAGATATTCAGTAATATCATCATTTAGGACTGAGGATGATGAAAAATATCTTAAGAAAACGAATCCAGTGAAACAAAATAACAAATATTAAGGATTCGTATTTCGATTTATCCATGTCCAAAAAAATACCTTATAATTATTCATAGTGAAGTAGAATTCAAGAATGATCAAAACATGGATACAATCAAAGCTAGTACCCAGAATAGATATTTTGGACGAAAAGAAGAAAATTTTATTTTTCGGTGAATAGTAACTCGTGAATAGTAACTCATGAATAGTAACCCCGACGTGAAAAGTTCCAAATTTGATAAAAATTTCCAACCAATATTTCGACATAATGATATTGAAGAAATAATATCATTTTTGAATAAAATAACATCCCTTACCTCGTAAAGACAGTACTTCTGGTCGGAATACCGGTATAAGGCTGAAAGACACTTGCTCTGATGAATAGAAACTCTCAAAGTATCTAAATACTCACAAAATACACTCAATAATCTAGAGAGAGAAAGAGAGAAAACTTGTTTCTGGTGTGATTTTCAATTCTAACTTAGCCCTCTATTTATAGGAAAATGTTAGCACGCCGAAGCAGACTTAACCTGCAACCTGATGGCTTTACCTGCTACTATTCCCACCCACCACATTTGAATAAAAATCTCAGCACATTTCTTCACCAACCAAGAGTGGGGCCCACCAATTCTAGAATTTTCTACCAAAATGATTAACTCCGAAAATTCAACAATTTCTGAACCAGTCATCTCGTAAAATTCATAATAAATCATACGTTCATTTTTAACGGTTCAAAATTTGTGGACATATACTCAACTTATATATGTATAACATATCCAAAAATTACCACGATCCAACGGTCGGATTAAAAATTATAACCCCGCAAAATATCTCAAAAACCCTGATTTTTAATACCTCCATTCCGACAAAAATACTGATAAAAACCTCAACATTAACTCCTTCATTTTTAACCACAAAAATATATCCCTCATTTATATCCACAAAAATAAATATTTCCTTATCATATGAATCAATAATTAATTATTCACAAATAATATTACAGAATCACATTTATGACAACCAGGCCGTTCCCAGGAAAGAGGGGGCATTCCAATAAGGATTTCTCCTTACTGGCGCGCAATTAGATGACCAAACCTCTCCTTAGACAGAACTTTCTAGACATTGCCAATAATGTTATCTAATAATATTATTCAAATAATATGAATTATTGATCTGATAATGGGAAATACTGTGTAGTGACAATTATTGAAACAACAGTAATATAAAATATCAACGCAGCAATTATTGAATCAATAAAATAAAATACTGAACAGTAATTACTGTAACCATTATTGAGTAGTGCCTTCTTACGTAAGAATCAATAATTGGTGCAATACAGTGTGCTACTGTGTAACAACGCGTATTACTATATTTTAACCACCGGGTATTCCAACAGTATTAACGGTAACAACTACGCCGTTATTAATAAAAACATATACTTGTCGTTTTCTTCATCCAATCGCTTTCCGTTATGGGGCCCACAAAAGACTGCGCCGTCGTACGAATATTCCCCGACAGGAAGAATATTCCACGACCAAACGAATATTCCCCGACAACAATGAATATTTTATAACCACCTGCTTATTTGAAATATTTACGCATTTTACCCATAACTAACCTCATTAATCAATTTAACACTTACTATTTCAAAATAATAAATAGAGGAAATTTAAATTTCATTTATTAATAATTTGGGGTCTTACAGCTTGTGCCGCCGGGTGATAGCTCTGATGTGAGAATGAGTACATGCCGTTACAAGGTTTAACAATGGAGGCTTTAGTGTTTAGTGCTCAAAAGGATATTACCTATTAATTGTAGTCTAGCCTTGTATTTATAGCCATTCTCGTCACCTTAGAGTCTACTTCTAAGTCGGATTAGGACTCCTAAATATGGTAGTTACCATTATTTGGGTCCAACACAATCTCCTTAAAAGGTGCAAGTTGGATATAATCCAAACACTACCTTTGGAGTTACCTTATTCAAATATGGTTAAGATTAGGATCCTTAACCATTAAAAGCTCTTATCACTCCGGACTCCATACAAGGGCCAACCCACTGTATAGGCCCAATCCAACCGAACCATGTAAACTGGTCTGGGCTCCGGCCCAATGGACTCGAATGCCCGACCCCGAACATTACCACTTAGAACAGGACTCCGGCCCGGAGGGCTCGGATGTTCAAACCCGAACATCTTCAATATCTTTAACGGCTTCGGCCCAATGAGCTTAATCTCCTCGACCTCAGCCCATATGAGGGTCAGTAAAATGCTCATGAACATTGTCCCCTAGTCTCTTGTTATAATATATTTATAATTAGAGACTTTGAAGAGTCATGACAAGAAATGAAGAGTCGTCTGGGGAACCCAAACAGTTTTCCCTCGTTCTTTGAAACACGACACGTCTTCCCAGGACCGGACTCTACCTGCCATAAATAGCTGCCCTTGGGATTCGTGCAGTCTCCCTATAAAAACCCTCATTCGTCCGTCACTGTCACCTTTTCCAGTCTTCCTTCATTTCAAATCTTTCTCTCGAATTTTCCGGTAAGGACAATTTTCGGCAAGCAACCCTTCTCTCAAGTTTTCTCTAATTTAAGCTCCTCTTTGTTTGCTTTTGCTTCTAAAACTTCACATACATACCTCATTCGTCTCAAATGGCAGATTCTAACATTCCTCCTACCACCGAGCAAGTTCCCTCAACTGTTACCACCATCACCATTACCGCCGAGGATTTGATTCCGGTCGATTTACCGGCAGCTCCTACTGACACCACCACAGATAGTGCTGAATCCAAAATTCAAAGTGTCTATGCTTCCGAAATTGACTTCTCCCATGGCAACACCAAGTCTACTATCACCTCACACCAACTTTCTAACATCCGAACCCTCTTCAATATCCCAAAGGAGTATAAGCTTCGGGTACCAGAGTCCCACGAACGAATGTTATGGAGACCCGAAGGCGATTGGGTTGCCATCCCTCTCTACGCCTTGAAGTATGGGGTTCGGTTTCCCCTACATGAGTTCATCTCATTATTTCTTTGTTTCATGGGGATCGGGTTTGCACAACTAGTACCGAACTCGTATATCCACCTGATCAGTTTCATAGCCCTGTGTCAGGTGTAACGACCCCAAAATTCATACAATTTAATTCTCGACTTCGGTCGTTAACAATACATTCAACCTCTAATTTTACATCATTAAATGATAATACAACCATTGAAATTTGCGGAGTAATTAAATATTTCTATTACAAACTATTCTCGTTCCCAAAACCTTCAACCTTTACATATAACTGTTTCAGAATCATTTTAATACTACAAAAGTTTATATCGCAAAACGATATTACAATTCAATATTAATACATTATTCGGAACCTTAAACATGGTTCAAATAATAATAACACAACCAACGTGTATAAATCTTCAAGTACCGCATCAGATTCATATCTTTCAGGTAACACATAACTTTACCTTGAAATCTTGACCTGCAAAAATGGTTATTTGCAAGGTTGAGCTCGACAGCCCAGCAAAATCTAACAGTTTACATGCATCACATAGCACATAATAACATGCTCAACATATATTTCATAAACATTGGACTAACATAACATACATGATCCAGTTCATATAACAAGTATAAAGATTGAGTTCCTTACTCAATCAGCATGCTTTACTTAATCAACGTAGTCATAAGTTGACTTTGACGTTTCATGTTTTCAACATAAATATAACACATCATGTTATTTACAATAAAGATTTAAAACAGTTAATCATCAAGTTCACGTAGCAAATAGGAACTGAAAGACTTGCCTGATTCGTAGTTTATGAACTACGACTTAACTGCTTATTGCTTATCTGCACTTCATGTATTTCTACACAGTTATATCATTATTCACATTAACTATTAGTCACATAATAACGTATAGTAGCTATAATGTAAACTTTACTCTACATCTCAACCATTCTTACTAATCAATACACAATGTACTAATATCCTTTTTCCAACATAACACTCATTTCTAGTTAAACTTGTTATTTCGGTACAAGTCTTACATTGCCATTTACACTTCAGAAATTTCAAGTGTGGACTTCACAACACTTGTCTAACATTTATTGTGTATAATAAGTTATCACATAACGCGTTTGTAACTTACTAATCATTTTCATAACTTTGAATTTATCAATCACATATCATGATTCTGTTTTAACCTTCTTACTACATGTTTGACACACTATCATAACCTTAGACCAAGTGGTAAGGCTACCCAAAATCTACAGCAGTAGCCGAAGGCTCTGCCTCAGATCAGTGTATGGCACAGCTGCGCCACACACAGCGCAGCTGCGACACACACAGCGCAGCTGCGCCTGCGCAGTTTTTAGCCTTGGCACCAGCGCAGTTGCGCTGATGCACAGACAGAGGCAGAGTCGGCTATGAACAGTAGCCGACTTTAGCCCAACAAATACGAATTTCACCTACAAAACTGTGAAATTAACATATATAATTGATATAGAACAATCACAAACATGTTTCCTCACATATATATCAATATAGAACAATTTAACAACAATTATACTAGTTTAATTTCTCAAATTTCTCATTTTCATATAAAAACTCAATTTTTTGGCATCCTCTACAAAAATCAACACTGTGATTACAATTTTACACCGAATCACTTTGTTCAAACTATGCTATCTTCGTTTCTTAATGAACTAGCATAATCAAGCTTCAATTTGCAGTTTAACATACGAATTGATCATCAAAATTGGTACTTTTCATGAACCATATTAAAAAAATATTCACTGACATTATTTTCTTCCTTTTAACTGTAATGCGCATACAATTTCCTATCTAAACATAAACTCTAGCATCATAAACGCGTATCATCACAATTACCAACTATATATCTCCACAATTCCACAATTTGATTTCATAGAACATAAGAAAATTTTACCGTAACTCTCTCTCTCTCTCTCTCTCTCACACACACACACACACACACACACACACACACACACACACACACACACACACACACACACATATATATATATATATATATATATATATATATACTATGGAGATTATGAAAAATACCTTTTGTTGCTTAAAAATTCCTTGATAATCAATTGTTAATTACTTGATGAACTCAGAACTTACTCTCTTGATTCTCTCTCAGGCTCTCTCAACTTTCTCAAAACTCAGTATGCTAAACCAAATATAACTCCAGACAACCCAAAGTTTTAAACGTCCAAAAATCGACGTTATACTAATGATCCTAATAAGTCATTAGTTATAAATATTTATTTATTTATTTTATTTATATTATTATAATTCACATATTAAAAAAATCTAAAAGCCATAAGGCTTTGTTTGGCAAAAAGTCTTTAAAATATAAAGATTTAATATTTTAAGCCTTGTTTGGGTTAAATCAATTTAAAGCTACCTTAGTTATTTTAATAAACAATTTAGTTTATAATTTATAATTATAATTACATCTTATTTATTTGGGTTCCTATATCCACATTAACCAAATAAATAAATTATACAAACTATATTTTAAATAAATATTCCATTTAAACAATTATCACAAAATTATAATTTTATTTAATAATTTAATATACCACTTTAAATTATTAAATTAAAACAACAGTATAACATCTCATGTTATTTGCAACTCTCTAAACTATAAATTAATTTAATTTAAAATATTATCTAGTCATAAATATTTATTAATAATAACCACATCAATAAAAATACTTATTTCATTTAATAAATATTTTAAATTATAATTACTAAAATCTTGGATTGTCACATTCTTCCCTCTTTATAAAAATTCTGTCCCTAGAATCGAAAATATATGTGACAACCCCAAAATAGGTCCATTCCATCCAACCTATTCTGAGTCGCCAAATACATGGTACAGAAAATAACTACAACTTTATTACAACAATTGTCGTGTAAAATACAACAACATATATGCTGTGAGTTTGGATACAAATATATACCAAATGTGGCTCATGTTCCAACCATGGACAGCACCTCACAATGACACCTTACATAAAGGTATAGTCAAAAACTGTTTTAGAAATTAGAATCTTTGGGAAGTGCTCAAGGAAACCTTCGTACATGGGAGGCCATGCGTCTAGGTTATGATAGATATCATATGACCACAGAATTATCCTTGGTTGACCCAATAGACCCCAAAGAAAAACGAGAAGTTTACTATCATATTCTTTCCAATGGTGAGTCTTCTCTTGACATATCATTATCTCCACTGTCTCTAATTGAAAATTATACTTCAAACAAATACCAAAATTATATAGGTAGTGCTCATAAAGATACTCGGCAAGTGGATGAGCACAACCCTGTCTTATGATGACACGAGGTTGTATGCCATTAGACATCTTGTATGAAAGTGACAAAACACCCTTCCAACGTTGGGTTCGCTTCACCCTAGATGATTCACCAAATATAACTACTAAATGATGACCACCGTTCTATTTTCCTGTTACTCCCGCTTGACCCAGCTACACTCTTATTACCTGAAAGGAATTGTGAAACAGAAGGGTGAGCACAGCTAGCCCAGTAAAGAATATCATGACTAAAGATAAATAAGTTATCAATAGCCTTCAACAGAATTAAATCAGAGATTTAGAACATATGGTAGATGATAAAAATTTCAACCATAGTTGCAGCGGAACGAGCAATCCATTAGAAGAGTCAAATAGACTATAAAGTCTATTATCTTCTCCATGTTAAAAATCCACCAATAATATTTTATCCCTGTAACATCACACAACAGTTCCTTTCCACAATCACATGAATAACTCATAATCATAATTGTGATTCTAAATTTTTCTTCGCACCCAGGACGAAGAATATTTTCATCACCTGCCTTTACCTGAAACATCAAAGATCATGGTTATACCAAATCACAGTTCATGTTCATAATCATGCTAATAATTCCATCTTCGTACTACGGCCAAAGATATTCATCAACAAACCATCTTTGCACTACGAGCCAAAGATATTCAACAACAGTTCATTTTTGCACTACAGGCCAAAGATATTCATCAATAATTCATCTTTGCACTACAGGCCAAAGATATTCATCAACAGTTCATCTTTGCACTTCAGGCCAAAGATATTCATCAATAATTCATCTTTGCACTACAGACCAAAGACATTCTTCAACAGTTCATATTTGCACTATAGGCCAAATATATTCATATCTCAAAGAAATATATAATCATTTCAAAATTTATATAAACAATAATTATAACCATGTTGATCATTTCACCTTTGCACTTAAGCTAAAGATATTCATTTATAAATTCAATGGTCATGATCATACCAGTCAATAATTCAACTTTGCACTACTAGCTAAAGGGAACCCATAGTCATGATCATACCAAAAATCTACCCATCTTTACACTCAAGTTAAAGAGAAATATTATCATTAGGGTTATAAAAATATTATATATGATAATGAAATCAATATAATCAACATATAGATTTAATCTCAAGAGTAATATTCATAACTCAACTATAATTTGGTCAGAAAAAGAAACTAATTTTGTCATGAATAGTAACTCGTGAATAGTAACCCATGAATAGTAACTCGTGAATAGTAACTCGTGAATAGTAACTCGTGAATAGTAACTCATGAATAGTAAACCCGACACAAAAAGGTAGAAATTTCAAAATAATATTCATACCAATATTTCGATATAATGATATTGAAAGAATAACATTTCTTAAATTTATAAACAATTTATTTTAATTGTTTACACTTTACTAAATAATGCATTTAATCATCCTAAAATGTCAAACTCATAAGATTTCATTACCAATAACCAAAACCCTCATCAAAAATCTGCATATACCTCATATAGGATTCTCAAGCCATAAAATCCTATTTTTCAAATTTTTTACTTCACATAACATATTTAATTCATTTTCTCATAACTAGTCTATTTTCATGAAAAATACCAAATCAGTTCTAAAAATATTTCTTTTCTGGGATTTAGCAGAATATAGTCCTATATTGAACATATATTTTTCTCAGAATTTTTAAAACTCATTTACTATTTTTCATATGGCCAAAACTGCCGAATATTTAGACATTTATCATAAATTGTACTTTTATCAAAAAATTCCGAAATTTACAGAGTACACTGATATTATATAGATATACTTCCAATAAAAATTTCATCAATTTTGGAGTTAACCACAAGGAGTTATAAGCGGTTACTTTTAAAATAGTCTTTTCCCATAAAATTCATAACTCTTAATCTATACATCCAAAAATCACCATTTTTAGAAAAAATTAATAAAACTCATCAAAATATCATTTCAAATTTTTTTAGAATTTTCTAAAGTTCAGAAAAATTACAAAACTGAAAATCATAACAACCCTTAAAATCCCTTACTATCCCTTACCTCAAAAGAGCAGTTTTTCTGATCGGTATAAGGCTGAAAGAAACTTGCACTGATGAATAGAAACTCTCAAAGTATCTAAATACTCACAAAATATACTTCATAATATAGAGAGAGAAAGAGAGAAAGCTGATGTTTCTGGTGTGATTTTCAATTCTAACTTAGCCCTCTATTTATAGGAAAATGATAGCACGCCGAAGCAGACTTAACCTGCAACCTGATGGCTTTACCTGCTACTATTCCCACCCACCACATTTGAATAAAAATCTCAGCACATTTCTTTACCAATCAAGAGTGGGGCCTACCAATTCTAGAATTTTCTACCAAAATGATAAACTCTAAAAATTCAACAATTTCTGAACCAGTCATCTTGTAAAATTCGTAACAAATCATTCGTTTATTTTTAACTGTTCAAAATTTGTGGACATATACTCAACTTATATATGTATAACATATCCAAAAATTACCACGATCCAACGGTCGGATTAAAAATTATAATCCCCGCAAAATAACTCAAAAACCCTAATTTGATTTTTAATACCTCCATTCCGACAAAAATACTGATAAAACACCTCAACATTAACTCTTTCATTTTTAACCATAAAAATATATCCCTCATTTATATTCACATAAAATAAATATTTCCTTATCATATAAATCAATAATTAATTATTCACAAATAATATTACAGAATCACAATTATGACAACCAGGCCATTCCTAGGAAAGAGAGGGTTTTTCAATAAGAATTTTTCCTTACTGGCGCGCAATTAGATGACCAAACCTCTCCTTAGACAGAACTTTTTAGACATTGCCAATAATGCTATCTAATAATATTATTCAAATAATATGAATTATTGATTTAATAATGGGAAATATTGTGCAGTGACAATTATTGAACAACAATAACATAAAATTTTAACGTAGCAATTATTGAATCAATAAAATAAAATATTGAACAGTAATTACTTTAACAATTATTGAGTAGTGTCTTCTTACGTAAGAATCAATAATTTCAAAAATACTGTGCAATACCGTGTGCTACTGTGCAATAACGCGTATTACTGTATTTTAACTACCGGGTATTCCAACAGTGTTAACGGTAACAACTACGCCGTTATTTGTAAAAACTCAAATTTGTCGTTTTTTTCATCTGACAGTTATTCTGTTATGGGGCCCACAAATGGTTGCGCCGTCGTACGAATATTCCCCGACAGAAAGAATATTCCACGACCAAACGAATATTCTCCGACAACAATGATTATTTTATAACCACTTGTTTATTTTGAAAAATTTTCACATTTCACCCATAACTTTAATTTTTTTTATCAATTTAACCATTTACTGAATTGTAATTATAAGAAAATTTGAATACTTTTATTTCATAAAATTCGGGGTCGTACAATATAGATTAAACAAATAACTCGGGGTACTATTAAACCTCACTTTCCCAATATATGAATATATATTTCTCTTCACACTAGATCACATATTTCAAAATATACATCACATACATATACATACTCAAACTCAAAACATCTCGTAATAAAAAATTTAAATTATTAAATTTTTATCTTAATAACTTATAAAAATTCGGGTTGTCACATCCTTCATCCCTTATAAGGATTTCGTCCTCGGAATCACCGAAACCCTACCTTACTCGGTTTTCACTAAATCTGTAACGACCCCAAAATAAGTCCATCCCATCCAACCCATTCTGAGTCGCCAAATACATGGTAAGGAAAACAACTACAACTTTATTACAACAATTGTCGTAATAAATATAACAACACATATGCTGTGAGTTTGAATACAAATATATACCAAATGTGACACATGTCCCAACCGTGGACAACACCTCACAGTGGCACCTTACATAAAGGTATAGTCAAAGACTGTTTTAGAAATTAGAATTTTTGGAAAGTGCTTAAGAAAACCTTCGTACATGGGAGACCATGCTTCTAGGTTATGATAGATATCATATGGCTACATAATTATCCTTGGTTGACCCAATAGACCCCAAAGAAAAATGAGAAGATTACTATCATATTCTTTCCAATGGTAAGTCTTCTCTTGACATATCATTATCTCCACTGTCTCTAATTGAGAATTATACTTCAAACAAACTCCAAGATTATATAGGTAGTGCTCATAAATATACTCAGCAAGTGGATGAGAACAATCCTGTCTTATGATGACACGAGGTTGTATGTCATTAGACATCTTGTATGATAGTGGCAAAACACACTTCCAACGTTGGATTCGCCTCACCCTAGATGATTTACCAAATATAACTACTAAATGATGACCACCGTTCTATTCCCCTGTTACTCCCGCTCGACCCAGCTACACTCTTATTATCTGAAAGGAATTGTGAAACAGAAGGGTGAGCACAACTAGCCTAGTAAAGAATATCATGACTAAAGATAAATAAATTATCAATAGCCTTCAACAGAATTAAATCAGAGATTTAGAACATATGGTAGATGATAAAAATTTTCAACCATAGTTGCAGCGGAACGAGCAATCCATTAGAAGAGTCAAATAGACCATAAAGTCTATTATCTTCTCCATGTTAAAAATCCACCAACAATATTTTATCCCTGTAACATAAATCAACAGTTCCTGTCCACATTCATGTGAATAACTCATAATCATATTTATGGTTCTAAATTCCTCTTCTCATCCAGGACAAAGATAATTTTCATCACTTGTCTTTACCTGAAACATCAAATATCATAGTTATACCAAACCACAGTTCTTGTTTATAATCATACTAACAATTTCATCTTTGCACTACTGCCAAAGATATTCATCAACAGACCATATTTGCACTACAGGCCAAAGATATTCAACAACAGGTCATCTTTGCACTACGGGCCAAAGATATTCATCAACAATTCATCTTTGCACTACAGGCCAAATATATTTCTCAACAGTTCATATTTGCATTACAGACCAAATATATTCATCAACAGTTCATATTTGCACTACAGACCAAATATATTCATCAATAGTTCATATTTGCACTACAGGCCAAATATATTCATCAACAGTTCATATTTGCACTACAGGCCAAATATATTAATATCTCAAAGAAATATATAATCATTTCAGAATTTATATAAACAATAATTATAACCATGTTGATCATTTCACCTTTGCACTTAAGCTAAAGATATTCAATTATAAATTCAATGGTCATGATCATACCAGTCAACAATTCAACTTTGCACTACTGGCCAAAGAGAACTCATAGTCATGATCATACCAAAAATCTACCCATCTTTACACTCAAGTCAAAGAGAAATATCATCATTAGGGTTATAAAAATGTTATATATGATAATAAAAATAATATAATCAACATATAGTTTTAATCTCAAGAGTAATATTCATAAATCAACTATAATTTGATTAGAAAAAGAAACCAATTTTTCTGTGAATAGTAACTCGTGAATAGTAACTCATGAATAGTAACTCATGAATAGTAAACCCGAAACAAAAAGGTAGAAATTCCACAATAAAATACATACCAATATTTCGGTATTATGATATTGAAAGAATAATATTTCTTAAGCTTATAAACAATTTACACTTTACTAAATAATGCATTTAATCATCCTAAAATGTCAAACTCATAAGATTTCATTACCAATAACCAAAACCCTCATCAAAAATCTGCATATACCTCATATAGGATTCTCAAGCCATAAAATCCTATTTTCTAATTTTCTTACTTCACATAACATATTTAATTCATTTACTCATAACTAGTCCATTTTCATGAAAAATACCAAATCAGTACAAAAAATATTTTTTTTCTGGGACTTAGTAGAATATAGTCCGATATTGAACATATATTTTTCTCAGAATTTTTAAAACTCATTTACTATTTTTCATATGGCCAAAACAGCCGAATATTTAGACATTTATCATAAATTGTAATTTTATCCAAAAATTTCGAAATTCACAGAGTACACTGATATTATATAGATATACTTCCAATAAAAATTTTATCAATTTTGGAGTTAACCACATGGAGTTATAAGCGACTACTTTTAAAATAGTCTTTTCCCGTAAAATTCATAAATCTTAATCTATACATCCAAAAATCACCATTTTTGGACACAATAAATAAAACTCATCAAAATATCATTTCAAATTATTTCAAAATTTTCTGAAGGTCAGAAGAATTACGAACTGAAAAATATAATAACCCTTAAAATCCCTTACTATCCCTTACCTCAAAAGAGCAACACTTCTGACTGGATATCGGATATGACGCTGAAGGAAACTTTCACTGATGAATAGCAACTCACCAAGTATCTAAATACTCACAAAATACACTCGATAATCTAGAGAGAAAAATAGAGAAAACTTATGAATTCTGTGTGATTTTTAATTCTAACTTAGCCCTCTATTTATAGGAAAATGTTAGCATGCCGAAGCAGAATTGACCTGCAACCTGATGGCTTTACCTGCTACTATTCTCACCCACCACATTTGAATAAAAATCTCAGTATATTTTTTTACCAACCAAGAGTGGGGCCCACCAATTCTAAAATTTTCCACCAAAATGATTAACTCTGAAAATTCAACAATTTCTGAACCAGTCATCTTGTAAAATTCATAACAAATCATACGTTCATTTTTAACGGTTCAAAATTTGTGGACATATACTTAAATTATATATATATAACATATCCAAATATTACCACGATCCAACGGTCGGATTAAAAATTATAACCCCCGCAATATATCTCAAAACTCTGATTGATTTTTAATACTTCCATTCCGACAAAAATACTGATAAAACACTTCAACATTAACTCCTTCATTTTTAACCACAAAATATATCCCTCATTTATATTCACATAAAATAAATATTTTCTTATCATATGAATCAATAATTAATTATTCACAATTAATATTACAAAATCACATTTATGACAATCAGGCCGTTCCCAAGAAAGAGGGGGCTTTCCAATAAGGATTTTTCCTTACTGGCGCGTAATTAAATGACCAAACCTCTCCTTAGACAGAACTTTCTAGACATTGCCAATAATATTATCTAATAATATTATTCAAATAATATGAATTATTGATCTGATAATGGAAAATACTGTGTAGTGACAATTATTGAAACAACAGTAATATAAAATATCAACGCAACAATTATTGAATCAATAAAATAAAATATTGAACAGTAATTACTGTGACAATTATTCAGTAGTGCCTTCTTATGTAAGAATCAAAAATTTCAAAAATACTGTGCAATAACGCGTATTACTGTATTTTGACCACCGGGTATTCCAACAGTGTTAACGGTAACAACTACGCCATTAATTATAAAAACTTAATTTTTGTAGTTATCTTCATCCGACCGTTTTTCGTTATGGGGCCCACAAATAGCTGCGTCGTCGTATAAACCCGATAGAAAGAATATTCCACGACCAACGAATATTCCCCGACAACAATGATTATTTTATAACCACTTGTTTATTTTGAAAAATTTTCACATTTCGCCCATAACTTTAACTTTTTATCAATTTAACCATTTACTGAATTGTAATTATAAGAAAAATTGAATATTTTTATTTCATAAAATTCGGGGTCTTACAATCTCCCCTCCTTATGAAATTTCGTCCTCAGAATTTACGTACCTAGTATTTCAAAGAGTTGAGAATACCTTCCTTTCATTTCAAATTCCATCTTCCCTGTCATCATAATTTCTCCATTGCTCATCTCCTGTATTTCAAATATCATTCTAGAATACAGCTTCAAAACAAGGGTTAATTTAACAAATTAACATATCACATAATATCCCGATATTATGACTGACCAACAAATAAGCTTAGATAGGACACACTAGCGAAGGATTTATTCATCTCTTCCCTCCTAGTTATATTCCCCGATCTCCGCCAAAGACCATATCCCTAAGCTCTGATACCAAAATGTAACGACCCCAAAATAAGTCCATCCCATCCAACCCATTCTGAGTCACCAAATACATGGTACAGAAAACAACTACAACTTTATTATAACAATTATCGTATTAAATACAACAACACATATGCTGTGAGTTTGGATATAAATATATACCAAATGTGACACATGTCCCAACCGTGGGCAACACCTCACAGTGGTACCTTACATAAAGGTATAGTCAAAGACTATTTTAGAAATTAGAATCTTTGGGAAATGCTCAAGGAAATCTTCGTACATGAGAGGCCATGCTTCTAGGTTATGATAGATATCATATGGCCACAGAATTATCCTTGGTTGACCCAATAGACCCCAAAGAAAAACGAGAAGATTACTATAATATTCTTTCCAATGGTAAGTCTTCTCTTGACATATCATTATCTCCACTGTCTCTAATTGAGAATTATACTTCAAACAAACACCAAGATTATATAGGTAGTGCTCATAAATATACTCAGCAAGTGGATGAGCACAATCCTGTCTTATGATGACACGAGGTTGTATGTCATTAGACATCTTGTATGATAGTGGCAAAATACCCTTCTAACGTTGGGTTCGCCTCACCCTAGATGATTCACCAAATATAACTACTAAATGATGACCACCGTTCTATTCCCCTGTTACCCCCGCTCGACCCAGCTACACTCTTATTACCTGAAAGGAATTGTGAAACAGAAGGGTGAGCACAACTAGCCCAGTAAAGAATATCATGACTAAAGATAAATAAATTATCAATAGCCTTCAACAGAATTAAATCAGAGATTTAGAACATATGGTAGATGATAAAAATTTTCAACCATAGTTGCAGCGGAACGATCAATCCATTAGAAGAGTCAAATAGACCATAAAGTCTATTATCTTCTCCATGTTAAAAATCCACCAACAATATTTTATCCCTGTAACATAAATCAACAGTTCCTGTCCACATTCATGTGAATAACTCATAATCATATTTATGGTTCTAAATTCCTCTTCTCATCCAGGACAAAGATAATTTTCATAACTTGTCTTTACCTGAAACAACAAAGATCATGGTTATACCAAATCAAAGTTCCTGTTTATAATCATACTAACAATTTCATCTTTGCACTACGGCCAAAGATATTCATCAACAGACCATCTTTGCACTACAGGCCAAAGATATTCAACAACAGGTCATCTTTGCACTACGGGCCAAAGATATTCATCAACAATTCATCTTTGCACTGGCCAAAGATATTCCTCAACAGTTCATATTTGCATTACAGACTAAATATATTCATCAACAGTTCATATTTGCACTACAGACCAAATATATTCATCAACCGTTTATATTTGCACTACATGCCAAATATATTCATCAACAGTTTATATTTGCACTACAGGCCAAATATATTCATCAACAGTTCATATTTGCACTACATGCCAAATATATTAATATCTCAAAGAAATATATAATCATTTCAGAATTTATATAAAAAATAATTATAACCATGTTGATCATTTCACCTTTGCACTTACGCTAAAGATATTCAATTATAAATTCAATGGTCATGATCATACCAGTCAATAATTTAACTTTGCACTACTGGCCAAAGAGAACTCATAGTCATGATCATACCAAAAATCTACCCATCTTTACACTCAAGTCAAAGAGAAATATCATCATTAGGGTTATAAAAATATTATATATGATAATAAAAATAATATAATCAACATATAGTTTTAATCTCAAGAGTAATATTCATAAATCAACTATAATTTGATTAGGAAAAGAAACCAATTTTTCTGTGAATAGTAACTCGTGAATAATAACTCATGAATAGTAACTCGTGAATAGTAACTAATGAATAGTAAACCCGATACAAAAAGATAAAAATTCCACAATAAAATACATACCAATATTTCGGTATAATGATATTGAAAGAATAATATTTCTTAAGCTTATAAACAATTTACACTTTACTAAATAATGCATTTAATCATCCTAAAATGCCAAACTCATAAGATTTCATTACCAATAACCAAAACCCTCATCAAAAATCTGCATATACCTCATATAGGATTCTCAAGCTATAAAATCCTATTTTTTAATTTTCTTACTTCACATAACATATTTAATTCATTTACTCATAACTAGTCCATTTTCATGAAAAATACCAAATCAGTACCAAAAATATTTATTTTCTGGGATTTAGTAGAATATAGTCCCATATTGAACATATATTTTTCTCAGAATTTTTAAAACTCATTTACTATTTTTCATATGGCCAAAACAGCCGAATATTTAGACATTTATCATAAATTGTAATTTTATCCAAAAATTTCGAAATTCACGGAGTACACTGATATTATATAGATATACTTCCAATAAAAATTTCATCAATTTTGGAGTTTACCACAAGGAGTTATAAGCGGTTACTTTTAAAATAGTCTTTTCCCGTAAAATTAATAAATCTTAATCTATACATCTAAAAATCACCATTTTTGGACACAATCAATAAAACTCATCAAAATATCATTTTAAATTTTTCTAGAATTTTCTGAAGGTCAGAAAAATTACGAACTGAAAAACATAATAACCCTTAAAATCCCTTACTATCCCTTACCTCAAAAGAGCAACACTTCTGACTGGATATCGGATATGACGCTGAAGGAAACTTGCACTGATGAATAGAACTCACCAAGTATCTAAATACTCACAAAATACACTCGATAATATAGAGAGAAAAAGAGAGAAAACTTATGAATTCTGGTGTGATTTTCAATTCTAACTTAGCCCTCTATTTATAGGAAAATGTTAGCACGCCGAAGCAGACTTAACCTGCAACCTGATGACTTTACCTGCTACTATTCCCACCCACCACATTTGAATAAAAATCTCAGCACATTTCTTCACCAACCAAGAGTGTGGCCCACCAATTCTAGAATTTTCCACCAAAATGATTAACTCTGAAAATTCAACAATTTCTGAACCAGTCATCTCGTAAAATTCATAACAAATCATACGTTCATTTTTAACGGTTCAAAATTTTTGGACATATACTCAACTTATATATGTATAACATATCCAAATATTACCATGATCCAACGGTCGAATTAAAAATTATAACCCCCGCAATATATCTCAAAAACCCTGATTGATTTTTAATACCTCCATTCCGACAAAAATACTGATAAAACACCTCAACATTAACTCCTTCATTTTTAACCACAAAATATATCCAATATTTATATTCACATAAAATAAATATTTCCTTATCATATGAATCAATAATTAATTATTCACAATTAATATTACAGAATCACATTTATGACAACCAGGCCGTTCCCAAGAAAGAGGAGGCTTTCCAATAAGGATTTTTCCTTACTGGCGCGCAATTAAATGACCAAACCTCTCCTTAGACAGAACTTTCTAGACATTGTCAATAATGCTATCTAATAATATTATTAAAATAATATGAATTATTGATCTGATAATGGAAAATACTGTGCAGCAACAATTATTGAAATAACAATAATATAAAATATCAACGCAACAATTATTGAATCAATAAAATAAAATATTGAACAGTAATTACTATGACAATTATTCAGTAGTACCTTCTTACGTAAGAATCAATAATTTTAAAAATACTGTGCAATAACGCGTATTACTGTATTTTAACCACCGGGTATTCCAACAGTGTTAACGGTAATAACTACGCCATTAATTATAAAAACTCAATTTTTGTCGTTATCTTCATCCGATCGTTTTTCGTTATGGGGCTTACAAATAGCTGCGTCGTTGTACGAATATTTTCCGACAGAAAGAATATTCCACGACCAACGAATATTCCCCGACAACAATGATTATTTTATAACCACTTGTTTATTTTGAAAAATTTTCACATTTCACCCATAACTTTAACTTTTTATCAATTTAACCATTTACTGAATTGTAATTATAAGAAAAATTGAATACTTTTATTTTATAAAATTCGGGGTCTGACAAAATCTCTTTTAAAACAAAAATTATCGTTGAATATCTTCAACACATTACCTTAATATAGGTTTTATATTTTCTATTATATTCATTACCTCAACAAATTCATTACCTCAACAAATTCTATTGTATCGATCCTTAGAAAAGAAAATTAATGGGTTAAAGAATATATAATAGGAAATTTGTTGAGGTAATGAATATAATAGAAAATACAAAACCTATATTAAGGTAATGTGTTGAAGATATTCAACGATAATTTTTTTTTAAAAGAGATTTTGTAAGACCCCGAATTTTATGAAATAAAAGTATTTAATTTTTCTTATAATTACAATTCAGTTAAATTGATAAAATGTTAAAGTTATGGGTGAAATGTGAAAAATTTTCAAAATAAACAAGTGGTTATAAAATAATCATTGTTGTCGGGGAATATTCGTTGGTCGTGGAATATTCTTTCTGTCGGGGAATATTCGTACGACGGCGCAACTATTTGTGGGCCCCATAACGGAAAATGGTTGGATGAAGATAACGGCAAAAATTGAGTTTTTATAATTAACGTCGTAGTTGTTACCGTTAACACTGTTGGAATACCCGGTGGTTAAAATACAGTAATACGCGTTATTGCACAGTATTTTTGAAATTATTGATTCTTAAGTAAGAAGGCACTACTGAATAATTATCACAGTAATTACTGTTCAATATTTTATTTTATTGATTCAATAATTGCTGCGTTGATATTTTATATTATTGTTATTTCAATAATTGTTGCTGCACAGTATTTCTCATTATCAGATCAATAATTCATATTATTTGAATAATATTATTAGATAACATTATTAGCAATGTCTAGAAAGTTCTGTCTAAGGAGAGGTTTGGTCATCTAATTGCGCTCCAGTAAGGAGAAATCCTTATTGGAAACCCCCTCTTTCCTGGGAACGGTCTGGTTGTCATAAATGTGATTCTGTAATATTAATTGTGAATAATTAATTATTGATTCATATGATAAGTTAATATTTATTTTATGTGAATATAAATGTTGGATATATTTTGTGGTTAAAAATGAAAGAGTTAATGTTGAGGTGTTTTATCAGTATTTTTGTCGGAATGGAGGTATTAAAAACCAATCAGGGTTTTTGAGATATATTGCGGGGGTTATAATTTTTAATCCGACCGTTGAATCGTTGTGATTTTTGGATATGTTATATATATATATATATATAAGTTGAGTATATGTCCACAAATTTTGAACTGTTAAAAATGAACGTATGATTTGTTATGAATTTTAACAGATGACTGGTTTAGAAATTGTTGAAGTTTCGGAATTTATCATTTTGGTAGAAAATTCTAGAATTGGTGGGCCCCACTCTTGGTTGGTGAAGAAATATGCTGAAATTTTTTTCAAATGTGGTGGGTGGGAATAGTAGCAGGTAAAGCCATCAGGTTGCAGGTTAAGTCTGCTTCGGCGTGCTAACATTTTTCTATAAATAGAGGGCTAAGTTAGAATTGAAAATCACACCAGAAACATAAGCTTTCTCTCTTTCTCTCTCTATATTATGAAGCATATTTTGGAAGTATTTAGATACTTTGAGAGTTGCTATTCAGTGCAAGTTTCCTTCGGCTTTGCATTCCAGTCAGAAATACTGCACTTTTGAGGTAAGAGATAGTAAGAGATTTTAAGGGTTATTATGTTTTTCAGTTCGTAATTCTTCTGACCTTAATAAAATTCTGAAAAAATTTAAAATGATATTTTGATGAGTTTTATTGATTGTGTCCAAAAATGGTGATTTTTGGATGTATATATTAAGGGTTATGAATTTTACGGGAAAAGACTATTTTAAAAGTAACCGCTTATAACTCCTTGTGGTTAACTCCAAAATTGATGAAATTTTTATTGAAAGTATATCTATATAATATCAGTGTACTCTGTGAATTTCGGTATTTTTGGATAAAAGTACAATTTATGATAAATGTCTAAATATTCGGCGGTTTTGGCCATATGAAAAATAGTAAATGAGTTTTAAAAATTCTGAGAAAAATATATGTTCAATATGGAACTATATTCTGCTAAATCCCAGAAAAGAAATATTTTTGGAACTGATTTGGTATTTTTCATGAAAATGGACTAGTTATGAGAAAATAAATTAAATATGTTATGTGAAGTAAGAAAATTGGAAAATAGGATTTTATTGCTTGAGAATCCTATATGAGGTATATGCAGATTTTTGATGAGGGTTTTGGTTATTGGTAATGAAATCTTATTAGTTTGGCATTTTATGATGATTAAATGTATTATTTAATAAAGTGTAAACAATTAAATAAATTGTTTATAAGTTTAAGAAATGTTATTTCAATATCATTATACCAAAATATTGGTATGAATTTTATTGTGGAATTTCTACCTTTTTGTGTCGAGTTTACTATTCACGAGTTACTATTCACGAGTTACTATTCACAACAAAATTAGTTTTTTTTCTGACCAAATTATAGTTGATTTATGAATATTACTCTTGAGATTAAATCTATATATTGATTATATTGATTTTATTATCATATATAATATTTTTATAACCCTAATGATGATATTTCTCTTTGACTTGAGTGTAAAGATGGGTAGATTTTTGGTATGATCATGACTATGGGTTCCCTTTGGCCAGTAGTGCCAAGTTGAATTGTTGACTGGTATGATCATGACCATTGAATTTATAATTGAATATCTTTAGCTTAAGTGCAAAGGTGAATTGATCAACATGGTTATAATTATTGTTTTTATAAATTCTGAAATGATTATATATTTCTTTGAGATATTAATATATTTGGCCTATAGTGCAAATATGAATTGTTGATGAATATATTTGGCCTGTAGTGGAAATATGAACTGTTGTTGAATATCTTTGGCCTGTAGTGCAAAGATGAACTGGTGATGAATATCTTTGGCCCATAGGGCAAAGATGACCTGTGGTTGAATATCTTTGGCCAATAGTGCAAAGATGAATTGTTGATAAATATCTTTGGCCCGTAGTGCAAAGATGACATGTTGTTGAATATCTTTGGCCAGTAGTGCAAAGATGAACAGGTGTTGAGATGAACATGACCAACTGGTGATACAAATGAATATCTTTGGCCGTAGTGCAAAGATGAAGTTATTAGTATGATTATGAACAGGAAATGTGATTTGTTGTAACCATGATCTTTGATGTTTTAGGTAAAGATAGGTGATGAAAATTATCTTCGTCCTGGATGAGAAGAGGAATTTATATGTTTGTGGACCAGAACTGTTGATTGATGTTACAGGAATAAAACATTGTTGGTGAATTTTTAACATGGAGAAGATAATAGACTTTATGGTATATTTGACTCTTCTAATGGATTGCACGTTCCGCTGCAACTATGGTTAAAAATTTTTATCATCTACCATATGTTTGAAATCTCTGATTTATTACTGATGAAGACTATTGATAATTTATTTATCTTTAGTCATGATATTCTTTACTGGTCTAGTTGTGCTCACCCTTCTGTTTTGTGACGCCCCCAAAATAGGTCCATTCCACCCAACCCATTCTGAGTCGCCAAATACATGGTACAGAAACAACTACAACTTTATTAATACATTTGTCGTGCAAAATACGACAACACATATACTCTGAGTTTAAATATAAATATTGTCATCTAGACAGTATTCATACTCAATTAAGTACTCATTATACTTATTGATACACTATTTTACAAAATAGTGAGAACTACTAAAACAACTGTCTTGAACCATCATTCCATACCCCGACTAGTACTCGCTACATTCTCGCCTCCTGAGAAGAAAATGGAACAACAAGGAAAAGGGTGAGCTCAACTAGCCCAGTAAAGAATATTATGACTAAGATAATATACAACAAAATATCGTTAGTCTTCAACAGGGAAAAATCTAATAGAATACAATAGACAACAAGTTTTACATCAATAACTGCAGCGGAATCAGCAAACCATTAGAAGAGTCAAGTAGAGAATGAGTTCTACTATCTTCTAAGATTTAAAAGTCCATCATCAATATTTTATCCCTGTAACAACAATCAATAACCATCTTTAATCAAATATTCATCTTTGCACTACAGGCCAAAGATATTCATTTGTATCACCAGTCGATCATGTTCATCTTAACACCTGTTCATCTTTGCACTACGGGCCAAAGATATTCATCAAAAATCATCAATCTTTGCACTACAGGCCAAAGATATTCAATTATATCATCATTTAGGACTGAGGATGATGAAAAATATTTTAAAGGAAACGAATCCAGTGAACCAAAATAATAAATATTAAGGATTCGTATTTCAGCTATTCCATGTCCAAAAATACCTCATAAATAATCATAGTGGAGTAAAATTCAAGAATGATCAAAACATGGATACAATCAAAGCTAGTATCCAGAATAGATATTTTGGATAAAAAGAAGAAAATTTCATTTTTCGGTGAATAGTAACCCGTGAATAGTAACTCATGAATAGTAACCCCGACATGAAAAGTTCCAAATTTGATAAAAAGTTCAGATCAATACTTCGGCATAATGATATTGAAGAAATAATATCATTTAAGAAGAAATAACATCCCTTACCTCAGCAAAAACAGTACTTCTAGTTGAAACACCGGATATAGGTTATGACTTGAACTTGCACCGTATAGCAATACTCAAAGTATTAGAATACTCACAAGAATACGCTCACTAATATAGAGAGAGAAAGAGAGAGAAACTTGTGTTTCTGGTGTGATTTTCAATTCTAACCTAAGCACCCTATTTATAGGAAAATGCTTAGAACACCAAAGCAGAAAATTAAATATAATATTAATATAATTATACAAATTTTCCTTAGCCCACCTTTGGTCAAAAACACCAGCCACACATGTTAATGATGTCCAACAAAATACCAAAAAACGTTTTTCTTAACTCTAATAAATAAAACTTCCAAAAATCAATTATTTCGGAACTTCAGAACTTCAATAATTCATAATAAATAGCTCTTTTATCAGAAAATTCAAATCTCGCGAGTTTTTATAGGAAATTCAATTCTCTACAACTTTGCAGAAGAAAGTTTTTCCAAATTCTAAACAGAAATTGACCGAAATTCACAAACGGGCGATTTTACAGTCAATAATAAATTTTCGGTCAAGAATTGTGTCCACTAACACACAAAACATGTGTTAATCATTTAATGCCACAAAAATACTCTTCCTCCTCATATACTCATATATCCCACATTCATTGTAAAAATATCATCATCAATATATTATTAAAATAATATATTTAAATGAATTATTTTATCAGAAAAAGATAAAATATTAATTTTCAACAATTGTCACATTAAAAATTTTCTCCATCTATATCCATATAAAATCAATATTTTTCTCATCATATAAATCAATAATTAATTATACACAAATAATATTACAGAACCACAGTACTGGCAACCAGGCCGTTCCCAGGATAGAGGGGGCTTTCCAATAAGGATCTCTCCTTACTGGCGCGCAATTAGATGACCAAACCTCTCCTTAGACAGAACTTTCTAGACATTGCCAATAATATTATCTAATAATATTATTCAGATAATATGAATTATTGTTCCGATAATAGAAAATACTATGTAGTGACAATTATTAAAACAACAGTAATATAAAATATCAACGCAGCAATTATTGAATCAATAAAATAAAATATTGAACAGTAATTACTGTAACCATTATTGAGTAGTGCTTTCTTACGTAAGAATCAATAATTGGTGCAATACCGTGTGCTAGTGTGCAACAACGCGTATTACTGTGTTTTAACCACCGGGTATTCCAACAGTATTAACGGTAACAACTACGCCGTTATTTATAAACAACTTATTTTTGTCATTTTCTTCATCCAATCACTTTCCGTTGTGGGGCTCACATAAGGCTGCGCCGTCGTACGAATATTCCCCGACAACAAGAATATTCCACGACCAAACAAATATTCCCCGACAACAATGAATATTTTAGGACCACTTGCTTATTTGAAATATTTGCGCATTTTACCCATAACTAACCACATTAATCAAATCAACCCTTACTATTTCAAAATAATAAATAGAGGAATTAAATTTCATTTATTAATAATTTGGGGTCTTACATGTTTCACAATTCCTTTCAGGTAATAAGAGTGTAGCTGGTTCGAGCGTGCGTAACAAGAGAATAGAACGGTGGTCATCATTTAGTAATTATATTTGGTGAATAAAATAGGGTGAGGCGAACCCAACGTTAGAAGGGTGTTTTGTCACTATCATACAAGATATCTAATGACATACAACCTCGTGTCATCATAAGACAGGGTTGTGCTCATTCACTTGCTGTGTATCTTTACGAGCACTACCTATATAATCTTGGTGTTTGTTTGAAGTATAATTTTCAATTAGAGACAGTGGAGATAATGATATGTCAAGAGAAGACTCACCATTGGGAAGAATATGATAGTAAACTTCTTGTTTTTCTTTGGGTCTATTGGGTCAACCAAGGATAATTCTGTGGCCATATGATATCTATCATAACCTAGACGCATGGCCTCCCATGTACGAAGGTTTCCTTGAGCACTTCCCAAATATTCTAATTTCTAAAATAGTTTTTGACTATACCTTTATGTAAGGTGTCATTGTGAGGTGCTGTCCACGATTGGGACATGAGTCACATTTGGTATATATTTGTATCCAAACTCACAGAATATGTGTTGTTATATTTTGCACGATAATTGTTGTAATAAAGTTGTAGTTATTTTCTGTACCATGTATTTGGCGACTCAGAATAGGTTGGATGGAATGAACCTGTTTTGGGGTTGTCACAGTTGGTATCAGAGCTTAAGAATATGGTCTCTGGTGGAGATCGGGTAATATAACTAGGAGGGGAGAGATGAGTAAATCCTTTGCTAGTGTGTCCTACCTAAGCTTAATTGTTTGTTGGTCATAATATATGGATATTATGTGATACGTTAGTTTGCTTAATTAACCCTTTTTTTATGGCAGTATTTGAGAATGGCAGCTGAGAATGCTAACAATGGAGTGAATGGGACTGTGGGGATACCTCTAATCACTAACCATGATAATGTGATGTTAGATGAAGAAGGAATTAGAGAAATCCATGTGGTGAGTGAAGAATTGATAGTTGCACCCGAAATGGTCGCAGAGATAACAGCTGAGAGTGAGGAAGAAGAGGTACCTGAGGAGAGTTTGTTAGAGGTATTATATGATCAAAATGTAGAATTGCAAAATCGTATTCATGAGTTAGAAGAGCAGGCTGAAGAACGACAAGCGGTCGTGGAGCAAAAGGATGCAACAATTCAAGCTTGTGTTACCCGATACGTGATGCTTGAACAGAAGCATTCTTTGGCAAAGTATAAGATGATAAAGATGGAATTTGAGCTGAAAGAAGAAAAAACTGAACGAGTGAGAATAAGTTATGCATGGGCAAAAGCCGCACGACACGTGGATATTTTTGAAAGAGATGTCCGATCTAAGAAGGCTAAAATAGATGATATGAATTTCTCTTTTTGGAAAGCAATTGGGAGAACCCAACATCGAGTTTTGAATTACCCTGTACAGAGCGGTCAACCTGAATTCGATATGAATCAAAAATTGATGATTCAGATTATGAATCAGGAGTACGACGAAGCAGTTGAGGGTGGAATATGCCCTATAGAAAAGTATATTCCAACGGTAGTGATGACACCAAATGCTGCCCCAGACAAGTCAAAGCCGAGTAGTTCGAGGGATGTCGGTTATCATGACTTCCCAACAAATGAGGAACCTAAATGAAGTTATCATGGGAGATGAGCAATGGAGAAATCATAGAATCTGAAATGAAAGCAAGGTATTCTCAACTCTTTGAAATACCAGGTATGTAAATTTCGGGGACGAAATTTCATAAGGAGGGGAGATTGTAAGACCCCGAATTTTATGAAATAAAAGTATTCAATTTTTCTTATAATTACAATTCAGTAAATGGTTAAATTGATAAAATGTTAAAGTTATGGGTGAAATGTGAAAATTTTTTAAAATAAACAAGTGGTTATAAAATAATCATTGTTGTCGGGGAATATTCGTTGGTCGTGGAATATTCTTTCTGTCAGGGAATATTCGTACGACGGCACAGCTATTTGTGGGCCCCATAACGGAAAATGGTTGGATGAAGATAACGACAAAAATTGAGTTTTTATAATTAACGTCGTAGTTGTTACTGTTAACACTGTTGGAATACCCGGTGGTTAAAAAACAGTAATACGCGTTATTGCACAGTATTTTTGAAATTATTGATTCTTACGTAAGAAGGCACCACTGAATAATTATCACAGCAATTACTGTTCAATATTTTATTTTATTGATTCAATAATTGCTGCGTTGATATTTTATATTATTGTTATTTTAATAATTGTTGCTGCACAGTATTTCTCATTATCAGATCAATAATTCATATTATTTGAATAATATTATTAGATAACATTATTGGCAATGTCTAGAAAGTTCTGTCTAAGGAGAGGTTTGGTCATCTAATTGCGCGCCAGTAAGGAGAAATCCTTATTGAAAAGCCTCCTCTTTCTTGGGAACGGCCTGGTTATCATAAATGTGATTCTGTAATATTAATTGTGAATAATTAATTATTGATTCATATGATAAGTTAATATTTATTTTATGTGAATATAAATGTTGGATATATTTTGTGGTTAAAAATGAAAGAGTTAATGTTGAGGTGTTTTATCAGTATTTTTGTCGGAATGGAGGTATTAAAAACCAATCAGGGTTTTTGAGATATATTGCGGGGGTTATAATTTTTAATCCGACCGTTAAATCGTTGTGATTTTTGGATATGTTATATATATATATATAAGTTGAGTATATGTCCACAAATTTTGAACTGTTAAAAATGAACGTATGATTTGTTATGAATTTTAACAGATGACTGGTTTAGAAATTGTTGAAGTTTCGGAATTTATCATTTTGGTAGAAAATTCTAGAATTGGTGGGCCCCACTCTTGGTTGGTGAAGAAATATGCTGAAATTTTTATTCAAATGTGGTGGGTGGGAATAGTAGCAGGTAAAGCCATCAGGTTGCAGGTTAAGTCTGCTTCGGCGTGCTAACATTTTTCTATAAATAGAGGGCTAAGTTAGAATTGAAAATCACACCAGAAACATAAGCTTTCTCTCTTTCTCTAACTATATTATGAAGTATATTTTGTGAGTATTTAGATACTTTGAGAGTTGTTATTCAGTGCAAGTTTCCTTCGACTTTGCATTCCAGTCAAAAATACTGCACTTTTGAGGTAAGAGATAGTAAGGGATTTTAAGGGTTATTATGTTTTTCAGTTCGTAATTCTTCTGACCTTAATAAAATTCTGAAAAAATTTAAAATGATATTTTGATGAGTTTTATTGATTGTGTCCAAAAATGGTGATTTTTGGATGTATATATTAAGGGTTATGAATTTTACGGGAAAAGACTATTTTAAAAGTAACCGCTTATAACTCATTGTGGTTAACTCCAAAATTGATGAAATTTTTATTGAAAGTATATCTATATAATATCAGTGTACTCTGTGAATTTCGGTATTTTTGGATAAAAGTATAATTTATGATAAATGTCTAAATATTCGGCGGTTTTGGCCATATGAAAAATAGTAAATGAGTTTTAAAAATTCTGAGAAAAATATATGTTCAATATGGAACTATATTCTGCTAAATCCCAGAAAAGAAATATTTTTGGAACTGATTTGGTATTTTTCATGAAAATGGACTAGTTATGAGAAAATAAATTAAATATGTTATGTGAAGTAAGAAAATTGGAAAATAGGATTTTATTGCTTGAGAATCCTATATGAGGTATATGCAGATTTTTGATGAGGGTTTTGGTTATTGGTAATGAAATCTTATTAGTTTGGCATTTTATGATGATTAAATGTATTATTTAATAAAGTGTAAACAATTAAATAAATTGTTTATAAGTTTAAGAAATGTTATTTCAATATCATTATACCAAAATATTGGTATGAATTTTATTGTGGAATTTCTACCTTTTTGTGTCGAGTTTACTATTCACGAGTTACTATTCACGAGTTACTATTCACAACAAAATTAGTTTTTTTTCTGACCAAATTATAGTTGATTTATGAATATTACTCTTGAGATTAAATCTATATATTGATTATATTGATTTTATTATCATATATAATATTTTTATAACCCTAATGATGATATTTCTCTTTGACTTGAGTGTAAAGATGGGTAGATTTTTGGTATGATCATGACTATGGGTTCCCTTTGGCCAGTAGTGCCAAGTTGAATTGTTGACTGGTATGATCATGACCATTGAATTTATAATTGAATATCTTTAGCTTAAGTGCAAAGGTGAATTGATCAACATGGTTATAATTATTGTTTTTATAAATTCTGAAATGATTATATATTTCTTTGAGATATTAATATATTTGGCCTATAGTGCAAATATGAATTGTTGATGAATATATTTGGCCTGTAGTGGAAATATGAACTGTTGTTGAATATCTTTGGCCTGTAGTGCAAAGATGAACTGGTGATGAATATCTTTGGCCCATAGGGCAAAGATGACCTGTGGTTGAATATCTTTGGCCAATAGTGCAAAGATGAATTGTTGATGAATATCTTTGGCCCGTAGTGCAAAGATGACATGTTGTTGAATATCTTTGGCCAGTAGTGCAAAGATGAACAGGTGTTGAGATGAACATGACCAACTGGTGATACAAATGAATATCTTTGGCCGTAGTGCAAAGATGAAGTTATTAGTATGATTATGAACAGGAAATGTGATTTGTTGTAACCATGATCTTTGATGTTTTAGGTAAAGATAGGTGATGAAAATTATCTTTGTCCTAGATGAGAAGAGGAATTTATATGTTTGTGGACCAGAACTGTTGATTGATGTTACAGGAATAAAACATTGTTGGTGAATTTTTAACATGGAGAAGATAATAGACTTTATGGTATATTTGACTCTTCTAATGGATTGCACGTTCCGCTGCAACTATGGTTGAAAATTTTTATCATCTACCATATGTTTGAAATCTCTGATTTATTACTGATGAAGACTATTGATAATTTATTTATCTTTAGTCATGATATTCTTTACTGGGCTAGTTGTGCTCACCCTTCTGTTTTGTGACGCCCCCAAAATAGGTCCATTCCACCCAACCCATTCTGAGTCGCCAAATACATGGTACAGAAACAACTACAACTTTATTAATACATTTGTCGTGCAAAATACGACAACACATATACTGTGAGTTTAAATATAAATATTGTCATCTAGACAGTATTCATACTCAATTAAGTACTCATTATACTTATTGATACACTATTTTACAAAATAGTGAGAACTACTAAAACAACTGTCTTGAACCATCATTCCATACCCCGACTAGTACTCGCTACATTCTCGCCTCCTGAGAAGAAAATGGAACAACAAGAAAAAGGGTGAGCTCAACTAGCCCAGTAAAGAATATTATGACTAAGATAATATACAACAAATTATCGTTCGTCTTCAACAGGGAAAAATCTAATAGAATACAATAGACAACAAGTTTTACATCAATAACTGCAGCGGAATCAGCAAACCATTAGAAGAGTCAAGTAGAGAATGAGTTCTACTATCTTCTAAGATTTAAAAGTCCATCATCAATATTTTATCCCTGTAACAACAATCAATAACCATCTTTAATCAAATATTCATCTTTGCACTACAGGCCAAAGATATTCATTTGTATCACCAGTCGATCATGTTCATCTCAACACCTGTTCATCTTTGCACTACGGGCCAAAGATATTCATCAAAAATCATCAATCTTTGCACTACAGGCCAAAGATATTCAATTATATCATCATTTAGGACTGAGGATGATGAAAAATATTTTAAAGGAAACGAATCCAGTGAAACAAAATAATAAATATTAAGGATTCGTATTTCAGCTATTCCATGTCCAAAAATACCTCATAAATAATCATAGTGGAGTAAAATTCAAGAATGATCAAAACATGGATACAATCAAAGCTAGTATCCAGAATAGATATTTTGGATAAAAAGAAGAAAATTTCATTTTTCGGTGAATAGTAACCCGTGAATAGTAACTCGTGAATAGTAACTCATGAATAGTAACTCATGAATAGTAACCCCGACATGAAAAGTTCCAAATTTGATAAAAAGTTCAGATCAATACTTCGGCATAATGATATTGAAGAAATAATATCATTTAAGAAGAAATAACATCCCTTACCTCAGCAAAAACAGTACTTCTAGTTGAAACACCGGATATAGGTTATGACTTGAACTTGCACCGTATAGCAATACTCAAAGTATTAGAATACTCACAAGAATACGCTCACTAATATAGAGAGAGAAAGAGAGAGAAACTTGTGTTTCTGGTGTGATTTTCAATTCTAACCTAAGCACCCTATTTATAGGAAAATGCTTAGAACACCAAAGCAGAAAATTAAATATAATATTAATATAATTATACAAATTTTCCTTAGCCCACCTTTGGTCAAAAACACCAGCCACACATGTTAATGATGTCCAACAAAATACCAAAAAACGTTTTTCTTAACTCTAATAAATAAAACTTCTAAAAATCAATTATTTCGGAACTTCAGAACTTCAATAATTCATAATAAATAGCTCTTTTATCAGAAAATTCAAATCTCGCGAGTTTTTATAGGAAATTCAATTCTCTACAACTTTGCAGAAGAAAGTTTTTCCAAATTCTAAACAGAAATTGACCGAAATTCACAAACGGGCGATTTTACAGTCAATAATAAATTTTCGGTCAAGAATTGTGTCCACTAACACACAAAACATGTGTTAATCATTTAATGCCACAAAAATACTCTTCCTCCTCATATACTCATATATCCCACATTCATTGTAAAAATATCATCATCAATATATTATTAAAATAATATATTTAAATGAATTATTTTATCAGAAAAAGATAAAATATTAATTTTCAACAATTGTCACATTAAAAATTTTCTCCATCTATATCCATATAAAATCAATATTTTTCTCATCATATAAATCAATAATTAATTATACACAAATAATATTACAGAACCACAGTACTGGCAACCAGGCCGTTCCCAGGATAGAGGGGGCTTTCCAATAAGGATCTCTCCTTACTGGCGCGCAATTAGATGACCAAACCTCTCCTTAGACAGAACTTTCTAGACATTGCCAATAATGTTATCTAATAATATTATTCAGATAATATGAATTATTGTTCCGATAATAGAAAATACTATGTAGTGACAATTATTAAAACAACAGTAATATAAAATATCAACGCAGCAATTATTGAATCAATAAAATAAAATATTGAACAGTAATTACTGTAACCATTATTGAGTAGTGCCTTCTTACGTAAGAATCAATAATTGGTGCAATACCGTGTGCTAGTGTGCAACAACGCGTATTACTGTGTTTTAACCACCGGGTATTCCAACAGTATTAACGGTAACAGCTACGCCGTTATTTATAAACAATTTATTTTTGTCATTTTCTTCATCCAATCGCTTTCCGTTATGGGGCTCACACAAGGCTGCGCCGTCGTACGAATATTCCCCGACAACAAGAATATTCCACGACCAAACAAATATTCCCCGACAACAATGAATATTTTAGGACCACTTGCTTATTTGAAATATTTGCGCATATTACCCATAACTAACCACATTAATCAAATCAACCCTTACTATTTCAAAATAATAAATAGAGGAATTAAATTTTATTTATTAATAATTTGGGGTCTTACAACCTCCCCTCCTTATGAAATTTCGTCCTCGAAATTGACATACGTACCTGGTGTTTCGAAAAGATGAGGATACCTCGCTTTCATTTCCGTTTCCAACTCCCAGGTCATTTTCTCAATAGCATGGTTTCTCCACAAAACTTTAACTTGTGGTATGACCTTCGTGCGTAGGACATGCTCCTTCCTATCCAAGATCTTAACAGGTACCTCCTCGTACGTTAAATCTTCAGCTATCTCGTCTGGTTCTAAATCAATAATGTGGTTCGGGTCTTTCACATATTTACGAAGCATAGATATGTGAAAAACGTTATGAACACGAGACATGCTTGGAGGTAACGCAAGTCTATAGGCCACATTTCTTACTCGGTCAAGAATCTGAAATGGACCAATAAATCGTGGATTGAGCTTTCCTCTCTTCCCAAATCTTGTAACTCCTTTCCATGGAGCTACAGGTAATAATACATGATCCCCAATGTCAAATTCCACGTCCTTTCGATGAAGATCCACATAACTCTTTTGTCGATCCTGTGCCGTTTGTATACATTGTCGAATCGTTTGGATCTTCTCTGTAGTCATTCGTACCAACTCTGGTCCCAACAACGTTGCTTCTCCCACCTCATCCCAACATACTAGAGAACGACACTTTCGTCCATACAATGCTTCAAAGGGAGTCACACCTATACTTGTCTGATAACTGTTGTTGTAGGAGAATTCCACCAATGGTAGGTACTTATCCCAACTCTCTTTGAGATCTAGGACACAAAGTGCTAATAGATCTTCAAGAGTTTGAATAGTCCTCTTTGATTGTCCGTCCGTTTGAGGATGGTAAGCTGAACTAAATCGTAAATCCGTGCCTATAGCTTTTTGCAAGCTAACCCAAAATCTTGAAGTGAATCTTGGGTCACGATCCGAAACTATGGATACTGGCATGCCATGCAGTCTCACCATCTCGTTCACGTACATACTAGCAAGACGTTAAAGGGAATAAGTCTCACGTATCGGCAAGAAACGAGCGGACTTGGTTAATCTATCAACAATGACCCTTTGGCACTTGATACTCCGCCTTTACACGTTGACAAGTTAAACACCTCGAGATAAACTTTGCAATCTCTCTCTTCATATTGTTCCACCAAAATGTATGTCGAAGATTATGATACATTTTAGTACTTCCAGGATGGATTGCAAATGGTGTATTGTGTGCCTCCATCATGATCTTGTACTTTAAATCAGAATTGTTAGGAAAACAAAGTCTGGAGTGGACTCGAAGTATCGATTCTTGCTTCCAGAATAGCACCTTCTTGTACTTTCTTCTTCATACGCATCAGCTCCCGGTCTGTGGCTTAAGCAACTTTAACTTTATCGATTAAAGTTGATTCTATGCGTATACTTGACTTTATCGCACTCGTTCTTGCATATGATCTTCTACTCAATGCGTCAGCTACCGCGTTCACTTTTTCAGGATAGTATTGGATGGTATGATCGAAATCCTTCAACAGCTCCAGCTAACGTCGGTGTCGCATGTTGAGTTCTTTTTGAGTGAAGAAATATTTGAGGCTTTTATGGCCTGAATATATCTCCACTTTCTTCCCATATAGATAGTGCCTCCAGATCTTTAGCGCGAAAACGACTGCTGTCAACTCTAGATCATGAGTAGGATAATTCCTCTCATATTCTTTAAGTTGTCGCGAGGCATAGGCTATGACTTTCCCACGTTACATGAGAACACATCCTAACCCTTTGCCTGAAGCATCGCTGTAGATAACAAATCTATCTGAACCAGATGGTATTGTCAGAACAGGTGCCGAAATGAGTCTCCTCTTAAGCTCTTGGAAACTCTTCTCGCATTCTTCGCTCCATACGAATTTGATATCCTTCTTGAGTCAGCTGAGATAATGGAGTAGCGATTCGAGAAAATCCTTTTACGAATCTCCGATAATAACCAGAAAGCTACGTATTTCGATTACTAACTTAGGTTGCTCCCAACTGTGACTTATATCCAAATCTTGGATATCACGTCACAATGGCACCTATCAGTTTACTACCGCACGAATATGGTGTCCCCTACAGAGAGTCTGGCTTCAGTGCATTCCACAAAAGAAGTCACCAGATAGAGGCTCGGGTACAAACTTCTACAGTTAGGTTTTTAACTCCTGAAGTTCAATAGGAGCCATTCGATATGAGATTTTAGAAGTGAGTTTTGTACCAGATTCAAAGATGATACAAAATTCAATATCACGCGTAGGCCAAGAAATTCTTCAGGAAATACGTCAGGGATTTACTAACAATAGAAATATAATTCAAATCTGACGTATTTTTGTTCAAGTCCATAACATAGCTAAGAAAGCTTGACATCCGTTTTTCAATAAACGAATGACTTTACGGCTTGATATGAAAGAGTTTGACTTCAATGGTTTGGTTGCTTGAATTTGAATAACAGGTTGCTTAGGAATATGAAAACTAACAACCTTACAAAAGCAATCAATTTGGCATGATGAGTAGTTAACCAATCGATCCCTAAAATCACATCAAAAGCAAGTATCTTTAAAGAGATAAGATCAACAGGTAATGTGATGGTGCCAACTTGGATCAAACAAGATTTTTAAACAGTGGATGAAATGAAAGTTTCTCTTAAAGAAGTTTCCACAGATAAATCAAAGTCTAATTTCTCCGGAGTCAAGTTTAAACGTTGAGCAAAAGCAGGAGAAATAAATGAATGGGTAGAATCGGTATCTAATAAAGTATAGACTTCGCAAAAATTTATAATTAACTAACCCGTGCTAATTTCGTTCGGGTTCCTCGCATTCTGACCAGTCACGAAAAATGCTCTTCCAGGAACCGTTGACTTTAACTTTTCTGGGACAACTTTTTGAGTCACCGTCCTCGCTGAACTTGGTTTTGCTATCATACAATCTCGAGCGATATGTCCTTCCTTTCCACAGTTATAACATACCTTAAACTGTTGTGGACAATTTGGGCTGATATGTCCTTATTTTCCGCACTTATAGCATATGACCGGTGGTCGTTCTCCTCCCTTGGAACCAGTTGCTGCTGGTACTGACGTCTTTGTATTGTCATTGTTGAATCTCCTCTTTTTAAAATCTCCTCCCGACTCGCTTCTTCTATTCTCATGGCCACGATTACCACCAGAGTGGTTGTCGTTCTTGTCCGTATTCTTCTTTCTCCGCTGGTTATCGTTGTTCTGATGACTGCTGTCACCGGTATGATCCTGGTTATGGTCCCTCGATTGACCGTACTCGTTATCTCGCTCTAATAATTGAGCCCTGTTGACAACATCTGAATAGAGAGAAAATTTATGAGAAATGAGATATTGACGTATGCCGGGTTTCAAACCTCTCAGAAACATTCGCGTCATACGTTCCTCATTCTCCACCAAATGAGGTGCAAACCTGGACAACTCCGCAAACTTCGCCTCGTACTGGGACACCGTCATGTTATTCTGCTCCAGTCCTATAAACTCTACCTCCTTCATATGACGAATACTTTCAGGAAAGTACTTGTCATTGAACATTTTCTGAAACGTTTCCCAAGACATGCTGAGTGCGGCTGAATGGGTACGCTTCACAGACTCCCACCAATAGTCTGCCTCGCCACGGAACATAAAGGTGGCAAATGGAACCTTCTGTTCCTCAATGCATCCCAAGACATCGAATATCTTGGTAATTTGCTTGACCCACGTTTCCGCCATGATTGGATCTGGCTTTCCCTTAAATTCTGGTGGTCCCAACTCTTTGAACTGCTTGGCTGTGACAAGCCGCGCATTGTTATCATCTCCTCCCGTATTCTGTACACGAGTCTCCCTCGTCTGGTTTTGCATGAACTGCGAAAAGCTTCTAAACATCTCATCGTTCACCGTCTGCTCAGTGGTGTTGTTCACAGGAGGAACATTGCCAGCCTGTTGCACGTTCTCCTCGTTGGTGAGTACAAGTGTCTCCACGGTTTCATTTACTCCACTGTTAACATTCTCAGTCGACATTCTCAAATACTGCCATAAAACAAGGGTTAATTTAACAAATTAACAAATCACATAATATCCCTATATTATGACCGACCAACAAATAAGCTTAGGTAGGACACACTAGCGAAGGATTTACTCGTCTCTCCCTCCTAGTTCTATTCCCCGATCTCCGCCAGAGATCATATCCCTAAGCTCTGATACCAACTGTGACGCCCCCAAAATAGGTCCATTCCACCCAACCCATTCTGAGTCGCCAAATACATGGTACAGAAACAACTACAACTTTATTAATACATTTGTCGTGCAAAATACGACAACAAATATACTGTGAGTTTAAATACAAATATTGTCATCTAGACAGTATTCATACTCAATTAAGTACTCATTATACTTATTGATACACTATTTTACAAAATAGTGAGAACTACTAAAACAACTGTCTTGAACCATCATTCCATACCCCGACTAGTACTCGCTACATTCTCGCCTCCTGAGAAGAAAATGGAACAACAAGGAAAAGGGTGAGCTCAACTAGCCCAGTAAAGAATATTATGACTAAGATAATATACAACAAATTATCGTTAGTCTTCAACAGGGAAAAATCTAATAGAATACAATAGACAACAAGTTTTACATCAATAACTGCAGCGGAAACAGCAAACCATTAGAAGAGTCAAGTAGAGAATGAGTTCTACTATCTTCTAAGATTTAAAAGTCCATCATCAATATTTTATCCCTGTAACAACAATCAATAACCATCTTTAATCAAATATTCATCTTTGCACTACAGGCCAAAGATATTCATTTGTATCACCAGTCGATCATGTTCATCTCAACACCTGTTCATCTTTGCACTACGGGCCAAAGATATTCATCAGAAATCATCAATCTTTGCACTACAGGCCAAAGATATTCAATTATATCATCATTTAGGACTGAGGATGATGAAAAATATTTTAAAGGAAACGAATCCAGTGAAACAAAATAATAAATATTAAGGATTCGTATTTCAGCTATTCCATGTCCAAAAATACCTCATAAATAATCATAGTGGAGTAAAATTCAAGAATGATCAAAATATGGATACAATCAAAGCTAGTATCCAGAATAGATATTTTGGATAAAAAGAAGAAAATTTCATTTTTCGGTGAATAGTAACCCGTGAATAGTAACTCGTGAATAGTAACTCATGAATAGTAACTCATGAATAGTAACCCCGACATGAAAAGTTTCAAATTTGATAAAAAGTTCAGATCAATACTTCGGCATAATGATATTGAAGAAATAATATCATTTAAGAAGAAATAACATCCCTTACCTCAGTAAAAACAGTACTTCTAGTTGAAACACCGGATATAGGTTATGACTTGAACTTGCACCGTATAGCAATACTCAAAGTATTAGAATACTCACAAGAATACGCTCACTAATATAGAGAGAGAAAGCGAGAGAAACTTGTGTTTCTGGTGTGATTTTCAATTCTAACCTAAGCACCCTATTTATAGGAAAATGCTTAGAACACCAAAACAGAAAATTGAATATAATATTAATATAATTATACAAATTTTCCTTAGCCCACCTTTGGTCAAAAACACCAGCCACACATGTTAATGATGTCCAACAAAATACCAAAAAACGTTTTTCTTAACTCTAATAAATAAAACTTCCAAAAATCAATTATTTCGGAACTTCAGAACTTCAATAATTCATAATAAATAGCTCTTTTATCAGAAAATTTAAATCTCGCGAGTTTTTATAGGAAATTCAATTCTCTACAACTTTGCAGAAGAAAGTTTTTCCAAATTCTAAATAGAAATTGACCAAAATTCACAAACGGGCGATTTTACAGTCAATAATAAATTTTCGGTCAAGAATTGTGTCCACCAACACACAAAACATGTGTTAATCATTTAATGCCACAAAAATACTCTTCCTCCTCATATACTCATATATCCCACATTCATTATAAAAATATCATTATCAATATATTATTAAAATAATATATTTAAATAAATTATTTTATTAGAAAAAGATAAAATATTAATTTTCAACAATCGTCACATTAAAAATTTTCTCCATCTATATCCACATAAAATCAATATTTTTCTCATCATATAAATCAATAATTAATTATACACAAATAATATTACAGAACCACAGTACTGGCAACCAGGCCGTTCCTAGGAAAGAGGGGGCTTTCCAATAAGGATCTTTCCTTACTGGCGCGCAATTAGATGACCAAACCTCTCCTTAGACAGAACTTTCTAGACATTGCCAATAATGTTATCTAATAATATTATTCAGATAATATGAATTATTGTTCCGATAATAGAAAATACTATGTAGTGACAATTATTAAAACAACAGTAATATAAAATATCAACGCAGCAATTATTGAATCAATAAAATAAAATATTGAACAGTAATTACTGTAACCATTATTGAGTAGTGCTTTCTTACGTAAGAATCAATAATTGGTGCAATACCGTGTGCTAGTGTGCAACAACACGTATTACTGTGTTTTAACCACCGGGTATTCCAACAGTATTAACGGTAACAACTACGCCGTTATTTATAAACAACTTATTTTTGTCATTTTCTTCATCCAATCACTTTCCGTTGTGGGGCTCACACAAGGCTGCGCCTTCGTACGAATATTCCCCGACAACAAGAATATTCCACGACCAAACAAATATTCCCCGACAACAATGAATATTTTAGGACCACTTGCTTATTTGAAATATTTGCGCATTTTACCCATAACTAACCACATTAATCAAATCAACCCTTACTATTTCAAAATAATAAATAGAGGAATTAAATTTCATTTATTAATAATTTGGGGTCTTACATGTTTCACAATTCCTTTCAGGTAATAAGAGTGTAGCTGGGTCGAGCGTGCGTAACAAGAGAATAGAACGGTGGTCATCATTTAGTAATTATATTTGGTGAATAAAATAGGGTGAGGCGAACCCAACGTTAGAAGGGTGTTTTGTCACTATCATACAAGATATCTAATGACATACAACCTCGTGTCATCATAAGACAGGGTTGTGCTCATTCACTTGCTGTGTATCTTTACGAGCACTACCTATATAATCTTGGTGTTTGTTTGAAGTATAATTTTTAATTAGAGACAGTGGAGATAATGATATGTCAAGAGAAGACTCACCATTGGGAAGAATATGATAGTAAACTTCTCGTTTTTCTTTGGGGTCTATTGGGTCAACCAAGGATAATTCTGTGGCCATATGATATCTATCATAACCTAGACGCATGGCCTCCCATGTACGAAGGTTTCCTTGAGCACTTCCCAAAGATTCTAATTTCTAAAATAGTTTTTGACTATACCTTTATGTAAGGTGTCATTGTGAGGTGCTGTCCACGATTGGGACATGAGTCACATTTGGTATATATTTGTATCCAAACTCACAGAATATGTGTTGTTATATTTTGCACGATAATTGTTGTAATAAAGTTGTAGTTATTTTCTGTACCATGTATTTGGCGACTCAGAATAGGTTGGATGGAATGAACCTGTTTTGGGGTTGTCACAGTTGGTATCAGAGCTTAAGAATATGGTCTCTGGTGGAGATCGGGTAATATAACTAGGAGGGGAGAGATGAGTAAATCCTTTGCTAGTGTGTCCTACCTAAGCTTAATTGTTTGTTGGTCATAATATATGGATATTATGTGATACGTTAGTTTGCTTAATTAACCCTTTTTTTATGGCAGTATTTGAGAATGGCAGCTGAGAATGCTAACAATGGAGTGAATGGGACTGTGGGGATACCTCTAATCACTAACCATGATAATGTGATGTTAGATGAAGAAGGAATTAGAGAAATCCATGTGGTGAGTGAAGAATTGATAGTTGCACCCGAAATGGTCGCAGAGATAACAGCTGAGAGTGAGGAAGAAGAGGTACCTGAGGAGAGTTTGTTAGAGGTATTATATGATCAAAATGTAGAATTGCAAAATCGTATTCATGAGTTAGAAGAGCAGGCTGAAGAACGACAAGCGGTCATGGAGCAAAAGGATGCAACAATTCAAGCTTGTGTTACCCGATACGTGATGCTTGAACAGAAGCATTCTTTGGCAAAGTATAAGATGATAAAGATGGAATTTGAGCTGAAAGAAGAAAAAACTGAACGAGTGAGAATAAGTTATGCATGGGCAAAAGCCGCACGACACGTGGATATTTTTGAAAGAGATGTCCGATCTAAGAAGGCTAAAATAGATGATATGAATTTCTCTTTTTGGAAAGCAATTGGGAGAACCCAACATCGAGTTTTGAATTACCCTGTACAGAGCGGTCAACCTGAATTCGATATGGATCAAAAATTGATGATTCAGATTATGAATCAGGAGTACGACGAAGCAGTTGAGGGTGGAATATGCCCTATAGAAAAGTATATTCCAACGGTAGTGATGACACCAAATGCTGCCCCAGACAAGTCAAAGCCGAGTAGTTCGAGGGATGTCGGTTGTCATGACTTCCCAACAAATGAGGAACCCAAATGAAGTTATCATGGGAGATGAGCAATGGAGAAATCATAGAATCTGAAATGAAAGCAAGGTATTCTCAACTCTTTGAAATACCAGGTATGTAAATTTCGGGGACGAAATTTCATAAGGAGGGGAGATTGTAAGACCCCGAATTTTATGAAATAAAAGTATTCAATTTTTCTTATAATTACAATTCAGTTAAATTGATAAAATGTTAAAGTTATGGGTGAAATGTGAAAAATTTTCAAAATAAACAAGTGGTTATAAAATAATCATTGTTGTCGGGGAATATTCGTTGGTCGTGGAATATTCTTTCTGTCGGGGAATATTCGTACGACGGCGCAGCTATTTATGGGCCCCATAACGGAAAATGGTTGGATGAAGATAACGACAAAAATTGAGTTTTTATAATTAACGTCGTAGTTGTTACTGTTAACACTGTTGGAATACCCGGTGGTTAAAAAACAGTAATACGCGTTATTGCACAGTATTTTTGAAATTATTGATTCTTACGTAAGAAGGCACTACTGAATAATTATCACAGTAATTACTGTTCAATATTTTATTTTATTGATTCAATAATTGCTGCGTTGATATTTTATATTATTGTTATTTTAATAATTATTGCTGCACAGTATTTCTCATTATCAGATCAATAATTCATATTATTTGAATAATATTATTAGATAACATTATTGGCAATGTCTAGAAAGTTCTGTCTAAGGAGAGGTTTGGTCATCTAATTGCGCGCCAGTAAGGAGAAATCCTTATTGAAAAGCCTCCTCTTTCTTGGGAACGGCCTGGTTATCATAAATGTGATTCTGTAATATTAATTGTGAATAATTAATTATTGATTCATATGATAAGGAAATATTTATTTTATGTGAATATAAATGTTGGATATATTTTGTGGTTAAAAATGAAAGAGTTAATGTTGAGGTGTTTTATCAGTATTTTTGTCGGAATGGAGGTATTAAAAATCAATCAGGATTTTTGAGATATATTGCGGGGGTTATAATTTTTAATCCGACCGTTGGATCGTTGTGATTTTTGGATATGTTATACATATATAAGTTGAGTATATGTTCATAAATTTTGAACTGTTAAAAATGAACGTATGATTTGTTATGAATTTTAAGAGATGACTGGTTTAGAAATTGTTGAAGTTTCGAAATTTATCATTTTGGTGAAAAATTCTAGAATTGGTGGGCCCCACTCTTGGTTGGTGAAGAAATATGCTGAGATTTTTATTCAAATGTGGTGGGTGGGAATAGTAGCAGGTAAAGCCATCAGGTTGCAGGTTAAGTCTGTTTCGGCGTGCTAACATTTTTCTACAAATAGAGGGCTAAGTTAGAATTGAAAATCACACCAGAAACATAAGCTTTCTCTCTTTCTCTAACTATATTATGAAGTATATTTTGTGAGTATTTAGATACTTTGAGAGTTGTTATTCAGTGCAAGTTTCCTTCGACTTTGCATTCCAGTCAAAAATACTGCACTTTTGAGGTAAGGGATAGTAAGGGATTTTAAGGGTTATTATGTTTTTCAGTTCGTAATTCTTCTGACCTTCATAAAATTCTGAAAAAATTTAAAATGATATTTTGATGAGTTTTATTGATTGTGTCCAAAAATGGTGATTTTTGGATGTATATATTAAGGGTTATGAATTTTACGGGAAAAGACTATTTTAAAAGTAACCGCTTATAACTCCTTGTGGTTAACTCCAAAATTGATAAAATTTTTATTGAAAGTATATCTATATAATATCAGTGTACTCTGTGAATTTTGGAATTTTTGGATAAAAGTACAATTTATGATAAATGTCTAAATATTCGGCGGTTTTGGCCATATGAAAAATAGTAAATGAGTTTTAAAAATTCTGAGAAAAATATATGTTCAATATGGGACTATATTCTGCTAAATCCCAGAAAAGAAATATTTTTGGAACTGATTTGGTATTTTTCATGAAAATAGACTAGTTATGAGAAAATAATTTAAATATGTTATGTGAAGTAAGAAAATTGGAAAATAGGATTTTATGGCTTGAGAATTCTATATGAGGTATATGCAGATTTTTGATAAGGGTTTTGGTTATTGGTAATGAAATCTTATGAGTTTGGCATTTTATGATGATTAAATGTATTATTTAATAAAGTGTAAACAATTAAAATAAATTGTTTATAAGTTTAAGAAATGTTATTTCAATATCATTATGCTAAAATATTGGTATGGATTTTATTGTGAAATTTCTACCTTTTTGTGTCGGGTTTACTATTCACGAGTTACTATTCATGAGTTATTATTCACGAGTTACTATTCACAACAAAATTGGTTTTTTTTCTGACCAAATTATAGTTGATTTATGAATATTACTCTTGAGATTAAATTTTTATGTTGATTATATTGATTTTATTATCATATATAATATTTTTATAATCCTAATGATGATATTTCTCTTTGACTTGAGTGTAAAGATGGGTAGATTTTTGGTATGATCATGACTATGGGTTCCCTTTGGCAAGTAGTGCCAAGTTGAATTGTTGACTGATATGATCATGACCATTGAATTTATAATTGAATATCTTTAGATTAAGTGCAAAAGTGAATTGATCAACATGGTTATAATTATTGTTTATATAAATTCTGAAATGATTATATATTTCTTTGAGATATTAATATATTTGGCCTATAGTGCAAATATGAATTGTTGATGAATATATTTGGCCTGTAGTGCAAATATGAACTGTTGTTGAAAATCTTTAGCCTGTAGTGCAAATATGAACTGGTGATGAATATCTTTGGCCCATAGTGCAAAGATGACCTGTGGTTGAATATCTTTGGCCAGTAGTGCAAAGATAAATTGTTGATGAATATCTTTGGCCCGTAGTGCAAAGATGACATGTTGTTGAATATCTTTGGCCAGTAGTGCAAAGATGAATAGGTGTTGAGATGAACATGACCAACTGGTGATACAAATGAATATCTTTGGCCGTAGTGCAAAGATGAAGTTATTAGTATGATTATGAACAGGAAATGTGATTTGGTGTAACCATGATCTTTGATGTTTCAGGTAAAGATAGGTGATGAAAATTATCTTCGTCCTGGATGAGAAGAGAAATTTAGAACTACAATTATGATTATGAGTTATTCATATGTTTGTGGACCAGAACTGTTGATTGATGTTACAGGAATAAAACATTGTTAGTGGATTTTTAACATGGAGAAGATAATAGACTTTATGGTATATTTGACTCTTCTAATGGATTGCACGTTCCACTACAACTATGGTTAAAAATTTTTATCATCTACCATATGTTCTAAATCTCTGATTTATAACTGATGAAGTCTATTGATAATTTATTTATCTTTAGTCATGATATTCTTTACTGGGCTAGTTGTGCTCACCCTTCTGTTTCACAATTCCTTTCAGGTAATAAGAGTGTAGCTGGGTCGAGCGTGCGTAACAAGGGAATAGAACGGTGGTCATCATTTAGTAATTATATTTGGTGAATAAAATAGGGTGAGGCGAACCCAACGTTGGAAGGGTATTTTGTCACTATCATACAAGATGTCTAATGACATACAACCTCGTGTCATCATAAGACAGGGTTGTGCTCATCCACTTGCTGTGTATCTTTACGAGCACTACCTATATAATCTTGGTGTTTGTTTGAAGTATAATTTTCAATTAGAGACAGTGGAGATAATGATATGTCAAGAGAAGACTCACCATTGGGAAGAATATGATAGTAAACTTCTCGTTTTTCTTTGGGGTCTATTGGGTCAACCAAGTATAATTCTGTGGCCATATGATATCTATCATAACCTAGACGCATGGCCTCCCATGTACGAAGGTTTCCTTGAGCACTTCCTAAAGATTTTAATTTTTAAAACAGTTTTTGACTATACCTTTATGTAAGGTGTCATTGTGAGGTGTTGTCCACGATTGGGACATGAGTCACATTTGGTATATATTTGTATCCAAACTCACAGAATATGTGTTGTTATATTTTGCACGACAATTGTTGTAATAAAGTTGTAGTTATTTTCTGTACCATGTATTTGGCGACTCAAAATAGGTTGGTTGGAATGGACCTATTTTGGGGTTGTTACAGTAACAGATCACACACGAAGCTTGACGGCTTGTGCCGCCGGGTGATAGCTCCGGTGTGAGAATAGTACAGGCCGTTACAAGGTTTAACAATGGAGGCTTTAGTGTTTAGTGTTCAAAATGGTATTACCTATTAATTGTAGTCTAGCCTTGTATTTATAGCCATTCTTGTCACCTTAGAGTCTACTTCTAAGTCAGATTAAGACTCTTAAATATAGCAGTTACCATTATTTGGGTCCAACATAATCTCCTTAAAAGGTGTAAGTTGGATACAATCCAAACACTAACTTTGGAGTTACTTTATTCAAATATGGTTAGGATTAGGATCCTTAACCATTTAGAGCCCTTATCACTCTGGACTCCATACAAGGGCCAACCCACTGTACATGCCCAATCCAACTGAACCACATAAACTGGTCTGGGCTCCGGCCCAATGGACTCGGATGCCCGACACCGAACATCACCACTTAGAATAGGACTCTGGCTCGCAGGGCTTGAATGTCCGAACCCGAACATCTTCAATATCTTTAACGACTTTGGCCCAATGAGCTCAATCTCCTCGACCTCAGCCCATATAAGGGTCGTTAAAATGCTCCCGAACAGATAGGATAAAGATCGCTAGACACTTAAAATGTAACAAGATAAATATGATGCAATGTACTGTAGCATAATGCAAATGTACGCTGAATGCATGAAATGGATGCTACTCCAAGAAATGATACCAGAGGATGTTGACATTGGGGTTATCACTAAGGTCTTTAATCCTCAGTGCAGGCTTTCCACCGCAGATGTTCTTCTCATATACAAGAGACTTTGGAGGAATTGTGTTTTGTCTGATGAAGACTTGTATAACAGATTCCATCATCGATCCTCCTCGATGACGATGATTTTTCCTGGTTTGTATCGCCAGGTCCTTCCAGCACTCTATTGGAGTTACTGCCAATAGTTTGTGTTGTCAGGGTTGCCTGACCTTTATTAAAATGTGCTTCAACTACTAATATCATGGGACCATCTCTGATGCTTCGTTGGATTTACTTGCCAACGGCTAAAAACGTCAAGGCTGCTTGATCTTCATTGAAATGTGCTTCAACGGTTGGATATCATCGGACCATCTCCGATGCTTCCCTGGGTTTAATTGCCAACGGCTGAATAACGTCAAGGATGTTTGACCTTCGTTGAAATGTGTTTCAACGGTGAAGTTTGTATGAACTCTTCGCTGGGGAGCAGTTTGAAAGGTATGGTTGCAATTGAAATCACAACCCCAAGTTAATGGCTTCGGACCTTTGTGAGGTATTGCCAAATGTAGTTTGCAACAACTGTGATCATCGGCTTTGTGCACCCTGCATTTGGGCGAATACCAATGAATGATATGTAGACCTGCAGTTTAGTCTCCGAAAATCAGGATTTCAGGCTTTTCCGCTTAATCGCGTAGTTTCTTTTTTCCTGATTTAACTTTTTAGCTTGTGGGACCTCTTTTGCACCTCAAATTGGATCGAGCCGGAGGGGGTGGGACCCACCTAATGGTTGGCTTTGAGGGTGGTTTCTCGACTGGTGTCGAGCATGTGATGTCCACCCGTTAGATTCCTCTCTTCACAGATGGAGGATGAGAGCTCTATTTAGGAGAGCGTGATATCAGGAGCATCACAGGAGAGATTCGTATACCGATCTATCCTCCTATCGTGCGTTATTGGCCTCTATCACAGCCACCGATCAGAGATATCCCGTTGGTAGGAGTTGATGGCTTTTATTTGTCAGAGGGACCGTTCACTCAGGAGGTATTCTACCGTTGGTGGTCTCCTCGTACCATCGGAGCTCAGACCCGCGCCACACAGTTTATGGAGGATATGGTTCTTGGCTCCGTCATGATTGTGGATTGGATTTCCTGCGTCCGAGAGTCTACTCATTTGACGCAGATTGATAGCTTGACCCATCAGTTGGACCGGGCGCATTTTTTCATCCGATATTTGGGCAGAGATCCATCAGAGGCGGATACTTTTGATCCTTCCAGCTTAGGGACTGGCCCTTTAGGTGGCTTATATTCAGGTGGTTTTGCCGGTGCAGATTCTCCATTATATCGGCCTGATATCCCTCTTGGCAGAGATACCGTGACTCAGAAGGAGTTACATCAGACGGATAGGTTGGATGATGTATACATCAACAATATTGACTTCTTTTGATAGGTATTTGTTAGATAATGGGTGGCTGTACCCCATTCTCGTTATATCTTTTAATAGGCCTCTGTTAGTTGTTTGGCGACTATGCCCCATTTCCTTGTATTTTCCAGCTGTATACAGAGATGATGTACTTAGGAATGTATATATATATATATATACTATTTTCCATTCCGTACATCATATTGACATTTATTGTTTATCATGCATGTATTATGTTATGTATATGTATGTCCAGAGATATTTAGCATTGACCCCTGGATGGTCTTATGACACGGCCCCACAGATGTCTTCATCGACAGTTAGCCGTATTGATCACACCCCACTAGTATTGGTGGCCTCCTATTTGAGATCGTGGTATGATAGTTTGTCACCCCCAGATCAGCTGTTGCGGCACTCTGTGACCCTCCTGATATTCCAAGTTCCATTGGGTTTTGTAGAGGGCATGCTGGAGCACTGGGTATTGGTTAGGCAGGTGTTCTGGTTTGAGACCCAGGAGTTGACTCCTACCTTAGAGGAGTATGAGCGTCTGACATATTTGCCACTGGACATGCCTTGCGCTCGGATGACTGTAGGAGATATGAGCTGACAGTTTATGACCTTTACTAGTTTGAGGCGTAGAGTGGCCTATGATGAGATTTCCTCCGGGCATGTAATGTCCATGCATTTTTTGATAGATAGATTTGGCTCCTTGGACAGTTATGCGCAGCACTCCGGGGATTTCACCACATCGGAGGATGAGTGGCGTGTTGCCAGAGTAGACGTACTCTTGATGTGTGTAGTGGCTTATCTGTACATGCCACTATACATGGATCATTTAGACATCGGTGTGATTATGGCAGTACGGGCTCTCTAGGAGGGACATACCATTATACCGATGATTGTGGCAAAGACCTTGAGGTCAGCTACGTATTGCCACACCCATCCTGCAGGGGTAGTTACAGGAAGCTCGGTCATGATGTATGTGTGGTTTATGTCACACCTGAGACCGATTGGCACCTTCTGACGCCATGAGTATTATTTTTCCCATGAGATAGCTATGTCTTACTCCTTTCAGCCGGCGGAGTGTACAGACGCTGCTTCTTGGTCGGTTTTCTTGACAGGGATCGAGGATCCATTTGATATTTTACTGTGTTCAGGGCTTAGTTCTCCATACAACTTCATTACTCATGCATCTAGCATGGATTATCTTCCTTTGACTGGTTTGAGGGGTGTGACCACTTGTCATCCACTGGCTGTGATGGCACAGTTTGACCAATTTTAAGATGTTCATCCCTTTGATGGGTCCTTGGGTTAGCATATGTCATCTCAGCTTTTGTCAGCAGAGGATTTATCCATGGTTTATGCCTGTTGGGCCCAGCAAAAGAGGGATGATTTTGCTACTAGCCATCCAGGTCGTTCCACAGAGTATTCTGCATGGCTGGAGACAGAGATTACATCGGTTGGGGTTGTATCCACAGAGCCGGGGATTGATTTTGATAGTGGGGAGCTTATGGAGGACCCTGATTCTCCCACTGAGGATGAGCTATTTGCTAGGTTGACAGCAGCTCTGATTGATTCTCCCAATATTTCTGCTACTGTGACTCCACATTCTGCAGAGTATTTAAAGCAGAGTCTACATCTGATGACAAATGAGAGGGATTAGGCTAGGGCCTTGATGTTGACAGCTCTTTCTGGGAGAGATGTTGCTCTAGTTGAGAGAGATAATACTTTAGCTCGTAGAGATACCGCTGTTGCTGAGCGGGACGAGACTAGGTCATCTAGAGATGCAGTTGTTACTGAGCGGGATGGCGCTATATCTGCCAGAGATGTCGCTATTGCAGATAGTACTACATTGAGGACCCATACTGTTGATATCATTGCAGAGATGATCACATTCATTGATGAGCATAGTGTCACCATGCAGATGGTTGTAGACCTCTTAGCTCGTATTGATACCCTTGGGCAGGAGCTCACAGAGTTACCCCCTTCTTATGAGAGGGATGCTATGTTGGATTTGATAGCGCACATATCCACTGATTTATAGATTGGCTTGAATTTTCCTACACAGACTAGCTTAGCCATTTTTGTCATGTACAGGACACATTGTATATATCAAACAATATTATATATGACAGGGAAATATATTTTAATTCACTTCCCTTTTAGTTATGCCTTGTTACTTGCTTGATATTTTCCTGTTTCTCAAGGACTTGTGATCTCAATGTATTCTGAACTCTCCTTTGATGGATGGACATTGAGATGTCTCAAGATCTTTCAGAATGGATCGTTGATCTGTATATTCCCCTACCCTTTAGTGTCTTGGGTGTGACGCCCCCAAAATAGGTATACAACACCCATTCTGAGTCGCCAAATACATGGTACAAAAAGTAAACTACAACTTCAATAATACAATTGTCGGGCAAAATACGACAACACATACTGTGAGTTTAAATACAAATATTGTCTTCTAGACAATATCCACACTCAAATAAGTCCTCATTACAATTATTCAAACACTATTTTACAGAAATAGTGAGGACTGCTAAAACATCTTTCTAGAACCATCACTTCATACCCTGACTAGATCCTGCTATGTTCTCACCTCCTGAGAAGAAAAATGGAACAAAAAGGAAAAGGGTGAGCTCAACTAGCCCAGTAAGGAATATTATGACTAAGATAATATACAACAAATTATCATTAGTATTCAACAGGGAAAAATCTGATAGAATATAATCGACAACAAGTTTTAGATCAACAATTGCAGCGGAAACAACAAACCATTAGAAGAGTCAAGTAGAGAATGAATTCTACTATCTTCTAAGATTTAAAAGTCCATCATCAATATTTTATCCCTGTAACATCAATTAATAATCATCTTTAACTAAATATTCATCTTTGCACTACAGGCCAAAGATATTCATTTGTATCACCAGTCAGTCCTGTTCATCTCAACACCTGTTCATCTTTGCACTACAGGCCAAAGATATTCATCAGGTAATCATAAATCTTTGCACTACATGCCAAAGATATTCAGTAGTATCATCATTTAGGACTAAGGATGATGAAAAATATTTTAAAGAAAACGAATCTAGTGAGATAAAAGAACAAATATTAGGGATTCGTATTACAGTTTATCCAAGTTCAATAATACCCCATAATAACCAATTCTGAAGCAGAATTCAAAAATAAAGATCAAAACATGGAACAATCAAAGACAGTAACCATAATAGACAACTTAGACAAAAAGAAGAAAATTTTATTTTTTGGTGAATAGTGCCGTATTCGTGAATAGTATCGTATACGTATACGTGAATAGTAACCCCGACACAAAAAGTTCTAAATTTGATAAAAAGTTCATATCAATATTTTCGCATAATGATATTGAAGAAAATATCATTTAAGAAGAAGATAATATCCCTTACCTCAATATATCAGTACTTCTGGTCGGAATACCGGTATAAGGCTGAAAGAAACTTGCTCTGATGAATAGAAACTCTCAAAGTATCTAAATACTCACAAAATACACTCAATAATCTAGAGAGAGAAAGAGAGAAAACTTATTTTTCTGGTGTGATTTTCAATTCTAACTTAACCCTCTATTTATAGGAAAATATTAGCACGCCGAAGCAGACTTAACCTGCAACCTGATGACTTTACCTGCTACTATTTCCACCCACCACATTTGAATAAAAATCTCAGCACATTTTTACCAACCAAAAGTGGGGCCCACCAATTCTAGAATTTTCCACCAAAATGACAAATTCTGCAACTTCTATAATTTCTGAACCAGTCATCTCGTAAAATTCATAACAACCCCAAAATAGGTCCATTCCACCCAACCCATTCTGAGTCGTCAAATACATGGTACAGAAAATAACTATAACTTTGTTACAACAATTGTCGTGCAAAATACAACAACACATATGCTGTGAGTTTGGATACAAATATATACCAAATGTGACATTGAACACCATCATGTATCAGCACCTCACAAAGGTACCTTACATAAAGGTATAGTCAAAAACTGTTTTAGAAACTAGAATCTTTGGGAAGTGCTCAAGGAAACCTTCGTACATGGGAGGCCATGCTTCTAGGTTATGATAGATATCATATGGCCACAGAATTATCTTTGGTTGACCCAATAGACCTCAAAGAAAAACGAGAAGATTACTATCATATTCTTCCCAATGGTGAGTCTTCTCTTGACTTATCATTATCTCCACTGTCTCTAATTGAGAATTATACTTCAAACTAACACCAAGATTATATAGGTAGTGCTCGCAGATATACTCAGCAAGTGGATGAGCACAACCCTGTCTTATGATGACACGAGGTTGTATGCCATTAGACATCTTGTATGATAGTGACGAAACACCCTTCCAACGTTGGGTTCGCCTCACCCTATTTTCTTCACCAAATATAACTACTAAATGATGACCACCGTTCTATTCCCTTGTTACCCCCGCTCGACCCAGCTACACTCTTATTACCTGAAAGGAATTGTGAAACAAAAGGGTGAGCACAACTAGCCCAGTAAAGAATATCATGACTAAAGATAAATTATCAATAGTCTTCATCAGTAATAAATCAGAGATTTAGAACATATGGTAGATGATAAAAATTTTAACCATAGTTGCAGCGGAACGAGCAATCCATTAGAAGAGTCAAAGAGACTATAAAGTCTATTATCTTCTCCATGTTAAAAATCCACCAACAATGTTTTATCCCTGTAACATCAATCAACAATTCTGGTCCACAATCACATGAATAACTCATAATCATAACTGTAGTTCTAAATTCCCCTTCTCATCCAGGACGAAGATAATTTTCATCACCTATCTTTACCTGAAACATCAAAGATCATGGTTACACCAAATCACATTTCCTGTTCATAATCATACTAATAACTTCATCTTTGCACTACGGCCAAAGATATTTATTTGTATCACCAGTTGGTCATGTTCATCTCTGTAAGACCCCGAATTTTATGAAATAAAAGTATTCAATTTTTCTATTCAGTAAATGGTTAAATTGATAAAAGTTAAAGTTATGGGTGAAATGTGAAAATTTTTCAAAATAAGCAAGTGGTTATAAAATAATCATTGTTGTCGGGGAATATTCGTTTGGTCGTGGAATATTCTTTCTGTCGGGGAATATTCGTACGACGGCGCAGCTATTTGTGGGCCCCATAACGAATAACTGTCGGATGAAGAAAACGACAAATTTGAGTTTTTACAAATAACGGCGTAGTTGTTACCGTTAACACTGTTGGAATACCCGGTGGTTAAAATACAGTAATACGCGTTATTGCACAGTAGCACACGGTATTGCATAGTATTTTTGAAAATATTGATTCTTACGTAAGAAGGCACTACTCAATAATTGTTACAGTAATTACTGTTCAATATTTTATTATTGATTCAATAATTGCTGTATTGATATTTTATATTATTGTTGTTTCAATAATTGTTGCTGCACAGTATTTTCCATTATCAGATCAATAATTCATATTATTTGAATAATATTATTAGATAACATTATTGGCAATGTCTAGAAAGTTCTGTCTAAGGAGAGGTTTGGTCATCTAATTGCGCGCCAGTAAGGAGAAATCCTTATTGGAAAGCCCCCTCTTTCCTGGGAACGGCCTGGTTGTCATAAATGTGATTCTGTAATATTATTTGTGAATAATTAATTATTGATTCATATGATAAGAAAATATTTATTTTATGTGGATATAAATGAGGGATATATTTTTGTGGTTAAAAATGAAGGAGTTAATGTTGAGATTTTTATCAGTATTTTTGTCGGAATGGAGGTATTAAAAATCAGGGTTTTTGAGATATTTTGGGGGTTATAATTTTTAATCCGACCGTTGGATCGTGGTAATTTTTGGATATGTTATACATATATAAGTTGAGTATATGTCCACAAATTTTGAACCGTTAAAAATGAACGTATGATTTATTATGAATTTTACGAGATGACTGGTTCAGAAATTGTTGAATTTTCGGAGTTTATCATTTTGGTGGAAAATTCTAGAATTGGTGGGCCCCACTTGTGGTTGGTGAAGAAATGTGCTGAATTATATTTCAAATGTGGTGGGTGGGAATAGTAGCAGGTAAAGCCATCAGGTTGCAGGTCAAACCTACCAAAATTTTCCTATAAATAGAGGGCTAAGTTAGAATTGAAAATCACACCAGAAACATAAGCTTTCTCTCTTTCTCTCTCTATATTATGAAGCATATTTTGTGAGTTTTTAGATACTTGTGAGTTTCTATTCATCAGTGCAAGTTTCCTTCAGCCTTATACCGATCAGAAGTACTGCTCTTTTGAGGTAAGGGATATTAAGGGATTTTAAGGGTTGTTATGATTTTCAGTTTCGTAATTTTTCTGATCTTCAAAAATTCTGGAAAAATTTGAAATGATATTTTGATGAGTTTTCTTGATTGTGTCCAAAAATGGTGATTTTTGGATGTATAGATTGAGAGTTATGAATTTTATGAGAAAAGACTATTTTAAAAGTAACAGCTTATAATTCCTTGTGGTTAACTCCAAAATTGATGAAATTTTTATTGGGAGTACATGTATATGATAGAAGTATACTCTGTAAATTTCAGAATTTTTAGACAAAAGTACAATTTTTGATAAATGTCTAAATATTCGGCTATTTTGGCCATATGAAAAATAGTAAATGACTTTTAAAAATTCTGAGAAAAATATATGTTCACTATGGGACTATATTATGCTAAATCCCAGAAAAGAAATATTTTTGGAACTGATTTGGTATTTTTCATGAAAATGGTCTAGTTATGAGTAAATGAATTAAATATGTTTTGTGAAGAAAGAAAATTGGAAAATAGGATTTTATGGCTTGAGAATCCTATATGAGGTATATGCAGATTTTTGATGAGGGTTTTGGTTATTGATGATGAAATTGTAAGAGTTGGCATTTTATGATGATTAAATGCATTAATTAGTAAAGTGTAAACAATTAAAATAAATTGTTTATAAATTTAAGTAATGTTATTCTTTCAATATCATTATACCGAAATATTGGTATGAATTTTATTGTGGAATTTCTATCTTTTGTGTCGGGGTTACTATTCATGAGTTACTATTCACGATTTACTATTCATGAGTTACGAATATTACTCTTGAGATTAAAACTATATGTTGATCATATTATTTTTATCATCATATATAACATTTTTATAACCCTGATGTTGAAATTCTCTTTCACTGGAGTGTAAAGATGGGTAGATTATTGGTATGATCATGACTAGGGTTCTCTTTGGCCTGTAGTGCAAAGTTGAATTGTGACTGGTATGATCATGACCATTGAATTTATAATTGAATATCTTAAGCTTAAGTGCAAAGGTGAATTGATCAACATGGTTATAATTATTGTTTATATAAATTCTGAAATGATTATATATTTCTTTGAGATATGAATATATTTGGCCTGTAGTGCAAATATGAATTGTTGATGAATATCTTTGGCATGTAGTGCAAAGATGGCCTGTTGATGAATATCTTTGGCCTGTAGTGCAAAGATGAACTGTTGTTGAATATCTTTGGCCCGTAGTGCAAAGATGGTTTGTTGATGAATATCTTTGGCCCGTAGTGCAAAGATGGATTTGTTAGTATGATTATAAACAGGAACTGTGATTTGGTATAACCATGATCTTTGATGTTTCAGGTAAAGACAGGTGATGAAAATATTCTTCGTCCTGGGTGCGAAGAAAAATTTATAGTCACAATTATGATTATGAGTTATTCATATGATTGTGGAAAGGAACTGTTGAGTGATGTTACATGGATAAAATATTGTTGGTGGATTTTTAACATGGAGAAGATAATAGACTTTATAGTCTATTTGACTCTTCTAATGGATTGCTCGTTCCGCTGCAACTATGGTTGAAATTTTTATCATTTACCATATGTTCTAAATCTCTGATTTATTGTTGATGAAGGCTATTGATAATTGAATTATCTTTAGTCATGATATTCTTTACTGAGCTAGTTGTGCTCACCCTTTTGCTTCACAATTCCTTTCAGGTAATAAGAGTGTAGCTGGGTCGAGCGGGGGTAACAAGGGAATAGAACGGTGGTCATCATTTAGTAGTTATATTTGGTGAAGAAAATAGGGTGAGGCGAACCCAACGTTGGAAGGGTGTTTTGTCACTATCATACAAGATGTCTAATGACATACAACCTCGTGTCATCATAAGACAGGGTTGTGCTCATCCACTTGCTGAGTATATCTATGGGCACTACCTATATAATCTTGGTGTTTGTTTGAAGTATAATTCTCAATTAGAGACAGTGGAGATAATGATAAGTCAAGAGAAGACTCACCATTGGGAAGAATATGATAGTAATCTTCTCGTTTTTCTTTGGGGTCTATTGGGTCAACCAAGGATAATTCTGTGGCCATATGATATCTATCATAACCTAGACGCGTGGCCTCCCATGTACGAAGGTTTCCTTGAGCACTTCCCAAAGATTCTAATTTCTAAAACAGTTTTTGACTATACCTTTATGTAAGGTGTCATTGTGAGGTGATGTACATGGTTGGAACAATGTCACATTTGGTATATATTTGTATCCAAACTCACAGCATATGTGTTGTTGTATTTTGCACGACAATTGTTGTAATAAAGTTGTAGTTGTTTTCTGTACCATGTATTTGGCGACTCAGAATGGGTTGGATGGAATGGACCTATTTTGGGTTGTCACAGGTGGTATCAGAGCTTAGGGATATGATCTCTGGCGGAGATCGGGGAATAAAACTAGGAGGGGAGAGATGAGTAAATCCTTCGCTAGTGTGTCCTACCTAAGCTTATTTGTTGGTCAGTCATAATATCGGGATATTATGTGATATGTTAATTTGTTAAATTAACCCTTGTTTTGAAGCTGTATTCTAGAATGTTATTTGAAATACAGGAGATGAGCAATGGAGAAATTATGATGACAGAGAAGATGGAATCTGAAATGAAAGGAAGGTATTCTCAACTCTTTGAAATACCAGGTACGTAAATTTCGGGGACGAAATTTCATAAGGAGGGGAGATTGTAAGACCCCGAATTTTATGAAATAAAAGTATTCAATTTTTCTATTCAGTAAATGGTTAAATTGATAAAAGTTAAAGTTATGGGTGAAATATGAAATTTTTTCAAAATAAGCAAGTGGTTATAAAATAATCATTGTTGTCGGGGAATATTCGTTTGGTCGTGGAATATTCTTTCTGTCGGGGAATATTCGTACGACGGCGCAGCTATTTGTGGGCCCCATAACGAATAACTGTCGGGTGAAGAAAACGACAAATTTGAGTTTTTACAAATAACGGCGTAGTTGTTACCGTTAACACTGTTGGAATACCCGGTGGTTAAAATACAGTAATACGCGTTATTGCACAGTAGCACACGGTATTGCATAGTATTTTTGAAATTATTGATTCTTACGTAAGAAGGCACTACTCAATAATTGTTACAGTAATTACTGTTCAATATTTTATTTTATTGATTCAATAATTGCTGCGTTGATATTTTATATTATTGTTGTTTCAATAATTGTTGCTGCACAGTATTTTCCATTATCAGATCAATAATTCATATTATTTGAATAATATTATTAGATAACATTATTGGCAATGTCTAGAAAGTTCTGTCTAAGGAGAGGTTTGGTCATCTAATTGCGCGCCAGTAAGGAGAAATCCTTATTGGAAAGCCCCCTCTTTCCTGGGAACGGCCTGGTTGTCATAAATGTGATTCTGTAATATTATTTGTGAATAATTAATTATTGATTCATATGATAAGAAAATATTTATTTTATGTGGATATAAATGAGGGATATATTTTTGTGGTTAAAAATGAAGGAGTTAATGTTGAGATTTTTATCAGTATTTTTGTCGGAATGGAGGTATTAAAAATCAGGATTTTTGAGATATTTTGCGGGGGTTATAATTTTTAATCCGACCGTTGGATCGTGGTAATTTTTGGATATGTTATACATATATAAGTTGAGTATATGTCCACAAATTTTGAACCGTTAAAAATGAACGTATGATTTATTATGAATTTTACGAGATGACTGGTTCAGAAATTGTTGAATTTTCGGAGTTTATCATTTTGGTGGAAAATTCTAGAATTGGTGGGCCCCACTTGTGGTTGGTGAAGAAATGTGCTGAATTATATTTCAAATGTGGTGGGTGGGAATAGTAGCAGGTAAAGCCATCAGGTTGCAGGTCAAACCTACCAAAATTTTCCTATAAATAGAGGGCTAAGTTAGAATTGAAAATCACACCAGAAACATAAGCTTTCTCTCTTTCTCTCTCTATATTATGAAGCATATTTTGTGAGTTTTTAGATACTTGTGAGTTGCTATTCATCAGTGCAAGTTTCCTTCAGCCTTATACCGATCAGAAGTACTGCTCTTTTGAGGTAAGGGATATTAAGGGATTTTAAGGGTTGTTATGATTTTCAGTTTCGTAATTTTTCTGATCTTCAAAAATTCTGGAAAAATTTGAAATGATATTTTGATGAGTTTTCTTGATTGTGTCCAAAAATGGTGATTTTTGGATGTATAGATTGAGAGTTATGAATTTTATGAGAAAAGACTATTTTAAAAGTAACAGCTTATAATTCCTTGTGGTTAACTCCAAAATTGATGAAATTTTTATTGGGAGTACATGTATATGATAGAAGTATACTCTGTAAATTTCAGAATTTTTAGACAAAAGTACAATTTTTGATAAATGTCTAAATATTCGGCTATTTTGGCCATATGAAAAATAGTAAATGACTTTTAAAAATTCTGAGAAAAATATATGTTCACTATGGGACTATATTATGCTAAATCCCAGAAAAAAAATATTTTTGGAACTGATTTGGTATTTTTCATGAAAATGGTCTAGTTATGAGTAAATGAATTAAATATGTTTTGTGAAGAAAGAAAATTGGAAAATAGGATTTTATGGCTTGAGAATCCTATATGAGGTATATGCAGATTTTTGATGAGGGTTTTGGTTATTGATGATGAAATTGTAAGAGTTGGCATTTTATGATGATTAAATGCATTAATTAGTAAAGTGTAAACAATTAAAATAAATTGTTTATAAATTTAAGTAATGTTATTCTTTCAATATCATTATACCGAAATATTGGTATGAATTTTATTGTGGAATTTCTATCTTTTGTGTCGGGGTTACTATTCATGAGTTACTATTCACGATTTACTATTCATGAGTTACGAATATTACTCTTGAGATTAAAACTATATGTTGATCATATTATTTTTATCATCATATATAACATTTTTATAACCCTGATGTTGAAATTCTCTTTCACTGGAGTGTAAAGATGGGTAGATTATTGGTATGATCATGACTAGGGTTCTCTTTGGCCTGTAGTGCAAAGTTGAATTGTGACTGGTATGATCATGACCATTGAATTTATAATTGAATATCTTAAGCTTAAGTGCAAAGGTGAATTGATCAACATGGTTATAATTATTGTTTATATAAATTCTGAAATGATTATATATTTCTTTGAGATATGAATATATTTGGCCTGTAGTGCAAATATGAATTGTTGATGAATATCTTTGGCATGTAGTGCAAAGATGGCCTGTTGATGAATATCTTTGGCCTGTAGTGCAAAGATGAACTGTTGTTGAATATCTTTGGCCCGTAGTGCAAAGATGGTTTGTTGATGAATATCTTTGGCCCGTAGTGCAAAGATGGATTTGTTAGTATGATTATAAACAGGAACTGTGATTTGGTATAACCATGATCTTTGATGTTTCAGGTAAAGACAGGTGATGAAAATATTCTTCGTCCTGGGTGCGAAGAAAAATTTATAGTCACAATTATGATTATGAGTTATTCATATGATTGTGGAAAGGAACTGTTGAGTGATGTTACATGGATAAAATATTGTTGGTGGATTTTTAACATGGAGAAGATAATAGACTTTATAGTCTATTTGACTCTTCTAATGGATTGCTCGTTCCGCTGCAACTATGGTTGAAATTTTTATCATTTACCATATGTTCTAAATCTCTGATTTATTGTTGATGAAGGCTATTGATAATTGAATTATCTTTAGTCATGATATTCTTTACTGAGCTAGTTGTGCTCACCCTTTTGCTTCACAATTCCTTTCAGGTAATAAGAGTGTAGCTGGGTCGAGCGGGGGTAACAAGGGAATAGAACGGTGGTCATCATTTAGTAGTTATATTTGGTGAAGAAAATAGGGTGAGGCGAACCCAACGTTGGAAGGGTGTTTTGTCACTATCATACAAGATGTCTAATGACATACAACCTCGTGTCATCATAGGACAGGGTTGTGCTCATCCACTTGCTGAGTATATCTATGGGCACTACCTATATAATCTTGGTGTTTGTTTGAAGTATAATTCTCAATTAGAGACAGTGGAGATAATGATAAGTCAAGAGAAGACTCACCATTGGGAAGAATATGATAGTAATCTTCTCGTTTTTCTTTGGGGTCTATTGGGTCAACCAAGGATAATTCTGTGGCCATATGATATCTATCATAACCTAGACGCGTGGCCTCCCATGTACGAAGGTTTCCTTGAGCACTTTCCAAAGATTCTAATTTCTAAAACAGTTTTTGACTATACCTTTATGTAAGGTGTCATTGTGAGGTGCTGTACACGATGATGTCCAATGTCACATTTGGTATATATTTGTATCCAAACTCACAGCATATGTGTTGTTGTATTTTGCACGACAATTGTTGTAATAAAGTTGTAGTTGTTTTCTGTACCATGTATTTGGCGACTCAGAATGGGTTGGATGGAATGGACCTATTTTGGGGTTGTCACAGGTGGTATCAGAGCTTAGGGATATGATCTCTGGCGGAGATCGGGGAATAAAACTAGGAGGGGAGAGATGAGTAAATCCTTCGCTAGTGTGTCCTACCTAAGCTTATTTGTTGGTCAGTCATAATATCGGGATATTATGTGATATGTTAATTTGTTAAATTAACCCTTGTTTTGAAGCTGTATTCTAGAATGATATTTGAAATACAGGAGATGAGCAATGGAGAAATTATGATGACAGAGAAGATGGAATTTGAAATGAAAGGAAGGTATTCTCAACTCTTTGAAATACCAGGTACGTAAATTTCGGGGACGAAATTTCATAAGGAGGGGAGATTGTAAGACCCCGAATTTTATGAAATAAAAGTATTCAATTTTTCTATTCAGTAAATGGTTAAATTGATAAAAGTTAAAGTTATGGGTGAAATATGAAAATTTTTCAAAATAAGCAAGTGGTTATAAAATAATCATTGTTGTCGGGGAATATTCGTTTGGTCGTGGAATATTCTTTCTGTCGGGGAATATTCGTACGACGGCGCAGCTATTTGTGGGCCCCATAACGAATAACTGTCGGATGAAGAAAACGACAAATTTGAGTTTTTACAAATAACGGCGTAGTTGTTACCGTTAACACTGTTGGAATACCCGGTGGTTAAAATACAGTAATACGCGTTATTGCACAGTAGCACACGGTATTGCATAGTATTTTTGAAATTATTGATTCTTACGTAAGAAGGCACTACTCAATAATTGTTACAGTAATTACTGTTCAATATTTTATTTTTTGATTCAATAATTGCTGCGTTGATATTTTATATTATTGTTGTTTCAATAATTGTTGCTGCACAGTATTTTCCATTATCAGATCAATAATTCATATTATTTGAATAATATTATTAGATAACATTATTGGCAATGTCTAGAAAGTTCTGTCTAAGGAGAGGTTTGGTCATCTAATTGCGCGCCAGTAAGGAGAAATCCTTATTGGAAAGCCCCCTCTTTCCTGGGAACGGCCTGGTTGTCATAAATGTGATTCTGTAATATTATTTGTGAATAATTAATTATTGATTCATATGATAAGAAAATATTTATTTTATGTGGATATAAATGAGGGATATATTTTTGTGGTTAAAAATGAAGGAGTTAATGTTGAGATTTTTATCAGTATTTTTGTCGGAATGGAGGTATTAAAAATCAGGATTTTTGAGATATTTTGCGGGGGTTATAATTTTTAATCCGACCGTTGGATCGTGGTAATTTTTGGATATGTTATACATATATAAGTTGAGTATATGTCCACAAATTTTGAACCGTTAAAAATGAACGTATGATTTATTATGAATTTTACGAGATGACTGGTTCAGAAATTGTTGAATTTTCGGAGTTTATCATTTTGGTGGAAAATTCTAGAATTGGTGGGCCCCACTTGTGGTTGGTGAAGAAATGTGCTGAATTATATTTCAAATGTGGTGGGTGGGAATAGTAGCAGGTAAAGCCATCAGGTTGCAGGTCAAACCTACCAAAATTTTCCTATAAATAGAGGGCTAAGTTAGAATTGAAAATCACACCAGAAACATAAGCTTTCTCTCTTTCTCTCTCTATATTATGAAGCATATTTTGTGAGTTTTTAGATACTTGTGAGTTTCTATTCATCAGTGCAAGTTTCCTTCAGCCTTATACCGATCAGAAGTACTGCTCTTTTGAGGTAAGGGATATTAAGGGATTTTAAGGGTTGTTATGATTTTCAGTTTCGTAATTTTTCTGATCTTCAAAAATTCTGGAAAAATTTGAAATGATATTTTGATGAGTTTTCTTGATTGTGTCCAAAAATGGTGATTTTTGGATGTATAGATTGAGAGTTATGAATTTTATGAGAAAAGACTATTTTAAAAGTAACAGCTTATAATTCCTTGTGGTTAACTCCAAAATTGATGAAATTTTTATTGGGAGTACATGTATATGATAGAAGTATACTCTGTAAATTTCAGAATTTTTAGACAAAAGTACAATTTTTGATAAATGTCTAAATATTCGGCTATTTTGGCCATATGAAAAATAGTAAATGACTTTTAAAAATTCTGAGAAAAATATATGTTCACTATGGGACTATATTATGCTAAATCCCAGAAAAAAAATATTTTTGGAACTGATTTGGTATTTTTCATGAAAATGGTCTAGTTATGAGTAAATGAATTAAATATGTTTTGTGAAGAAAGAAAATTGGAAAATAGGATTTTATGGCTTGAGAATCCTATATGAGGTATATGCAGATTTTTGATGAGGGTTTTGGTTATTGATGATGAAATTGTAAGAGTTGGCATTTTATGATGATTAAATGCATTAATTAGTAAAGTGTAAACAATTAAAATAAATTGTTTATAAATTTAAGTAATGTTATTCTTTCAATATCATTATACCGAAATATTGGTATGAATTTTATTGTGGAATTTCTATCTTTTGTGTCGGGGTTACTATTCATGAGTTACTATTCACGATTTACTATTCATGAGTTACGAATATTACTCTTGAGATTAAAACTATATGTTGATCATATTATTTTTATCATCATATATAACATTTTTATAACCCTGATGTTGAAATTCTCTTTCACTGGAGTGTAAAGATGGGTAGATTATTGGTATGATCATGACTAGGGTTCTCTTTGGCCTGTAGTGCAAAGTTGAATTGTGACTGGTATGATCATGACCATTGAATTTATAATTGAATATCTTAAGCTTAAGTGCAAAGGTGAATTGATCAACATGGTTATAATTATTGTTTATATAAATTCTGAAATGATTATATATTTCTTTGAGATATGAATATATTTGGCCTGTAGTGCAAATATGAATTGTTGATGAATATCTTTGGCATGTAGTGCAAAGATGGCCTGTTGATGAATATCTTTGGCCTGTAGTGCAAAGATGAACTGTTGTTGAATATCTTTGGCCCGTAGTGCAAAGATGGTTTGTTGATGAATATCTTTGGCCCGTAGTGCAAAGATGGATTTGTTAGTATGATTATAAACAGGAACTGTGATTTGGTATAACCATGATCTTTGATGTTTCAGGTAAAGACAGGTGATGAAAATATTCTTCGTCCTGGGTGCGAAGAAAAATTTATAGTCACAATTATGATTATGAGTTATTCATATGATTGTGGAAAGGAACTGTTGAGTGATGTTACATGGATAAAATATTGTTGGTGGATTTTTAACATGGAGAAGATAATAGACTTTATAGTCTATTTGACTCTTCTAATGGATTGCTCGTTCCGCTGCAACTATGGTTGAAATTTTTATCATTTACCATATGTTCTAAATCTCTGATTTATTGTTGATGAAGGCTATTGATAATTGAATTATCTTTAGTCATGATATTCTTTACTGAGCTAGTTGTGCTCACCCTTTTGCTTCACAATTCCTTTCAGGTAATAAGAGTGTAGCTGGGTCGAGCGGGGGTAACAAGGGAATAGAACGGTGGTCATCATTTAGTAGTTATATTTGGTGAAGAAAATAGGGTGAGGCGAACCCAACGTTGGAAGGGTGTTTTGTCACTATCATACAAGATGTCTAATGACATACAACCTCGTGTCATCATAAGACAGGGTTGTGCTCATCCACTTGCTGAGTATATCTATGGGCACTACCTATATAATCTTGGTGTTTGTTTGAAGTATAATTCTCAATTAGAGACAGTGGAGATAATGATAAGTCAAGAGAAGACTCACCATTGGGAAGAATATGATAGTAATCTTCTCGTTTTTCTTTGGGGTCTATTGGGTCAACCAAGGATAATTCTGTGGCCATATGATATCTATCATAACCTAGACGCATGGCCTCCCATGTACGAAGGTTTCCTTGAGCACTTTCCAAAGATTCTAATTTCTAAAACAGTTTTTGACTATACCTTTATGTAAGGTATCAATGTAAGGTGCTGATACATGATGATGTCCAATGTCACATTTGGTATATATTTGTATCCAAACTCACAGCATATGTGTTGTTGTATTTTGCACGACAATTGTTGTAATAAAGTTGTAGTTGTTTTCTGTACCATGTATTTGGCGACTCAGAATGGGTTGGATGGAATGGACCTATTTTGGGGTTGTCACAATCTCAACATCCGTTCATCTTTGCACTACTGGCCAAAAATATTCAACAACATGTCATCTTTGCACTACGGGCCAAAGATATTCATCAACAATTCATCTTTGCACTACAGGCCAAAGATATTTTTCAACAGTTCATATTTGCACTACGACCAAATATATTGATTAACAGTTCATATTTGCACTACATGCCAAATATATTAATATCTCAAAGAAATATATAATCATTTCAGAATTTATATAAACAATAATTATAACCATGTTGATCAATTCACCTTTGCACTTAAGCTAAAGATATTCACTTATAAATTCAATGGTCATGATCATACCAGTCAACAATTCAACTTTGCACTACTGGCCAAAGAGAACACATAGTCATGATCATACCAGAAATCTACCCATCTTTACACTCAAGTTAAAGAAAAATATCATCATTAGGGTTATAAAAATGTTATATATGATAATAAAATCAATATAATCAACATATAGATTTAATCTCAAGAGTAATATTCATAAACCAACTATAATTTGGTCAGAAAAAGAAACCAATTTTGTCGTGAATAGTAACTCGTGAATAGTAACTCGTGAATAGTTAACTCGACACAAAAAGGTAGAAATTCCACAATAAAATACCTACTAATATTTCGGTATAATGATATTGAAAGAATAATATTTCTTAAGCTTATAAACAATTTATTTAAATTGTTTACACTTTACTAAATAATGCATTTAATCATTCTAAAATACCAAACTCATAAGATTTTATCACCAATAATCAAAACCCTCATCAAAAATATGCATATACCTCATATAGGATTCTCAAGCCATAAAATCTTATTTTTCAATTTTCTTTCTTCACAAAACATATTTACTTCATTTACTCATAACTAAACTATTTTCATGAAAAATAACAAATCAGTTCCAAAAATATTTCTTTTCTGGGATTTAGCATAATATAGTCCCATAGTGAACATATATTTTTCTCATAATTTTTAAAAGTCATTTACTATTTTTTATATGGCCAAAATAGCCGAATATTTAGATATTTATCAAAAATTGTACTTTTATCTAATAATTCTAAAATTCACAGAGTATACTCCTATCATATACATGTACTCCCAATAAAAATTTAATCAATTTTGAAGTTAACCACAAGGAATTATAAGCGGTTACTTTTAAAAATAGTCTTTTCTCATAAAATTCATAACTCTTAATCTATACATCCAAAAATCACTATTTTTGGACACAATCAAGAAAACTCATCAAAATATCATTTCAAATTTTTTCAGAATTTTTGAAGGTCAGAAAAATTACGAAACTGAAAAACATAACAACCCTTAAAATTCCTTACTATCCCTTACCTCAAAAGAGCAGTACTTCTGATCGGTATGCAAAGTCAAAGGAAACTTGCACTGAATAGCAACTCTCAAAGTATCTAAATACTCACAAAATTTACTTCATAATATAGAGAGAGAAAGAGAGAAAACTTGTTTCTGGTGTGATTTTCAATTCTAACTTAGCCCTCTATTTATAGGAAAATTTTAGTAGGCTTGACCTGCAACCTGATGGCTTTACCTGCTACTATTCCCACCCACCACATTTGAAATATAATTCAGCACATTTCTTCACCAACCACAAGTGGGGCCCACCAATTCTAGAATTTTCCATCAAAATGATAAATTCTGAAAATTCAACAATTTCTGAACCAGCCATCTCGTAAAATTCATAATAAATCATACGTTCATTTTTAACGGTTCAAAATTTATGGACATATACTCAACTTATATATGTATAACATATCCAAAAATTATCACGATCCAACGATCGGATTAAAAATTATAACCCCCGCAAAATATCTCAAAAATCCTGATTTTTAATACCTCCATTCCGACAAAAATACTGATAAAAATCTCAACATTAACTCCTTTATTTTTAACCACAAAAATATATCCCTCATTTATATCCACATAAAATAAATATTTCCTTATCATATGAATCAATAATTAATTATTCACAAATAATATTACAGAATCACATTTATGACAACCAGGTCGTTCCTAGGAAAGAGGGAGCTTTCCACTAAGAATTTTTCCTTACTGGCGCACAATTAGGTGACCAAACCTCTCCTTAGACAGAACTTTCTAGACATTGCCAATAATGTTATCTAATAATATTATTCAAATAATATGAATTATTGATCTGATAATGGAAAATACTGTGCAGTGACAATTATTGAACAACAATAATGTAGCAATTATTGAATCAATAAAATAAAATATTGAACAGTAATTACTGTAACAATTATTGAGTAGTGCCTTCTTACGTAAGAATCAATAATTTCAAAAATACTATGCAATACCGTGTGCTACTGTGCAATAACGCGTATTACTGTATTTTAACCACCGGGTATTCTAACAGTGTTAACGGTAACAACTACGCCGTTATTTGTAAAAACTCAAATTTGTCATTTTCTTCACCCGACAGTTATTCGTTATGAGGCCCACAAATAGCTGCGCCGTCGTACGAATATTCCCCGACAGAAAGAATATTCCATGACCAAACGAATATTCCCCGACAACAATGATTATTTTATAACCACTTGCTTATTTTGAAAAAAATTCATATTTCACCCATAACTATAAACTTTTATCAATTTAACCATTTACTGAATAGTAATTATAAGAAAAATTGAATACTTTTATTTCATAAAATTCGGGGTCTTACAAAGTTTATATGAATATTTTGGCATAATGATATTGAAGAAAATATCATTTAAGAATAAGATAATATCCCTTACCTCAAAATATCAGTACTTCTGGTCGGAATACCGGTATAAGGCTGAAAGAAACTTGCTCTGATGAATAGAAACTCTCAAAGTATCTAAATACTCACAAAATACACTCAATAATCTAGAGAGAGAAAGAGAGAAAACTTATTTTTCTGGTGTGATTTTCAATTCTAACTTAGCCCTCTATTTATAGGAAAATGTTAGGACGCTGAAGCAGACTTAACCTGCAACCTGATGGCTTTACCTGCTACTATTTCCACCCACCACATTTGAATAAAAATCTCAGAACATTTTCACTAACCAAAAGTGGGGCCCACTAATTCTAGAATTTTCCACCAAAATGACAAATTCCGCAACTTCTACAATTTCTGAACCAGTCATCTCGTAAAATTTATAACAAATCATACGTTCATTTTTAACGGTTCAAAATTTGTGGACATATACTCAACTTATATATGAATAACATATCCAAAAATTACCACGATCCAACGGTCGGATTAAAAATTATAACCCCCACAATATTTCTCAAAAACCCTTATTTGATTTTTAATACCTCCATTCCGATAAAAATACTGATAAAACACCTCAACATTAACTCCTTCATTTTTAACCACAATAAATATATCCAACATTTATATCTACATAGAATAAATATTTCCTTATCATATGAATCAATAATTAATTATTCACAAATAATATTACAAAATCACATTTATGACAACCAGACCGTTCCCAGGAAAGAGGGGGCTTTCCAATAAGGATTTCTCCTTACTAGCGCACAATTAGATGACCAAACCTCTCCTTTGACAGAACTTTCTAGACATTGTCAATAATGCTATCTAATAATATTATTCAAATAATATGAATTATTGATCTGATAATGGAAAATACTGTGCAGCAACAATTATTGAAACAACAATAATATAAAATATCAACGCAGCAATTATTGAATCAATAAAATAAAATATTGAACAGTAACTACTGTAGCAATTATTGAGTAGTGCCTTCTTACATAAAAATTAATAATTGGTGCAATACCGTGTGCTACTGTATTTTAACAACCAGGTATTCCAACAGTATTAACGGTAACAACTACGCCGTTATTTATAAATAACTTATACTTGTCGTTTTCTTCATCCATTCGCTTTTCGTTATGGGGCCCACACAAGGCTGCGCCGTCGTACGAATATTCTCCGACAGCAAGAATATTCCACGACCAAACGAATATTCACCGACCAAAAATGAATATTTTATAACCACTTGCTTATTTGAAATATTTGCGCATTTTACCCATAACTAACCACATTAATCAAATCAACCCTTTCTATTTCAAAATAATAAATAGAGAAAATTTAATTTCATTTATTAATAAGTTAGGGTCTTACAACCTCTCCTCCTTATGAAATTTCGTCCTCAAAATTGACGTACGTACCTGGTGTTTCGAAAAGGTGAGGATACCTCACTTTCATTTCTGATTCCAACTCCCAGGTCATTTCTTCAATAGCATGGTTTCTCCACAAAACCTTAACTTGTGGTATAACCTTCGTGCGTAGAACATTCTCTTTCCTATCCAAGATCTTAACAGGTACCTCCTCGTACGTTAAATCTTCGCCTATCTCGTCTGGTTCTAACTCAATTATGTAGTTCGGGTCTTTCACATATTTACGAAGCACATATATGTGAAAAATATTATGAACACGAGACATGCTTGGAGGTAATGCGAGTTGATATGCCACATTTTCTATTCGGTCAAGAATTTCAAATGGACCAACAAATCGTGGATTGAGCTTTCCTCTCTTCTCAAATCTTGTAACTCCTTTTCATGGTGCAACACGTAACAATACATGATCCCCACTACTAAATTCTACATCCTTCCTATGAAGATCCGCATAACTCTTTTGTCGATCCTGTGACGTTTGTATACGTTGTCAAATCGTTTGGATCTTCTCTATAGTTATGCGTACCAATTCTGGTCCCAACAACATTGCTTCACCCACCTCGTCCCAGCATACTGGAGAACGACACTTTCGTCCATACAAGGCTTCAAATAGAGCCATACCTATACTTGCCTGATAACTGTTGTTGTAGGAGAATTTTACCAGTGGCAAGTACTTATCCCAACTTCCTTTGAAATCTAGAACACAGAGTCTTAATAGATCTTCAAGGATTTGAATAGTCCTCTCTGATTGCCCGTCTGTTTAAGGATGGTATGCTGAACTGAATCGTAAATCCGTGCCCATAGCTTTCTGCAAGCTAACCCAAAATCGTGAAGTGAATCTTGGGTCACGATTCGAAACTATGGAAACTGGCATGCCATGCAATCTTATAATCTCATTTACGTATATACTAGCAAGACGTTCAGGGGATTAAGTCTCACGTATAGGCAAGAAATGGGCAGACTTGGTTAATCTATCAACAATAACCCAAATCACATCTATGCCTTGAGAAACCTTGGGAAGACCCGTAACAAAATCCATGGTAATGTGTTCCCACTTCTATTTCGGAATCTCAAGTGGTTGCAATGGACCCTTTGGTACTTGATGCTCTGTTTTTACACGTTGACAAGTTAAACACCTCGAGATAAACTCCGCGATCTCTCTTTTCATATTGCTCCACCAAAATATATGTCGAAGATCGTGATACATTTTGGTACTCCCAGGATGGATTGCAAATGGTGTGTTCTGTGCCTCCATTATGATTTTATGCTTCAAGTCAAAATCGTTAGGAACACAAAGTCTGGAGTTGACTCGAAGTATTCCTTCTTCATCGATTCTTGCTTCTAGAATAGCACCTTCTTGCACTTTCTTCTTCTTACGCATCAGCTCCATGTCCGTAGCTTGAGCAGCTTTAACTTTATCGATTAAAGTCGGTTCTACTCGTATATTTGATATCATCATGTGGGTACTTGGAGCCTTCATCTCTATCTCCATCCTTTGCAAGTCATACAAAATGGACCTTTGTGTTAACAACATTGCACTCGTACCCGCATATGATCTTCTACTCAATGCGTCAACTACTACGTTTACTTTTCCAGGATGATATTGGATGGTATGATCGTAATCTTTCAGCAGCTCGAGCCAACGTCGTTGCCATATGTTGAGTTCCTTTTGGGTGAAGAAATATTTGAGGCTTTTATGATCTGTATAGATCTCCACTTTCTCCCCATACAGGTAGTGTCTCCAGATCTTCAACGCGAAAACGACTGCTGTCAACTCCAAATCATGAGTAGGATAATTCCTCTCATATTCTTTGAGTTATCGCGAGGCATAGGCTATGACTTTCCCATGTTGCATGAGAACACATTCTAACCCTTTGCCTAAAGCATCGCTGTAGATAACAAATCCATCCGAACCAGATGGTATTGTCAGAACAGGTGCCGAAATGAGTCTCCTCTTGAGTTCTTGAAAACTCTTCTCACAATCCTCGCTCCAACCGAATTTTATATCCTTCCGAGTCAGCTGAGTTAACGGAGTAGCGATTCTAGAAAATCCTTCCACGAATCTTCGATAATACCCAGCTAAGCCCAGAAGGCTACGTACTTCAGTCACCGACTTCGGTTGCTCCCAACTTTGTATGGCTTCAATCTTCGCCGGGTCGACAGATACTCCATGTTTTGACACCACGTGCCCAAGGAATGCTACTTCCTCAAGCCAGAACTCGCATTTCTTCTATTTGGCATATAGCTTGTTTTCACGAAGCCTTTACAGTACCAGCTTCAAATGGCGCTCATGATCTTCACGACTTTTGGAATAGATGAGGATGTCATCAATAAAGACAACAACGAACAGATCTAAATATTCTTTGAATACACGGTTCATCATATCCATGAAAGCAGCAGGAGCATTAGTCAATCCAAAAGACATGACTAAGAATTCATAATGCCCGTACCGAGTTCTGAAGGCAGTCTTTGGAATATCCTCAGTTTTAATCTTTAGCTGATGATATCCAGAACGAAGGTCGATCTTTGAAAAGAATTGTGCTCCTTGTAACTAGTTGGTCGAACAGGTCATCAATGCGAGGTAGCAGATACCTATTCTTGATGGTGACATGGTTTAATTCCCTATAGTCGATACAAAGTCGCATACTCCCATCTTTCTTCTTTACAAATAAAACAGGAGCACCCCAAGGAGATGTACTAGGACGAATAAAACCGATGTCCAACAACTCCTGTAGTTGAACCTTTAACTCCTGAAGTTCAATAGGAGCCATTCTATATGGGGTTTTAGAAATGGGCTTTGTACCAGGTTCAAGGTCAATAAAGAATTCAACTTCACGTTCTGGGGGTAGACCGGGAAGTTCTTCAGGAAATACGTCAGGAAATTCACTAACAACGGAAATAGTATTCAAATCTGACGTATTTTTGTTCAAGTCTGTGACATGGGCTAAGAAAGCTTGACATCCATTTCTTAATAAACGAATAGCTTTATGGCTTGATATGATAGTGATTGACTTTAATGGTTTGGTTGTTTGAATTCGCATAATAGGTTGGTTAGGAATATGAAAACTAACAACCTTACGAAAACAATCAATTTTGGCATGATGAGTAGTTAACCAATCAATTCCTAAAATCACATCAAAAGTAAGTATCTTTAAAGAGATAAGGTCAACAGGTAATGTGATTGTGCCAACTTGAATTAAGCAAGATTTATAAACTGTAGATGTAATGAAAATTTCTCCTAACGGAGTCTCCACAGATAGGTCAAAGTCTAATTTCTCCGGAGTCAAGTTTAAACGTTGAGCACAAGTAGGAGAGATAAAAGAATAGGTAGAACCGGTATCTAATAAGGTATAAACTTCGCAAGAGTTTATGATTAGCTTACCCGTGATCATCTCGTTTGGGTTCCTCACGTTTTGGGCAGTCACGACAAACGCCCTTCCAGGAACCACCGACTTTGACTTGTCCGGAACAGCCTTCGGAGTCACTATCCCCGTTGAACTTGGTTTCGCAACAAGACAATCTTTAGCTATATGACCTTCCTTTCCACAGTTATAACATACCTTGAACTGTTGTGGGCAGTTTGAGCTGATGTGTCCCTCCTTCTCGCATTTGTAACAAACGACCGGTGCTCGTTCTCCTCCCCTAAAAGCAGTTGATGTTTGTCCTGACGTCTTCACGATATCATTATTGTACATTCTCTTCTTGAAATCTCCTCCCGACTCGCTCCTTCTATTTTCACGGCCACGATTACCACCAGAGTAGTTACCGCTTTTGTCCGAATGTTTTCCTCCCTGTTGGTTTTCATTGCTTCGATGACTGCCGCCACTGGTATGACCCTGGTTGTGGTCCCTCGGTTGCATATACTCATTATCTCGCTCTAATAATTGAGCCCTATTTACAACATCTGAATATAAAGAAAATTTATGAGAGATAAGATATTGCCGAATATCGGGTTTTAGACCTCTCAGAAACATCCTTGTCATTCGTTCCTCATTTTCGACCAAATGAGGTGCAAACCTGGATAACTCTGCAAACTTCGCCTCGTACTGGGACACCGTCATGTTGTTTTGTTCCAGTCTGATAAACTCCACCTCCTTCATATGACGAATACTTTCAGGAAAGTACTTGTCATTGAACAGTTTCTGAAATGTTTCCCAGGACATGTTGAGTGCGTCAGGCTGGGTACGCTTCACAGACTCCCACCAGTAGTCTGCCTCACCGCGAAACATAAAGGTGGCGAATGGAACCTTCTATTCCTCCGTGCATCCCAAGACATCGAATATCTTAGTAATTTGCTTGACCCACGTTTTCGCCATGATCGGATTCGGCTTTCCCTTAAATTCTGGTGGTCCCAATTCTTTGAACTGCTTGGCTGTGACAAACCGCGCGTTGTTATCATTTCCATCGGTATTCTGCACACGAGTCTCTCTCGTCTGATTTTGCATGAACTGCAAAAAGCTCCTAAACATTCCATCATTCATCGTTTGCTCGGTAACGTTGTTTACAGGAGGAATATTGCCTTTCTGTCTGAGGTGTCTCTACGGTCTGATTTACTCCATTACTAACGTTCTCAGCTGCCATTCTTAAATACTGCCATAAAATAAGGGTTAATAGTCATGTCAAATATTATCCCTATACTCTGACTGACCAAATAAACACCAAATAAACTTAGTCAGGTCATACTAGCGAAGGAATTCCCCGTCTCTCCCCTCCTAGTTCTTGTCTCACATCTCAGCTAGGAATCATATCCCTAAGCTTTGATACCAACTGTGACGCCCTCAAAATAGGTATACAACACCCATTCTGAGTCGTCAAATACATGGTACAAAAAGCAAACTACAACTTCAATAATACAATTGTCGTGCAAAATACGACAACACATACTGTGAGTTTAAATACAAATATTGTCTTCTAGACAATATCCACACTCAAATAAGTCCTCATTACAATTATTCAAACACTATTTTACAGAAATAGTGAGGACTGCTAAAACATCTTTCTAGAACCATCACTTCATACCCTGACTAGATCCTGCTATGTTCTCACCTCCTGAGAAGAAAAATGGAACAAAAAGGAAAAGGGTGAGCTCAACTAGCCCAGTAAGGAATATTATGACTAAGATAATATACAACAAATTATCATTAGTATTCAACAGGAAAAAATCTGATAGAATATAATCGACAACAAGTTTTAGATCAACAACTGCAGCGGAAACAGCAAACCATTAGAAGAGTCAAGTAGAGAATGAATTCTACTATCTTCTAAGATTTAAAAGTTCATCATCAATATTTTATCCCTGTAACATCAATTAATAATCATCTTTAACCAAATATTCATCTTTGCACTACAGGCCAAAGATATTCATTTGTATCACCAGTCAGTCATGTTCATCTCAACTGTAACGACCCCAAAATAGGTCCATTCCATCCAACCCATTCTGAGTCGTCAAATACATGGTACAGAAAATAACTACAACTCTATTACAACAATTGTTGTGCAAAATACAACAACACATATGCTGTGAGTTTGGATACAAATATATACCAAATGTGACATTGGACACCATCATGTATCAGCACCTCACAAAGGTACCTTACATAAAGGTACAGTCAAAAACTGTTTTAGAAACTAGAATCTTTGGGAAGTGCTCAAGGAAACCTTCGTACATGGGAGGCCACGCGTCTAGGTTATGATAGATATCATATGGCCACAGAATTATCCTTGGTTTACCCAATAGACCCCAAAGAAAAACGAGAAGATTACTATCATATTCTTCCCAATGGTGAGTCTTCTCTTGACTTATCATTATCTCCACTGTATCTAATTAAGAATTATACTTCAAACAAACACCAAGATTATATAGGTAGTGCTCGTATATATACTCAGCAAGTGGATGAGCACATCCTTGTCTTATGATGACACGAGGTTGTATGTCGTTAGACATCTTGTATGATAGTGGCAAACCACCCTTCCAACGTTGGGTACACCTTACCCTATTGGATTCACCAAATATAACTACTAAATGAACTTTTCTATACTGCTTCGGGAGAACATCCACAGCTAGAGACCACCGTTCTATTTCCCCGTTACCCTCGCTCGACCCAGCTACACTCTTATTACCTGAAAGGAATTGTGAAGCAAAAGGGTGAGCACAACTAGCTCAGTAAAGAATATCATGACTAAAGATAATTAAATTATCAATAGCCTTCATCAATAATAAATCAGAGATTTAGAACATATGGTAAATGATAAAAATTTCAACCATAGTTGCAGCGGAACGAGCAATCCATTAGAAGAGTCAAATAGACTATAAAGTCTATTATCTTCTCCATGTTAAAAATCCACCAACAATATTTTATCCATGTAACATCACTCAACAGTTCCTTTCCACAATCATATGAATAACTCATAATCATAATTGTGACTATAAATTTTTTTTCGCACCCAGGACGAAGAATATTTTCATCACCTGTCTTTACCTGAAACATCAAAGATCATGGTTATACCAAATCACAGTTCCTGTTTATAATCATACTAACAAATCCATCTTTGCACTACGGGCCAAAGATATTCATCAACAAACCATCTTTGCACTACGGGCCAAAGATATTCAACAACAGTTCATCTTTGCACTACAGGCCAAAGATATTCATCAACAGGCCATCTTTGCACTACATGCCAAAGATATTCATCAACAATTCATATTTGCACTACAGGCCAAATATATTCATATCTCAAAGAAATATATAATCATTTCAGAATTTATATAAACAATAATTATAACCATGTTGATCAATTCACCTTTGCACTTAAGCTTAAGATATTCAATTATAAATTCAATGGTCATGATCATACCAGTCACAATTCAACTTTGCACTACAGGCCAAAGAGAACCCTAGTCATGATCATACCAATAATCTACCCATCTTTACACTCCAGTGAAAGAGAATTTCAACATCAGGGTTATAAAAATGTTATATATGATGATAAAAATAATATGATCAACATATAGTTTTAATCTCAAGAGTAATATTCGTAACTCATGAATAGTAAATCGTGAATAGTAACTCATGAATAGTAATCCCGACACAAAAGATAGAAATTCCACAATAAAATCCATACCAATATTTCGGTATAATGATATTGAAAGAATAACATTACTTAAATTTATAAACAATTTATTTTAATTGTTTACACTTTACTAATTAATGCATTTAATCATCATAAAATGCCAACTCTTACAATTTCATCATCAATAACCAAAACCCTCATCAAAAATCTGCATATACCTCATATAGGATTCTCAAGCCATAAAATCCTATTTTCCAATTTTCTTTCTTCACAAAACATATTTAATTCATTTACTCATAACTAGACCATTTTCATGAAAAATACCAAATCAGTTCCAAAAATATTTCTTTTCTGGGATTTAGCATAATATAGTCCCATAGTGAACATATATTTTTCTCAGAATTTTTAAAAGTCATTTACTATTTTTCATATGGCCAAAATAGCCGAATATTTAGACATTTATCAAAAATTATACTTTTGTCCAAAAATTCTGAAATTTACAGAGTATACTTCTATCATATACATGTACTCCCAATAAAAATTTCATCAATTTTGGAGTTAACCACAAGGAATTATAAGCTGTTACTTTTAAAATAGTCTTTTCTCATAAAATTCATAACTCTCAATCTATACATCCAAAAATCACCATTTTTGGACACAATCAATAAAACTCATCAAAATATCATTTCAAATTTTTCCAGAATTTTTGAAGATCAGAAAAATTACGAAACTGAAAATCATAACAACCCTTAAAATCCCTTAATATCCCTTACTATCCCTTACAATCCCTTACTATCCCTCAAAAGAGCAGTACTTCTGACTGGATATCGGATATGATGCTGAAGGAAACTTGCACTGATGAATAGCAACTCACCAAGTATCTAAAAACTCACAAAATATGCTTCATAATATAGAGAGAGAAAGAGAGAAAGCTTATGTTTCTGGTGTGATTTTCAATTCTAACTTAGCCCTCTATTTATAGGAAAATTTTGGTAGGTTTGACCTGCAACCTGATGGCTTTACCTGCTACTATTCCCACCCACCACATTTGAAATATAATTCAGCACATTTCTTCACCAACCACAAGTGGGGCCCACCAATTCTAGAATTTTCCACCAAAATGATGATTTATAACCTGATTTCTGAATCAGCCACCTCTTAAAATTCATAACAAATCATACGTTCATTTTTAACGGTTCAAAATTTGTGGGCATATACTCAACTTATATATGTATAACATATCCAAAAATTACCACGATCCAACGGTCGGATTAAAAATTATAACCCCCGCAAAATATCTCAAAAACCCTGATTTTTAATACCTCCATTCCGACAAAAATACTGATAAAAACCTCAACATTAACTCCTTCATTTTTAACCACAAAAATATATCCCTCATTTATATCCACATAAAATAAATATTTCCTTATCATATGAATCAATAATTAATTATTCACAAATAATATTACAGAATCACATTTATGACAACCAGGCCGTTCCCAGGAAAGAGGGGGCTTTCCAATAAGAATTTTTTCCTTACTGGCGCGCAATTAGATGACCAAACCTCTCCTTAGACAGAACTTTCTAGACATTGCCAATAATGTTATCTAATAATATTATTCAAATAATATGAATTATTGATCTGATAATGGGAAATACTGTGCAGCAACAATTATTGAACAACAATAATATAAAATTTCAACGTAGCAATTATTAAATCAACAAAATAAAATATTGAACAGTAATTACTGTAACAATTATTGAGTAGTGCCTTCTTACGTAAGAATCAATAATTTCAAAAATACTATGCAATACCGTGTGCTACTGTGCAATAACGCGTATTACTGTATTTTAACCACCGGGTATTCCAACAGTGTTAACGGTAACAACTACGCCGTTATTTGTAAAAACTCAAATTTGTCGTTTTCTTCATCCGACAGTTATTCTGTTATGGGGCCCACAAATGGCTGCGCCGTCGTACGAATATTCCCCGACAGAAAGAATATTCCACGACCAAACGAATATTCCCCGACAACAATGATTATTTTATAACCACTTGCTTATTTTGAAAAAAAATCATATTTCACTCATAACTTTAAACTTTTATCAATTTAACCATTTACTGAATAGTAATTATAAGAAAAATTGAATACTTTTATTTCATAAAATTCGGGGTCTTACAATCTCCCCTCCTTATGAAATTTTGTCCCCGAAATTTACGTACCTGGTATTTCAAAGAGTTGAGAATACCTTGCTTTCATTTCAGATTACATCTTCCCTATCATCATGATTTCTCCATTGCTCATCTCCTGTATTTCAGATATCATTCTAGAATACAGCTTCAAAACAAGGGTTAATTGAACAAATTAACATATCACATAATATCCCAATATTATGACTGACCAACAAATAAGCTTAGGTAGGACACACTAGCGAATGGTTTACTCATCTCTCCCCTCCTAGTTATATTTTCCGATCTCCGCCAGAGATCATATTCCTAAGCTCTGATACCAAATGTAACGACCCCAAAATAGGTCCATTCCATCCAACCCATTCTGAGTCGTCAAATACATGGTCTGATACCAACTGTGACTCTCATGGTGCTTCAACCACAGCACCTCACAAAGGTACCTTACATAAAGGTACAGTCAAAAACTGTTTTAGAAACTAGAATCTTTGGGAAGTGCTCAAGGAAACCTTCGTACATGGGAGGCCACGCGTCTAGGTTATGATAGATATCATATGGCCACAGAATTATCCTTGGTTTACCCAATAGACCCCAAAGAAAAACGAGAAGATTACTATCATATTCTTCCCAATGGTGAGTCTTCTCTTGACTTATCATTATCTCCACTGTCTCTAATTGAGAATTATACTTCAAACAAACACCAAGATTATATAGGTAGTGCTCGTATATATACTCAGCAAGTGGATGAGCACATCCCTGTCTTATGATGACACGAGGTTGTATGTCGTTAGACATCTTGTATGATAGTGGCAAACCACCCTTCCAACGTTGGGTACACCTTACCCTATTGGATTCACCAAATATAACTACTAAATGAACTTTTCTATACTGCTTCGGAGAACATCCACAGCTAGAGACCACCGTTCTATTTCCCCGTTACCCTCGCTCGACCCAGCTACACTCTTATTACCTGAAAGGAATTGTGAAGCAAAAGGGTGAGCACAACTAGCTCAGTAAAGAATATCATGACTAAAGATAATTAAATTATCAATAGCCTTCATCAATAATAAATCAGAGATTTAGAACATATGGTAAATGATAAAAATTTCAACCATAGTTGCAGCGGAACAGCAATCCATTAGAAGAGTCAAATAGACTATAAAGTCTATTATCTTCTCCATGTTAAAAATCCACCAACAATATTTTATCCATGTAACATCACTCAACAGTTCCTTTCCACAATCATATGAATAACTCATAATCATAATTGTGACTATAAATTTTTTTTCGCACCCAGGACGAAGAATATTTTCATCACCTGTCTTTACCTGAAACATCAAAGATCATGGTTATACCAAATCACAGTTCCTGTTTATAATCATACTAACAAATCCATCTTTGCACTACGGGCCAAAGATATTCATCAACAAACCATCTTTGCACTACGGGCCAAAGATATTCAACAACAGTTCATCTTTGCACTACAGGCCAAAGATATTCATCAACAGGCCATCTTTGCACTACATGCCAAAGATATTCATCAACAATTCATATTTGCACTACAGGCCAAATATATTCATATCTCAAAGAAATATATAATCATTTCAGAATTTATATAAACAATAATTATAACCATGTTGATCAATTCACCTTTGCACTTAAGCTTAAGATATTCAATTATAAATTCAATGGTCATGATCATACCAGTCACAATTCAACTTTGCACTACAGGCCAAAGAGAACCCTAGTCATGATCATACCAATAATCTACCCATCTTTACACTCCAGTGAAAGAGAATTTCAACATCAGGGTTATAAAAATGTTATATATGATGATAAAAATAATATGATCAACATATAGTTTTAATCTCAAGAGTAATATTCGTAACTCAAGAATAGTAAATCGTGAATAGTAACTCATGAATAGTAATCCCGACACAAAAGATAGAAATTCCACAATAAAATTCATACCAATATTTCGGTATAATGATATTGAAAGAATAACATTACTTAAATTTATAAACAATTTATTTTAATTGTTTACACTTTACTAATTAATGCATTTAATCATCATAAAATGCCAACTCTTACAATTTCATCATCAATAACCAAAACCCTCATCAAAAATCTGCATATACCTCATATAGGATTCTCAAGCCATAAAATCCTATTTTCCAATTTTCTTTCTTCACAAAACATATTTAATTCATTTACTCATAACTAGACCATTTTCATGAAAAATACCAAATCAGTTCCAAAAATATTTCTTTTCTGGGATTTAGCATAATATAGTCCCATAGTGAACATATATTTTTCTCAGAATTTTTAAAAGTCATTTACTATTTTTCATATGGCCAAAATAGCCGAATATTTAGACATTTATCAAAAATTATACTTTTGTCCAAAAATTCTGAAATTTACAGAGTATACTTCTATCATATACATGTACTCCCAATAAAAATTTCATCAATTTTGGAGTTAACCACAAGGAATTATAAGCTGTTACTTTTAAAATAGTCTTTTCTCATAAAATTCATAACTCTCAATCTATACATCCAAAAATCACCATTTTTGGACACAATCAATAAAACTCATCAAAATATCATTTCAAATTTTTCCAGAATTTTTGAAGATCAGAAAAATTACGAAACTGAAAATCATAACAACCCTTAAAATCCCTTAATATCCCTTACTATCCCTTACAATCCCTTACTATCCCTTACCTCAAAAGAGCAGTACTTCTGACTGGATATCGGATATGATGCTGAAGGAAACTTGCACTGATGAATAGCAACTCACCAAGTATCTAAAAACTCACAAAATATGCTTCATAATATAGAGAGAGAAAGAGAGAAAGCTTATGTTTCTGGTGTGATTTTCAATTCTAACTTAGCCCTCTATTTATAGGAAAATTTTGGTAGGTTTGACCTGCAACCTGATGGCTTTACCTGCTACTATTCCCACCCACCACATTTGAAATATAATTCAGCACATTTCTTCACCAACCACAAGTGGGGCCCACCAATTCTAGAATTTTCCACCAAAAATGATTTATAACCTGATTTCTGAATCAGCCACCTCTTAAAATTCATAACAAATCATACGTTCATTTTTAACGGTTCAAAATTTGTGGGCATATACTCAACTTATATATGTATAACATATCCAAAAATTACCACGATCCAACGGTCGGATTAAAAATTATAACCCCCGCAAAATATCTCAAAAACCCTGATTTTTAATACCTCCATTCCGACAAAAATACTGATAAAAACCTCAACATTAACTCCTTTATTTTTAACCACAAAAATATATTCCTCATTTATATCCACATAAAATAAATATTTCCTTATCATATGAATCAATAATTAATTATTCACAAATAATATTACAGAATCACATTTATGACAACCAGGCCGTTCCCAGGAAAGAGGGGGCTTTCCAATAAGAATTTTTTCTTACTGGCGCGCAATTAGGTGACCAAACCTCTCCTTAGACAGAACTTTCTAGACATTGCCAATAATGTTATCTAATAATATTATTCAAATAATATGAATTATTGATCTGATAATGGGAAATACTGTGCAGTGACAATTATTGAACAACAATAATATAAAATTTCAACGTAGCAATTATTGAATCAATAAAATAAAATATTGAACAGTAATTACTGTAACAATTATTGAGTAGTGCCTTCTTACGTAAGAATCAATAATTTTAAAAATACTATGCAATACCGTGTGCTACTGTGCTATAACGCGTATTTATTGTATTTTAACCACCGGGTATTCCAACAGTGTTAACGGTAACAACTACGCCGTTATTTGTAAAAACTCAAATTTGTCGTTTTCTTCATCCGACAGTTATTCTGTTATGGGGCCCACAAATGGCTGCGCCGTCGTACGAATATTCCCCGACAGAAAGAATATTCCACGACCAAACGAATATTCCCCGACAACAATGATTATTTTATAACCACTTGCTTATTTTGAAAAAAAATCATATTTCACTCATAACTTTAAACTTTTATCAATTTAACCATTTACTGAATAGTAATTATAAGAAAAATTGAATACTTTTATTTCATAAAAGTCGGGGTCTTACATCAACACCTGTTCATCTTTGCACTACAGGCCAAAGATATTCATCAGGTAATCATACATCTTTGCACTACATGCCAAAGATATTCAGTAGTATCATCATTTAGGACTGAGGATGATAAAAAATATTTTAAAGAAAACGAATCCAGTGAGATAAAAGAACAAATATTAGAGATTCGTATGACATTTTATCCAAGTTCAATAATACCCCATAATAACCAATTCTGAAGCAGAATTCAAAAATAAAGATCAAAACATGGATACAATCAAAGATAGTAACCATAATAGACAACTTGGACAAAAATAAGAAAATTTTATTTTTCGGTGAATAGTGCCATATTCGTGAATAGTGTCGTATACGTATACGTGAATAGTAATCCCGGCACAAAAAGTTCTAAATTTGATAAAAAGTTCATATCAATATTTTCGCATAATGATATTGAAGAAAATATCATTTAAGAAGAAGATAATATCCCTTACCTCAATATATCAGTACTTCTGGTCGGAATACCGGTATAAGGCTGAAAGAAACTTGCTCTGATGAATAGAAACTCTCAAAGTATCTAAATACTCACAAAATACACTCAATAATCTAGAGAGAGAAAGAGAGAAAACTTATTTTTCTGGTGTGATTTTCAATTCTAACTTAGCCCTCTATTTATAGGAAAATATTAGCACGCCGAAGCAGACTTAACCTGCAACCTGATGACTTTACCTGCTACTATTTCCACCCACCACATTTGAATAAAAATCTCAGCACATTTTTACCAACCAAAAGTGGGGCCCACCAATTCTAGAATTTTCCACCAAAATGACAAATTCTGCAACTTCTATAATTTCTGAACCAGTCATCTCGTAAAATTCATAACAAATCATACGTTAAATTTTAACGGTTCAAAATTTGTGGACATATACTCAACTTATATATAAATAACATATCTAAAAATTTCCACGATCCAACGGTCGGATTAAAAATTATAACCCCCGCAATATTTCTCAAAAATTCTAATTTGATTTTTAATACCTCCATTCCGATAAAAATACTGATTAAATACCTCAACATTAACTCCTTCATTTTTAACCACAATAAATATATCCAACATTTATATCCACATAGAATAAATATTTCCTTATCATATGAATCAATAATTAATTATTCACAAATAATATTACAGAATCACATTTATGACAACCAGACCGTTTCCAAGAAAGAGGGGGCTTTCCAATAAGGATTTCTCCTTACTAGCGTGCAATTAGATGACCAAACCTCTCCTTAGACAGAACTTTCTAGACATTGCCAATAATGCTATCTAATAATATTATTCAAATAATATGAATTATTGATCTGATAATGGAAAATACTGTGCAGCAACAATTATTGAAACAACAATAATATAAAATATCAACGCAGCAATTATTGAATCAATAAAATAAAATATTAAATAGTAACTACTGTAACAATTATTGAGTAGTGCCTTCTTACGTAAGAATCAATAATTGGTGCAATACCGTGTGCTACTGTATTTTAACCACCAGGTATTCCAAAAGTATTAACGGTAACAACTACGCCGTTATTTATAAACAACTTATACTTGTCGTTTTCTTCATCCATTCGCTTTCCGTTATGGGGCCCACACAAGGCTACGCCGTCGTACGAATATTCTCCGACAGCAAGAATATTCCACGACCAAACGAATATTCACCGACCAAAAATGAATATTTTATAACCACTTGCTTATTTAAAATATTTGCGCATTTTACCCATAACTAACCACATTAATCAAATCAACCCTTTCTATTTTAAAATAATTAATATAGAAAATTTAATTTCATTTATTAATAAGTTGGGGTCTTACATTGGGACTAGTTTATGTATGTGGTTATGGAGAGGATTGTGGCTTTCCTCTCAGAGGTTGACCGCCCCATAGATGGTCTCCAATACTCCTTTATATTGGGAGCCCAGGTAGTTCCATCTCTTATGGATTGGTGTTTCTCTTTGAGGACTCAACCGTAGCTTAGATGGTCGCCGGTTCTCCCATTTGTATGGAGAGACCAGGTAATTTCATCCCTTTGGTCTAAACCGATGACGTGTGGTTTGGAAGATGATCCCAATACCATTGACAAGTTTTTGTGTTTTGGTAAGGGCGAGACCGAACCATGAATAACTGACTACGTACTCCCATTGAGAAGGGGAGATCAGGTCTGCGTAGTTCGAACCTGGTGTGAAAAGGTTCAAAGTTGTAAATGGAGAAAAATAGTGTAGAGATTTTTTTTGTAGTTAGATCGGACAATAAAAATGGCTGCCAACGTACTCCCGTGTATTGGGGAGATTAGGTCTGGGTAGTTCGCCCCTGGAGGGACAGACTGCAAATGTGAAAATTTTTATCCCTAGTGGGACAAACTGAAGGTGTGAAAAGTTTTATCGCTGGTGGGACAAAACTGAAAATGTGAAAAGTTTTATCCCTAGTTGGACAAAATTGAAAGTGTGAAAGGTTTTGAAAACCTGAGTTGAATGATGGATCTGATTATCCGGAACCAGGATGCTGGTTGGAAAGTATGTTTGTCCCTGATGGGGCAAACGGATGTGAAGAAATGTTGTATGTAGTGAAGGGTTTTGAAAACCTGAACTAACTGGAGATCTGATGATCCAGGACCAGGATGATGGTTGGCAGGTAACTTCATTCATAGTACCGTTTTACGGTGTCTGAGTTGATGAGTTGGGGAAATTCATCGCCATCCATCTCTTGTAATATGAGGGCTCCTCCTGTCAATACCTCCTTGACAACAAACAGGCCTTCCCAGTTTGGGGCGAATTTTCCTTTGGATTGATCTTGGTTGTCAAGAACCTTTTTTAAGACCAAGTTATGTTCTTTGAATTGTCGTAACTGAACTTTCTTGTTATAGGATCTAGCAATCCTCTGTTGGTATAACTGACCATGGAAGATGGCTGCGACCTGCCTTTCATCTATTAGAGACAATTGGTGGTACCTATCTTGTAACCATTGGTCCTCATCCAGCTGAGCGTCTATCAACACTCTGAGGGATTCCATTTCCACTTCTATGGGGAGCACTGCTTCCATACCATAGGTTAATGAGTAGGGGGTTGCCCTAGTGGAAGTGTGTATTGACGTTCTGTAGGTTAATAGAGTTAGAGGCAACAGGTCAGGCCATCCTTTGTGATTGGCGAACATCTTTTGCATGATCTTTTTGATATTCTTATTAGCCGCTTCAACAGCACCATTCATCCTTGGACGATAGATGATGGAGTTGAGATGTTTGATATGGAATTTACTGCATAGTTCCTCCGTCATTTGGTTGTTGAGGTTTTTAGCATTGTCTGACACAATCACCTCTGGTTGTCCATATCGATAAATGACATTGTTTTTGATGAAACCAATGATAACTTCTTTAGTAACCCTTGGGGAAGAGGCTTCTTCTAACCACTTGGTGAAGTAATCAATCATGGTGAAGATAAACCGATGCCCATTACTGGCTTTGGGCTCGATGGGCCCGATCACGTCCATTCACCACATTGAGAAGGGCCAGGGCCAACTCATATTGTGGAGCTCCCTTGGAGGGGCGTGGATAGCATTCCCATGAATTTGGCATTGGTAACATCTCTTAACGTGATCATCACAGTCAGCCTTGATAGAGAGCCAATAATGCACTATTCTTAGGATTTTCTTGACAAGTAGATGACCGCTCATGTGTGGGCCGCATACTCCACCATGGATTTCATCCATGAGCCTCTGAGCTTAGTCTTTATCCAGACATCTGAGAAGACCTAGTCCTGCATCTTTTTTATAGAGTGCGTCTCCGCTCAGGTAGAATTACATAGCCATTCGATGGATCCGCTTTCTTTCAGCCTGACTCACCTCAGCGGGTGTAGATCTATCTCGCAGATACTCCTTGATATGCTGATACCAAGGGTGTTGGATGGGAGGCAGTTCATTCGATACTTCTCCAATGTAGTTCCCGTAGGCTGGTGTCTTTTGCCGGGCAAATGTAATTTTTGGCATATCTTCCTTGTCAAGTATATTGATCAAGGAGGCCAAAGTTGCTAGTGCATCCACAAAGTCATTCCTATTCTGAGGAATGTGGAGGAAGTTTATTTCTTCAAATTCCAAAGCCATCTAGATAACCTGTCGATGGTAAGGCAGCAAATGTAGATCTTTGGTGTGATAGATCCCAGTAGTTTATCTGATTACTAATTCAGAATCTCCAAGGACAGTTAACTGTCTGATGCCCATGGATTGGGCTAGTTTTAACCCCATGATACATCCTTCATACTCAGTTGTGTTGTTGGTACTAGCAAACTGCAATTTGACAGCAACGAGATACTGCTCCCCCGTAATGGATACTAGAACTGCTCCAGCCCCAAAACCCTACATGTTTACAGCTCCATCAAAATACATCTTCCTTAATTGGTGTGTATCGTCTTGATGGTGTTGCTGAACTGTCATTACCCCTTCATCGGGGAAATATGTTTCCAAGGGTTTGAAATCCCCTAAAGGTGTGGAGGCCAGTTGATCCGTAATTCCTTGATCTTTTATAGACTTTTGAGTCACGTAGACTATGTCAAATTACTGTAGGATCAACTGTCATTTGGACAGTCGATAATTCAACATGGATTTACTGAACACGTACTTGAGAGGATCCACGTGGGATATGAGATGTGTTGTGTGACCATGGAGATAATGTTGTAATCTCATGGAAGCCCATGCTAAAGCACAACAAGTTTTCTCAATCAGAGTGTACTTATGTTGACTGCTGCTGAATCTTTTGCTGAGGTAATAGATAGCTCTTTCTTGGCCTCTATCATCTTTCTGCCCCAGCATGCAACCCACAGCATTGTCATTGATTGACAGGTACATAAACAGGGGAACACCATCCCTGGGAGGTACCAAAATAAGAGCTTTGATTAGTTGCTCTTTGATTGCAAGGAAGGCTTTTTGACACTCATCATTCCATTTCATAGAGGAGTTCTTCCTTAACAACTTGAAGATGGGTTCACAAGTTGATGTGAGTTGGGAGATGAATCGACTGATGAAGTTGATTCTTCCCAAAAATCCCCGTATTTCCTTCTCTGTCTGGGGTATGGATGGCCTAGATTTTTGTGGGATCTAGCTCAATACCCTTGTGGCTTACTAGGAATCCTAGTAATTTACCTGATTTAATGCCAAAAGCGCACTTGGCTGGGTTCAGCTTCAAGTTGTACTTAAGCAACCTGTGGAAGAGCTTTTTGAGATGATCTAGGTGGTCTTCTTCCTTTCGGGATTTGACAATAATGTCATCTACATAGACTTCTATCTCTTTATGAATTAGATCATGAAAAAGAGCCATAATGGCTCGCTGATATGTAGCTCCGGCATTTATGAGGCCGAATGACAACCGTCTGTAGCAAAAGGTTCTCCAAGGAGTGATGATTATAATTTTCTCACAATCCTCTTCAGTAACCATGGTTTGATGGTACCCTGCAAAACAATCAGCAAAGGAGTACATGTCATATTGAGCTATATTGTTAATGAGTATGTGGATGAATGGCACGGGAAAACTATCTTTGAGACAAGCTTTGTTCAGATCCCTGAACTCCATGCAAACTCACACCTTTCCTCTAGGTTTAGGCATGGGGACTATGTTGGATAGCCACTCAGGGTATGTTGACACCATGATGATGTTGGCTTGAAATTGTTTTACAATTTCTTCTTTAACTTTTAAACTCCACTAAGGTTTTAATCGCCTGAGTTTTTGCCTGACTAGCTTGAATCCCTCTTTGATGGGAAGGAGATGAATGACGATGTCAGTGGACAAACCGACCATGTCTTCATGAGACCATTCAAACACATTCTAGAATTGGGACAATAGAGTAACCATGTCATTCCTTTGGTTTGGAGTAAGGTCTGTACCAATCTGGATTTGTTTGGGGTTTTCTGAGGTTCCAAGGTTAAAAGAGGTGGTTATCAAGATTTGACTTGGGTTTGTCTTCGACCCATTCTTTGATCTCCTGAGGTATCTCATAGTTCTCTTGTTCAATCTCCATCAAGTCTGAGTCCAACTTTACATTAAAGTTACAGTCCTTGTGAAGAATAGGCACCTCGTCAGCAAGTTTAGGCACATCTAACTTTAGAGTCCTGAAACAAAATATTTTCACTTAATATATGAAACTGTTCAATTATACAAAGTGTTAACATGAAATGACAAAAACAACTGCTAATACTATACAACAAAAATAAGCAGTTATTGTTATCTACAGGGTAGAGGGAGTTTCTTCCCTTTTTTACCCTGGTCGGCAAATGTAAGGAATGCTGCTCCAATTGCCAAGGGTCAAGTCCTGGTGGACAGCTGTGATGAAGGGGCTATTGTTGTCCTCCTTCTCTTAAATGATGACCATGATGTCTGGGAAATCATCATCTAGAATATCTCTGTTCATACCCTCCGTATGGATCAAGACGCGCATGTTAGACAGATGTTTATTTATCTCTTATTTGCGCCTTTGATTCCTTTCCTCCACCTCCGGGTCTGGAATCAAGATTTCTTTTCCTTTAACCGGTATCGGCTTAGGAAACAACATGGCTACCACAGGGGCAGGAACCTTTAATAAAGTCCGTACATGATTATCACCTGCAGGTTTAGTCAGACGCCTTGTGGATGAAGGAACCTGTTTATGCTTGTGAGGGTTCATGTGACTGGACCCGTAAGAATAGCCTAGTCCGGCTGTCCCTGTCTGACTGGAAACTTGTATTGGGCATTTGATTCCCTGATGATCGTTTCCTAACCCCTTTTCAGGTTGAAAGCCCAAGGATATCATCTCTTGACTTGCCGACATTACCTTGGCAGAAACTCTGGGTTTCAGAGGTGGCGTCCCAATGGGTTGATAGTGAGTGTTGCTCACCTCAAGGGCTCGGAAGCTAACAGGCTCAACTTCTGAATTGAAGTATATCACTTTGAACAAGACATTCTGGCTCAGCACTGACGATAACCAGACTACTGTTGATGATATATTTGAGTTGCTGATGAAAAGTGGATGGGACGGCTCCCGCCATATGAATCCAAGGTCTCCCCAACAGTAAATTGTATCCTGTAGTGATCTTGAGCACTTGGAAGGATATATAGAATGTATGTGGATTAATTTTCACAGGTAACTCAATCTCTCCGATAGCATTTCGCCAAGATCCATCAAAAGCTTTGATGATTGTATGGCTGTTTCGAATCCTGTTGAGATTGATGTTCATTATTTCCAATGTGGTATAAGGGCAGATGTTTAGAGATGATTCTCCATCTATTAGCACTCCTCCGACAACATATCGGGAAGACATAACCGCTATGTGCAATGGTTTGCAATGAGCCGTCCCTTCGGGGGGTATGTCATCATCAGTGAAGGATATCACATTACTGTTGAAGATGTGATCAACCAGATGATGGAATTTTTCAACATCCACTGTCTTTGGTAAGTGGGCTTCTTCCAATATTTTCAGTAAGAGCTTCCTGTGATCTTCTGAAGAGAAAACCAAGTCCAGAATAGAGATATATTGTTGAGCTTCTCTCAAGCTTTGAATCACCTAGGCTTCATTGTGTCCCATCTTGCGGAGGAATTCTTCAATCTTCTCCCTTGGCACTTTTCCCATAGATCTGATGATAGGCTTCATCACTTGTTGAGGAAGATACAGTGGATTTTCTTTAAACACTGTAGCAGTTGTATTTGACGTATATCCTTCAGTCACTCCATAGTTCCATGACACTTTCTGGAGACTGATGACAGGATATTGTGGCCTGAACGACAATATGATTGGCTTTGGTGCAGCCACTTTCAAAGGATTTTCAAAGTCTTTAAGATGAATTGGTTGAATTGTGTTAGTCGTTTTACCGATCAATATATGCGTGCAAGTATACACGGTCAACAAGTAATAAAGAGTAAGTAGAGTATCGTTCCCACGGAGAATTAACTAATAAATTTCACCAAGCACTAGTCCATAACCATTTCAGTCTTATTTAAACGAATGATTTAATATTTTATATTTAAACTGGGAAATTAAATAAACCTAACTATTCCTAGAGTAAGACTAGATAATGAAGACCCGAGATAACAATTTCATCTATTGACTCATTTGAATCAACACACTTCATGTTAAGCCAAAGTAATTATATCGGATTGTTAATCGAGAACACAAAAGTAAAGTATAGAAATCTCTCAATGTACCATACCCATATCATATATAATCCACAGTTGATAGAATACACATGAACACCCACATTACCTAAACCACTATATGTCTATGTGATTTACAAATAATTAGGGTTTAAGCCCAAGTTCTCAATTGACGACGAGCGGTGCTTCGGTATATGTCTATCCTAAGCACAAGTCATACATCTCATTGCAATGTAGAATGTACAATCACAAGGTATTAAGATCATATCCAAACCCAAACTTCGTCTCTCAAGTCTATATGGATTATCATAGTAATTGATGGCCAATCAACTAAGCAAATAAGCATGAATCTTAATAGACAATCCCATAGCAATCAATAAGGCTAACAATGAAATATATCAGAATAAACTTATCCATAGAATTCATTGCAATCTCAGAATAGAGTTTAGATCATAGTTGAATCAAATCTACCATCCACATATTGAATAAATATCATAAGATTACAAAAAGGAATCAAAGAGAGGTTAAGAATAGAGAATTGAAGTGCAAATCTGTTCTCCTGCTCCAATATTGAATCTATAATGCCTTCCAAATGCTTCAAGTCTTCAATCTAATCAACTCTAGAATTCATTACTCTAATCTACTTATTCAAATTAAAGAGAAGAAAGCAATATTAGCTACATGATCCCCCAAGGGGTGGAATCCCCTTTACATCTGATATATGTTTCCTATTTATATAAACCCTAATTGAACCCTCCTCCAAATTACGCTTCAATTGCACTGTTTAGTTAAAAAGTCAGCTCGGGTCAACATCAGAAGTGGCGCGGCTGCGTTGGGAATGACCTGGAGTTAGGCGCGCCTGCGCTCAAGTAGCAAATGAAATTTTTTTGCTCCAGGGATTGGCGCGGCCGCGTAGGAAATACACTACAAATTCGCGTGCCCGCGCTGTTGGTTTTCTACTACAGTTTCCTCTAGTAAAATGACCATAACTTTTGATCCGGGAGGAGTTACGGGACCTGCCACCTATCAAATCGAAGCTCTCGACGAGCTCTACAACTTTCATGCTTTGATAATTGAGAAATAATGGACAGATGAAGGCTGAAATTGGGTTGAAAGTGACAGCTATGCAAATGGTCACCCAAAACATTGAAGTTCGACGTCCGTTGGTACAAAGGTCATAACTCTAGCATTCGAACTTCGATTGGAATGATTCAAGATGATTCGAAAAGCTAAGAAGAAGCTCTATTACATAATCCAAGTTTCAAGTCAAGAACATGAAATGAACATGAAAGCCCAAACGATGTCCGGATTGTTTTTCCTTGCGTTTTCATATCAATAGTCGCTCACATCGTTCCCAAGCATAATATCTACAAAATGAACACAAAATGCATGAAAAGTAACTAAGAAACATGAGTATAAGCAACTAATTCAAGTAATAGATATTGGATAAGTAAGTATAAAACCTACTTATCAAATACCCCCAAACTTAAACCGTTGTTTGTCCCCAAGCAACACAACATAATGCAATCTACATGCTATGCCCAAGATTTCCAACCAAATATAAATTCTAATAAGATGTGCCTCAGAGAAATATCAAGATCCAAGAACAAAGCATCAAACTAAGCTAAAGGCATAATGACATACAATCAGACAATCTCAACCTGCTATAAAGATGTTGTGTGTGTGTGATGTGTTCACAAATAAACTTAACAAAGGTAAAGACTACACATGTTATACTGCTTAAGAAAAAAAATTGAAGTTCAAATCAAGAACTATGCATACAAATGAAACAACAACTACTCCAACACATCAATACAAACTAAGGTTCAACAATGGGTTTATTTTGCTTTATCTTGGATTGGAAGTGACAGCTATGCAAATGGCCACCCAAAACATTAAAGTTCGACGTCCGTTGGTACAAAGGTCATAACTCTAGCATTCGAACTCTGATTGGAATGATTCAAGATGTTCCAGAAAGCTAAGAAGAAGCTTTATAACATAATCCAAGTTCCAAGCCAAGAACATGAAATGAACATAAAAGCCCAAACGATGTCCGGATTGCTTTTCCTTGCGTTTTCATACCAATAGTCGCTCACACCATTCCTTAGCATAAGATCTACAAAATGAACATAAAATGCATGAAAAGTAACTAAGAAACATGAGTATAAGCAACTAATTTAAGTAATAGATACTGGATAAGTAAGTATAAAACCTACTTATCAAATTATAAGTGGTGTGGCAGCCAAATCTCCCTCAGAGGATATAACTGCTACAACTTCATTCCATCTTGGAGGAAATATATTTCCACTCTCAGATGATACAGCGTCATTGTCTGTCATTTGTAGGTCACCGATGTCAATCATATTTTGAATAAGATGGCGGAGTGCCCATCATTCCTCAGTGTTGTGACCACGAGAGTGGGAGTGGTATTAACATACTCCATTAGCATCAAACAGCTTTGAGTGTGGGTTGACTAGAGGTAGCAGTGCTGTGATCTTTCCCTCATTAATCAACATCTGCAATATCTCTTCCATCGGTTGGCCTAAATAGGTGAATTCCCTTTTGTTGGCGAAGTCCCGACGGGCTTTAGCTTTTCCTTTTCTAGCAATCTTTTCCTCTAATGTTTCACTTACTGGAATAAGTGATGGAGTGTTTGTAATAAGAGAAAGGAGGCTAGCATGCTCCTGACTGAACAACTGGCGTGTGACTTGGTGTTAATGAACAACCAATTCTGCCAATTGATTAACTTGTTCGCCAAAAGACTTTAACTCTCGTTCCATCATGAACTGGAATTATGAATAATCCCATTTGTCAGAAGTATCCTTACTGATTTGAGATGAACCACCCACATGTTTAAAGTATTTAGACCTTTCCGCACCGCCCCAGTTGATCATGTTAACCTCATCTTCCTTGTGTTGAGGGAGAGGGTTGTCTTGAACGTGAGGTTGGTCGGGCGTGGTCACCACAATATCACCATTGTCAATTAAATCCTGGATCTTATGCTTAAGGGCCTAACAATCCTGAGTGCCATGGCCTAGAGCTCCAGCATGGTAAGCACACTTCTTGCTTGCATTGAAACCCTTTCCACTCGGATTGGCTGGTGGAAGAAGATGAGTGATTTTCTTCTAAGCTGTCAGAAGTTTGAGAATGTTTTCGAGTGAGTCCCCTAAGGGTGTGAACACTCTTATACGTCTGACTTCTCCACTTTTTGGTAATGGAGGGTTTGAAGATTATGCTTGAAAAGGGGAGTAGTTTCTCCTCTGAATAGGCAAGTTTTGATTACCTTTTTGTCCTTACAATATCAAGAAAACATTCTCTTCTTTCTTCTTATGGACCCTCCGGGGGTTGTTCCCATAACTCCCAGATTGGATGTGTTCAGCTATGGCTTTTAAAGCGACAAGGTCTTGAATCTTTCCTGACTTCAATCCCATTTAAGCCATTTCTCCATGCTTGATCATTTTTGAGAACGGCTTTCCTATTCCAGCTAGGACCCTCTCATAGAATGGAGCTTCTTGAATGTCTATGAAGGTCATCACCATTTCAAACTCGGTCATAGATGGGATAACTTGAGCAGCCAAACGCCTCCTGAATGACTCATTGACTTGTTTCTTGACCTTGGTAATTTGATACCGGTCTGGAGCCATCTGAGTTTGAAAGTTGTATTAACTGAGGAAAGCATGGGCTAACTCCTCCCAGCTATGAATTTTGAAGTTATCTAATCTGGTGTACCATGCTCTGGCTTCTCCAGTCAGACTTTTCTAAAATAGATGCATTCTGAGCTTTTCATTTTCGACATAAGATCTGAGCTCTCCAATGAACACCTTTACATGGGTATAAGGATCTCCCAATCCATCATATTTCTCAAAATTGAGAGTTTTGAATTTGTTCGGATAATGAACCCCAGGGAAGATACAAAGGTCTAAATATGAAACACTCCTGTGTGTTCCAATCCCTTTGATGGACCGAATGGTCTCTTCCATTTGTAGAACCTTCTTTCGAATATCACCGGCGTTTTGATCTTCTTTAAGATGGGTGATTTCAGGGGTTTTGTTGGTTTTATCAGTCTGAGACTCAGGTGCTGAAACTTCTTTGTCTGGACCCTGGATTCCTCCATGTGCAGAGGGTTCTGTATGGATGGGTTTTTGTGGACCCTGAGTTGACTTGTGTAATTCTTTGAGCAGAATAGCCAACTTTGTAATTTGATTGCTTAACCCTTCGAACTCCTCACAAGACACAGGAGTAGGATTAGGCTGGCCAGATGTAGCCATGTTTGGCTGTAGGCTTATTGTCTTTTTTGGACTTGGAATGGGTAACTGGACCAATCGTTTCCCTACAAAAAGACTTATGTAGTATAGTATTAAGGAAACGTGGAAATGTTACATGCTATGTAATGTGTCCTTTTTTTAAGAGTGTTATCCTGCAAAATGGATGTCAGCTATTTTAAATGACATGATAGTATGACAGGTTTTGATATGAAAAGGGAATGTATGTTCACCTATTCCTTTATATTTTCCATTACATTGAGATTGACATGGAAATGAAATTACAAGTAATTAAAATTATAAGTAATTGAAATCGGAAGGTATGAAGAGACTTCCCTCCGCTTTTGGTTTATCAGAGGCTGACCTACCTTAGGCTACTCACGTGACTTTTTGGCATGAAGGTTCCTAGATCATCGCAATTTACTCGATGGGAAATTAATTCGATCTTTCAACTGGAGTGAATCTGGGTAGTGCCTTTCCTAAGCCTCGTGAAATTAGTCTCCCGACGAGTCTAGTAATCAAACACCGACAGGATAGCCTCCTGGTGGAGGGACCACATAACATACATTCACATACATCGCGTCTCACCATATAGAAATGATGACATATGCGAAGCACTAATATTGCATGCATATATGGTGCGAAGCACTAAGTGTAGTAAGTAAAGCATTAGTATGCATTCATTCAAATGTAAATGCAACATCCACACACAAGCAGATAAAAGTTTTGAAAAGCTTTGATAGCGACTTAAGCCCTCTTACTAGTGTCCCCAGCAGAGTCGCCACGTGTCGACGTCGAGATTTTTATTTGTCCCTTTTTGTTCTTGTCTTTTGGTTTTATCATGTTAAGTGAGATTTGTTTGAAAAAATAAGTTTGAAAAGGTTGCACCAACTCAACCAAGAAATGGTTTGCACATAGACCTAGTGATGTGACACTATTTAACTGGTCCGCAAAACTAAAATTCATTAGGGTCTGGGGGATTGATTATGCGAAGGGAAGGTGTTAGGCACCCCCGACATCCGTGATAACACGATTACCACCATTTTCCAATTTAAACTTTTATCTGAATGTGTGTGTGTAGGTCCATGTGTAATTGTCTGAAAGTAGTGTTATGCCTCGTTTGAACTTATATACAAAGGGTTTGAATTTTGTATAAAAGTTCAATTTTAACGAGATATGACAGTGATATTTTGAGGCCTTTGATACATAGCAGCGCTGAACTCCTTATGGGCATGAGAGCCATCTAAGGAAATTCAGACACCGTGAATAATTTACAAGCTGACTGCAGCTGAAAATGTCCATCACAGGAACCGAATCTAGATTCAGGAACTGAATATGTGATCACATGATTTCTAGGCTCACATAACAAGACAGAAGGTACGAAAGCTAAAATAAGAACTAGATTTGAATAAATCTAAACTATTTCAGCTTCATTGGTTCCAGTTTAGTCACAATGAACTGGCTAAAGTGAGAAATAGCTAGATTAAGACAAATATAGCCCATAGCAAAAGCTAGAAAACGAATTAGATTTGAGTAAATCTAAGCATTCCAACTTCAACGGTTCCAGTTTAGTCACCATGAACCGGTTAAAATGAGAAATAGCCAGATTTAGGCAAATCTAACCCCGCAGACCGATAAACAGTTATATATATATAAAAAAGCTGTAAATGTATATATATGAACAATCAACTGCCACGAAGTGAACTCCAGACAGGACTTGAAATATATATATATATATATATATATATATATATATATATAAAAGCTGTAAAAGGCCACGATGTGAACTCCAGGCCAGACATAAATGTAAATATATATATATATATATATATATATATATATATATATATATATATATATATATATATATATATATATATATATATATATATATATATAAAAGCGGTAAACGCACCGAATGTATATCCATGCTCAATCAAACAGAGTTTGATGACAAGAAATATATATATAAGTATTTATATATATATAAGCAGTAAACGTTCCGAATATTATATTCGGGTTCAATCGAAGCATAGTTCGATAATATATATATATATATATATATATATATATATATATATATATATATATATATATATATATATATATATATATATTATATAAGCAATAAAAGCCACGGATCGAAGATCCGAGCATACACACACAACCCGACTCTCAACGTGAATAGATATGTATGTATAAAAGTGAGAAAAAGCTTAAAAATCTAAAATATCTTACAGTGGGCTGCCAAGAAGACTTCAGATAGCTTTTGATGCCTGAAAACTCGGTTTCCACCGATTAAATTTCAGTATGTTGTAAAATACGAGCTCACAAGTGTTTAGAAAAAAGCACTCAATTTGGAGCACTATAGAAGTGTGTACAAAGTGAAATGGATAGGGTTTCCTCGCCTTTTTTCTCTTGAAAATGGTCACCCCAAGCCCTCTATTTATAAAGGGAGGAGCCACGGGTCTAACCACGGCAACCGCGGGTTTACCTGCGGATGCCCGGGGTGCCCCGAACTCTGCGGGTCCAGCCGTCTCGAAGAACGTGCACTCGTACAACGCGTTGTCCGCTTGAACCTTCATAACTTCCAATCCGGGCATTCGATTGTGGCGTGCTATAACTTTCTGGAATGCTGTTGTCGAGAGATACACAATGACATGGGATAAGAGGTTGTACGAAGCCAGGAAGATGGGTCCATGACCAGATCTTCAAGTCTTCAAATTCTATCCAGTGTGCTGTCTTGCGTAGTAGTCACTCGAGATTTAGAGCTATAGTTCTTGTGGGACACTTCTGTGTAGAATGTGGTATGAAATGATGTTGAGACGGCATGAATGTAGCATCAGGTGGTAAAATGACGATTTTACCCCTCACCGGGGTTATCTCTGGTTCTGGCTAATGTAACAATCGTTGCTCAGGGTTATCTTTAAGATTGGGCTGCTGCGAGTACGGAATGTGCTCAGGGTTTCCTTTGAGGTGTGCTTAACCTCCCGGGGTTATCTCCAGGGTTGGAACTGAGTGCCTCAGGGTTGCCTCCGAGGTTAAAACTGACCTCTCTGGGGTTATCTCCAGAACTGGATCTGCATTCCTCGGGGTTATCTTCGAGGTTGGAACTGAATCTCCTGGGGTTATCTCTGGGACTGCAACTGAGTATCTCGGGGTTGTCTTCGAGATTAAAAATTGAGTATCTCGAGGTTGTGTCCGGGATTGAGCTGATTTGACTTCCAGGGTTGTCTCTGGAAGATGATTTTGCCCTCCTGTAAGGTTAGTAATAGGAATGAAAAATTTCGAGTGTCTACATATACAATGTATCATGTATATTTCAAAAATGTCTAACCTAGTCTATGCAAGAAAATAAAAGCTAGTCTATAAACCCACGGCCAAACGAGATAGCAAATCCAACATCACATCCCTTTTTGAAGATGGACGTTCATCTCTAAGCTCATGGCCTATAGTCTCAATACGAGCTAAAATATTTGCGGCATTCTGTAGAGTACTGCCATGATCATCTATAAATGCACTCATATCTACGATAATGCCCTCCATATAGGATTTGAGAGCAGTACTATCAGCAACAGAAGCATCCCTAGTAGCTCGGGCCTCATCCCTATTAACAAAAGCAACGTCCTGACTAGATAGGGTCGTCAACACCAATGCCCTAGCCTAATCCCTCTCAAAGATCAGAAGTCGTATCATCTGCTCTAAAGACTCTACATAAGGTGGGGCAGCAGCAGCTGAAGAGCTAGGAATGTCACTGACCAGAGTTGTTGTCAAACTAGCAAATAACTTATCCTCTGTGGGAGAAACAAGTGAAAGTAGTATGCACACAATCCAATCATGTTTGATGATAAAGCATATACTTTGTAACAATCTTATTCATTTATTAATAAAAGAATTATTTAATTAAAGGCTTTTAATTATCTACATGTTGCTATTTTTATAATATGTTATAAACTTATAGTTTTGAGCAATGCTTTTAGAATCATGATGATGATCATGATAATGAGATCTAAATTCTTAGAAAGCTTAAAACTAAAATTGTTCACAATCGTTGAATTACTAAAAAGGGGATTAGTGAATTCGAATACATTGGTACATACGTTTCTTGCTCATTGAATGAGGATGATTGATCTCATGATCATTTGTGTGGAGACACTAAAGTAAGTATGTAAGTGCTTATTTGAGAATAAGTTCACTGAACGTGGCTCGCTAAGGAATACCTAATGGAGTTTTACTTGCCTATCAATAGGAATTCCTGAAGTGATAATAGTATAAGTGATCCTTAGACTTGAGATCATCATAGTATCTTGTGTATAATGAATTATACTTTGACTTATTCCTTAAGACCCTTAGGGTATATCAAAGGCTATGCTTGTGTGTAATAAGTTATATATGGAAATAATGAATTATCAATAAAGAATATACCACTTCTAGTAAAAGAAGACAATGTCATATGTGATTTGATAAATGACAACCCAGTAGTCCTTGGCCAAGGCAGAATAAAATTAGAAAGGAGTTTCTAATTTGTATTATTTGGAGTTGTGCATTTAAGAATCGAAATATATATAATTAAATAAAATAAGACTTGACAATAATTCGATGTCTTATATTTAATCGGGATATTGTATGGTAGAAGGATTGAATTGTATAGTAACTATTTACTCAAATGTTCTTTTATGATTAATGTTAAAATCTATATTATCTGAAAAGTCGTTAATCGCTAAGAAAGCTTATCCTTATTGTAGAATAAATGTTATTTATTTAAAATGAATTAATAGATTAATTTATTTATTTAAATAAGATTAGAATTATTCTAATTGATTTATTCACAACCGGTTTAATATGGAGAACCTAAAGAAAAAGAATAATCGTAATAATAAGTTAGGTGTATTTAATTTAATCTATGCTGATAGAATAAATTAATAATATTTTGAAAATATTAAATATAAATTAATAAGAGGAGTCTTATTATTATTATTTAATTCCTAAAGGAGTTTGAAAATTAAATAATAAAAGGTACTCTCATATATTCCTAATAAGATTAGGAGGCTAATTAATTAAAAGAGTTTAATTAATTACTCCTAATAAGATTAGGAGCCTAATTAATTAAAAAAGTTTAATTAATTAAAATAAAGCTAAATTCCTAAATTTTTTAGGAAGGTTGCCTACATTTATAAATAAGAGGAGTTTTATTATGGGTGAGGGTTGATATTTTATCATAACACACGTGAATGATTTTTCCAAGAGTTGGGAGAGTTCATATTTTTTATTGAGATAGAAAAACTAAGATTTTGTCAAACACTCGTCTTCTTGAATACTTCTTCTTTGGTGGATCACCTCTAGAGGTCAAACACTTGGGTGACTAACGTTAATCAAAGAAAGGAATCAAACCCGATGGATTCAAGTTGAACGCGAAATGGATTGAAGGTGAACTTGTACATGAGGAAGCTAGTTCTATAAGGGTATGAATTTAATCTTCATTTATTTAATAATCGTGCATAAAGGATGATCAAGGTAATTGATTTGTAAAATTTTAAAACTCTGCTTTTACGCTTCCGCTTTATTTTGATGCAATTTGATTGTGTTCATGAATATTACAAACGTAACAGTGGCATCAGAGCCAAACCTTTATGCGAGTTATTAATTGTTCATATTCAATATATATATTAATGTGTTTAGAACAAATTTTTTTGGCATAATTATTGGTATAGAATCATGTTTTTGGAGAAAAACTGTATAGTTCGCGAACTGAAAAAACAAACTCTGCCCAGTGACGCCACAGCGTCTGCCTAAGACATATTGGCAACGCCGCAGCGCCTAATGCTAGTTCACTAGTGGCGCCGCAGCGCCACTCCCTAAAAATAATTTATTATTTTTTATTTGAATTTTAATTAAGATAAAAGGTTTATTTTAATTAAAATTGGATACATTGTTTTTTCAATAATTTTAAATTAGAAATAAAGGAGTTTATTTTGATTCAGAATTGGATTAAAATAAATTTGTTTATTTTAATTGGAATTGGATTCCTCGTTCGTTTGAATAAAAGAGTTAATTCGAAAGTTTTATATTAATTGGAATTGGATTCCACGTTCGTTTGAATAAAAGAGTTTACTCAAAAGTTTTATATTAACTTGAAATTGGATTCCACGTTCGTTTGAATAAAAGAGTTTATTCACATATGAAATTGAATTTCATATTTCCTAAAATAAAGAAGTTTATTCACATATAGAATAGGATTACATGTTTCCTAAAATTAAAGTTGTTTAATTTAGATAAGTAATATGATTAAACATATTTTATTTTTCTAACAATTTTAAGTTAAAATAAAGGAGTTTATTAAACTTGAAATTGGATTCCTTGTTAATTAGAATAAATGATTTTATTTTAATTTAGAATTTGACTAAAAATAAAGTAGTTTATTTTTATTCAAAATTGGACAAAATAAAATAAAAAAGCTTATTATAATTTAAATTTTGATTAAAATAAAGGAGTTTATTTTGTTTCAAAATTGGATTTAATGCTAATTAAAATTGCCCATTAAATCGATATCAATGTATATATTGAATGTTTATTATTCATGAGATGAATGTTGTTTATATCAGCATATATTGATATGTATGATAATAAATATGATTGATTATGGACTATTGACCAATGTGATTGAATTTTTTTTAGTTAGATGCATGAATGTATAAGTTTTATTAAATGGGGTCTGCGTACCTCATCTTCTCTAATTTTTTCTTAATATAAATTCTATCTCCCTCCTATGTACTTTCCCTTGACTGCTGATCAAGATTTCTATTGATTTTAAATTGTTTTGTAATAGGAATAGTTAGAATTAATTTTGAAGAATTGGAGATCAAGGAGCAAGGAGCAAGGAGCGCTTGAAGACCCGTTTGTAATGGAGCCCGGGATTTAAATGTAATAGTTATATTTAATTTAATTTTTACACCCTATGTTTGACCTTTTGGTTCACTTGGTGGCTCTAGTGAACTAAACACGAATAAAGTCCATAATCAATCTGGGTAGAATATAGTATTCTATATGTGCATGCTTATACTTTATATATATATATATATATATATATATATATATATATATATATATATATATATATATATATATATTATGCAAACATGTTTCGCATGTTAATTAATATAATGCGTATTATATATATGTGCATGTGAGCTAAACAAGATGAGACTAATAATAACAAACCCCTCAAATATTTTATATTAAGTCCTAAGTGTTTAAAGATATTTGGAATATCGAACATCGCCTTCTAGCATGATTAAAATAATAGAGTATCAATTAATTATTATAAGTTTGTTGTGTCACCACAATGCTTATCTTAATTTTTTGAGATGTTAATTTTATCATATTTGATGCTTATAAAGAAATTGAACAATGCTGTTTTGATGTGTTACCACAAGGAAAATAATTTTCTTTTTGAATATATGGATTGCATTTAACTTGGATAATTTTGATTCGGATGTGCCACCACTTGATCAAAATAATCTAAGAGACAAAATAAAAGTAGTTACATAATGATGTAATTGACAAGAGTTGTCTATCTATTCATTTATATATAGTTTGTTGTGTCACCACAAGGCTATAAACATTTGAAATGAGATCCTTATTCACACTAGCAAATCTTTAATTAGATTTTGTCGAACTATATAAGTGATGGTAATATAGTTTGAAGAAAATAGTGGGAGATACCAATTTAAAACAAGACCTAATTTATCTTGGTAATTAATTAATAAAAGAATGTATGATATTGTGACACCCTCAAATCTAGGTACTTCATTCTCTCAAGATTTGATGTTCACTATCCATACATTCATACTATCTACCCAAATAAAATAATATTTAAACCATAAATCCTCCCTTTAAATAGGGTTACATCATTAAATCTAAAAACATCCCAGGTTGTCTAACCTTAAACATCATACAAGTGCGGAAATAAAGTATTACATCACATCATTAAATATAAGTATATCATTATAACAATAAAATAAAATTACAAGTCTTTGTCACTTGTACATTTTTCCCTTTCCTTTGCTAGTTGTAGGTTCGTCGACCTTCTCAACTTTAGCTGCAATAAGTGTATATATATGCAAGAGTGAGAAAAATAATTGCTCACTAGATATAGCAATGAATCAACATGATAATAACAACTACCAATGAATAGGCTCATCCAAACTGAATAGTATCCTATCAATGATAACCAAAGACTGGAATCAAAATATGGAATATATAGCTGAGGGTCATGAGACCACGAACTATATCCACAGTTGCGAGTAATCTTTCAACTCCAACTTTAACATTCATAAGACTATAAAGACTCCTCGTACTTAGGGGGATCAACCTTTCGTACAATGTATTGTGCACAAATATTTTAACGCTACGCGTAAGTTATCCCCCATAATAGGGTTGTTCATCTCAGCATTTAGAATACGAGTCCGCACCAAAGTAAGTTTGGTTTGGATAAGTTTTAAGGTAATTTAGAGTTTACGAACATCAACTAAGGATTAGTTGAATAAAACTGTAATAACATTATGCTATGGTATAATTCATAAGTAAATCAACATTGTGTACTAAGGTCATGCTTTAGGAATAATCTAAGAGCATACGTATTGAATAATGTAACATACCTTACTTTGAACAATGTTAAGCTAAGGTTAAAACCTTATTTAGAGTTAAATCTTAAGCATGCATAACAAATGATAAGTTGAATGATAAAACTTGTTCAACATTAGTGTGTTAGAATGTAGAAATTTGCATGCTAATTAGCAAGTTAAAGATTGGCTCAAAATCAAGAGATAAGGTTTAGGAGCTTGCACGATATAATTAGGGTTAAGAAACTTACACAAAAAAAGCTTAGAGTTAGGAAAACTTGCTCAAAGATAGTTTAGATACTTGCACAATTATAAAAGTAGAGTTAGAGAACTTGCCTCGTGCGTAGGTTAAACAATCATTACTCACGTTCATCCAAAGTCCTACACATACCATATGTATTGACAATACACATTAGTTACACTAACATTAACTTCATGAGTTGCTTTCTTACTTTTAGTATAGCTACTAACTAAGTTTAAGTTTAAATAACATCACATATTTTCATGAACACTACTTTTTAGCTTTATTACAACTACTTAAGTGATCATGTCATTGCACCACATACACATTAACAACTTGATACAACATCCTATTACATTTCCAACATGTTATCATTAGGTTATACTAATACACAAAGGATTGCACTTACATTCGCGCATCCCGACGCCCTCCGATTGGCTCTAAATACACAATAGTCCTAAAAATGGCCATTTTGACCCTTCATAACGATTTCAAATTGAAAACCTTAAAGAATAAAAGTTATAGGCCTATTCGTCTTCGTTCCGAATCATCTTGAATCACCTCAATTGGAGTTCGTATAAAAAAGTTATGGCCATTTTATTACAAGAGGTCAAAACTGTCCGACCCAGACTACTATTCCAGCGCTGGGGCGCGAGAACTAAGTCAGACAGTGGACTTGCAGTGTGACATTGGTGCTGGGGCATGAATTTTGGTGCTGGGGCGCGAAGTTCTAGGCTGAGGCTCTGATTTTTGGCGCTGAGGCGCGAAAATCAAAGTTGGGGCACAGATTTTAGCGATGGGGCGTCAAAACTTTCAGAACCCAACCACGAAGAACAAAATAACTAAATTCTGGACTAATTAATACTACTAACATCTAAATTAATATATAGATTACTCATAAACATTTACTTATCATACATATACCAATTTAAAGCAATTAAACAACAATTTCAGAAAATTTAAATCCTTGAAACCATAGTTTAAAACCCAACTCCATTGTTGACGTTGTTTTACAAGGTTGTAAACCACAATTACCAACGAATTCATTCCTTTGAATTCATTCTCATTAAGTTCTTACCCAATTAACATACATAAGGTTCAATTTCACAATTAGCATACAATCACATACTAATTTTGTTATTCTACAAAACATGTTCATGTACATGTAATCACTGTAAAACCAAATTCTTTTCTTGCAGACTTAATTTAGCATACAATTCTATATTATATGTTAAGCATACAATCATACACACACACACACACACACACACACACACACACACACATATATATATATATATATATATATATATATGTGTGTGTGTATGTGTGTGTGTGTGTGTGTGTTCTTATATAACAATTACAATTACAAATACACATAATTTTCTAATCAATTATAAAAACATGGTTTACAGAAAATTTTGTAAAAGCTTTATACACAGTAAAATTCAAGAACATACAGACTTAGAAATTACAGCGTAAATCATATAGGTTAAGGTTATGTAACATACCTTTTGTTGCTTAAGAAATCCTTGTTAGAAGACAACGTGCTTGCTTGCACTTCACTAAACCTTTCTCCTCTCAACTCTCTCTAGTCTCTCTCAATTCTCTCTGATAACTCTCTCTGACAACTTCTCTTTTCCTTCTTAGGCTTATGCCAAATAACCCAAATACTCTTTACGAAAAATCAAAACCAACGCATGATTTACAAACGTCTAAAAACCGACGTCTACTAATTGCCCTTAATAAATTATCGGTTACCAAATTAATATATATATTATATTTATATTTTGTTTATTTAATTTATATTATTATAATTCAAAATTTAAAAATCCAACATAAGGCTTTGTTTGGCAAAACTCTTTAAAAATTAAAGACTTAATATATTTAAGCCTTGTTTGGCAAAACTAAATTAAAATCTTTTAATTTATTTTAATAAATCATTTATAATATAGTTTATGGTCACACTTAATTTACTAAATTAAATTACAACATTATAATAATCCATTTAATCATTATAAACTCTCTAACTTAATTTATTAATTAAATTAGAATATTATCCCATAACGATTAATTTTCTTAGCTCCTTAATTATTTACTTAACAAATAATTAACCAATCAAGTCAAATCTAATTAAATATTTATTCAACAATAACTACATCCATTAAATATTTATATAACCCAATAAATATTTAAAAATTATCATTAAAATTTTGGATTGTTACATCCTTCCCTCCTTACAAGGATTCTGTCCCCAGAATCACAACTCAAACAAATCATTCGTCACATTCTTCCCTACTTATAAAGATTATGTCCCCAGAATTGAAGACACAGATTAAACAAATAACTCAGGGTAATTCTTCATCATATTAGCTTCGAGTTCCCACGTAGCCTCTTCGACATTGTGGTTTCTCCATATAACCTTCACAGAAGGTATCACTTTATTCCTGAGCACTTGTTCTTTCCTGTCAACTATCTGGATAGGAACCTCTTCATACGACAAGTCTTTATCAAACTGCAACGGTTCGTACTCGATCACGTGCTTGTAATCGGGTTTATACAGTCGTAACACCGAAATATGAAAAATATTATGAACGTTTTCCAACTTGGAGGTAGAGCTACCTCGTAAGCCACTTCTCCCACTCTGCATAGAATCTCGAAAGGTCCAATAAACCTTGGGCTTAGCTTTCCTTTCTTGCCGAAACGAATTTTCCCCTTCCAAGGAGGAACTTTCAGGAACACAAACTTTCCTGCTTTAAATTCACGACTCTACCTGTGTTGATCAGCATACTTTTTCTGTCGATCTTAATCAGCTACCAATCATGCTTTGATGAGTTTGACAATTTCAGCGGTCTGTTGTACTAGTTCTGGTCCAAGCAGTTGACGTTCTCCAACTTCATCCTAGCATAGTGGAGTTCTGCATTTCTTGCCGTATAATGCCTCGTATGGCGGCATGTCAATGCTTGCATGGTGACTATTATTGTACGTAAATTCCACCAACGGTAGGTGATCATCCCAGTTTCCTTTGAAATCCATGATGCACGCTCTAAGCATATCTTCTAGTGTCTGAATCGTTCGTTCGCTTTATCCATCGGTTTGCGGATGATCTGTTGTACTCGTCTTCAATTGCGTTCCCATCCATTAATCTCTTCCAGAAATTTGATGTGAACCTCGGGTCTCGATCTGACACTATAGATACTGGAACTCCATGTCTCGACACGATCTCGTTAACATATAATTTTGCCAGCTGATCAAGATTAAATCTAATATTTATTGGCAAAAAGTGTACAGATTTTGTCAGTCTATCCTCTATCGCCCATATCGCATCGTATCCATTATGAGTCGTTGGAAGACCTACCACAAAATCCATTGTGATATGCTCCCATTTCCATTCCGGTATCTCTAACGATTGAAGTAATCCGCTTGGCCTTTGATGCTCGGCCTTGACTCTCTGACATGTCAAGCACTTTGCAACGTATTCTGTAACGTCTCTTTTCATATTTGGCCACCAAAAATGTCACCACAAATTTTGATACATCTTCGTACTTCCCGGATGAATTTAATATCTTGAGCTCTGAGCTTCTGTCAAGATGTCTTCTTTAATATCCTGTACTGCTGGAACCCAAATTCGTCCCTCGAATCTCAGCATTCCCTCAGTATCAACCTTGAACTTCACTTATTTTCCTTCGACCACACTTTCCTTTATTTTTCTGCATTCTTCATCTTGTAGTTGAGCGTTCTTCACTTTGTCTACCAAAGTTTGACTAGCTTCCATCTGGTACAATTTTTCATCGGATTCTTTTGGAAATTTGATTTCCAACTCTAGCCTTGCCATTGCTGAAATGAGCTCCTCCTTATCGGTTAACAACATCAACTTTTCTCTGCCTTTCCTACTCAAGGCATCTGCAACCACATTAGCTTTTCCCGGGTGATAAAAGATCTTGCAATCGTAATCTTTTATCAATTACATCCATCTCCTTTGACGCATGTTCAAGTCCTTTTGAGTGAAGATATACTTCAGACTCTTATAGTCTGTGTAGATCTCATATTTTTCTCCATAGAGATAGTGTCTCCATATCTTTAAAGCAAACACTACTACTGCCAACTCTAAATCATGAGTCGGATACCCTTTCTCGTAGTCCTTCAACTGCCTTGATGCATACGCAATGACCTTACCATTTTGTATAAGGACACAACCCAATCCCTTGTGTGACGCATCACTATACACCACAAAATTTCCTGTATTATCTGGTAATGACAACACAGGTGCCACACTGAGCTTCTTCTTCAATTCTTGAAAACTCTCTTCACATTTCTCTGTCCAAACAAATTTTATAGTTTTCTCGTCAAATTTGTCAACGGAGTGGCAATCTTGGAGAAATCCTGGATAAATCGTCTGTAATAACCTGCCAATCCCAAGAAACTTCTTACTTCTGATGGAGTTCTTGGTGGTTCCCCATTTATCACAGGTTCGATATTTGATGGATATCCCATCCTTATCAATTACATGCCCAAGAAATTGTACACATTCTAACCAAAATTCACATTTAGAGAATTTTGCGTACACCTTTTCTTTTCTTAGTGTCTCCAGCGTCAGATGTAAGTGTTCTGCGTGTTCTTCTTGAGACATAGAGTACACTAGAATATCATCGATAAATACCACAGCAAACTTGTCTAAAAATAGTTTAAACACCCTGTTCATCAAATCCATGAACGCTGCAGGGGCATTTGTCAAACCAAAAGACATCACTAAAAATTCGTAATATCCATAGCGAGTTCGGAATGTCGTCTTCGGTACATCCTCCTTTCTCACTTTCAGTTGGTGATACCCACTTCTCAAATCTATTTTTTGAGAAATATCTAGCACCCTTCAACTGGTCAAACAAATCATCTATTCTCGATAATGGATATTTGTTTCTAATAGTAACCTTGTTTAATTCTCTATAATCAATACAAAGACGCATTGACCCATCCTTCTTCTTCACGAACAACACCGACGCTCCCCACGGTGACACACTCGACTGAATGTACTTCTTGTCTAACAGTTCTTGTAGTTGTACCATTAGTTTTTTCATTTCTACCGGAGCCATTCTGTATAGGGCCTTCTATATTGGAGCAGTTCCTGGCGCTAAGTCGATCACAAACTCGATTTCTCTGTCAGGCGAAAGTCCTGGCAAATCCTCCGGAAACACGTCCACGAATTCTCTAACCACTGGTATTTCCTCCAGTTTCACACCCTTCTCCTTTTGAGTATTGACTATGTAAGCTAAATACCCTACACAACCCTGACTCAACAACTTCTTGGCTTGCATCATCGTCAGACATCTCATTTGTCTAGGTGACTTGCTACCATGAAAAACTACATTTGATGGAGTCATAAGGTTTACACACTTCTTTTGGCAATCAATTATCGCTCCATAATTGAATAACCAATCCATTCCCAAAATAACATCAAACTCTCCCGAGTTTTATCGGGATTAAATCTACCTTCATAACATTCCCTTTAATGTTCACCCTCCAGTTCTTGTATATGAACCTAACATGAATCTCTTCCCTGTTAGCAATTTCTATGATTAAAGGGAAATTCAACTCTTCACTAGGTATTTCTAACTTCTTAGCAAAATTATCAGATATAAACGAGCAAGTGGCACCCGAATCAAATAATACATATGCATTTATATCATTGATTGGGATAATACCTGACACGACATCTTTTGATTGCACCGCGTCCTGCACTGTCATGTTGAAGGTTCTTGCTATAGGCTTATTTGTTGATGTTGGTCCAGCAATAGTCAGCGTACCTCCACCAGCATTTCCCTTGCTTCCATTTGCCTCACCAGATCTCTTTTTAGGGCATTCACGAGCAAAGTGATCCTTGGACCCGCACGTGAAGCAAACGTTCTTCTTAGGTTGATTGCAATTTGGGGCGATGCGACCCTCCCAGCCACAGCTGAAGCATACTCATTTTCCCATCAAGCGCACACCCTTGCAGAGTCTAACCAGAAGAAGCTTTGAAAAGTTCAATTTTAAGCAATATATGCAGAAATGATGTTTTGAAAATAGGTTTTCAAACCCTTATACTCACATAGTAATTGAGGCATTTGATACTTCCACTTTACTCCGTATTCGACTTGATTTAATTTTATTCTCGAGATGTGAAGCATCTTAGACAAAATAATATACATATAAGCGTCAGGCTTCTTATGGGTATGAAAGCCATCGAAGGATGTCCAAACACCATAAATATGATTTACAAGCTAACTGTACAGTTGAAAAAGGGTCCATCATGGGAACCAGATCTAGATCTGTCAATAGGATCTTAGATCCCGTGGCTTCTAGGCTCACATAATATCATATGAATATCCTGCATAACGAGGATACTGAAATAAAATAGATATTTAATCTAAAAGACGCAAAATAAAAAATTCATCAGTTAAATCCCTGTCTGTGCGTAGCCAAGCTTCCAGTTCCCTCTAGATACAGATCTAGGGTCATGTGGTTGCTTAATATTTACAAAAAAATTAGAAAGAGAACGAGATTTAAATAAATCTTAGCCATTCTAGCTCAACGGTCCCAATTTTACAACTTTTAAAACAGTTAAAAGTTAGATATGACTAGATTTAGATAAATATAGTCTATAGATTCAAATATTATGGATTTACATTGAATGAACAGTTAAAACAGATATTTAAACACATTAAACAGTTTATATATATATATATATATATATATATATATATATATATATATATATATATATATATATATATATATATATATTTACATTTACTAGTTTGGCTTGGATTATAAATTATTGGCCTTTTTACTGCTTTTATATATATAAATAAACAGTCATGCCTGGATTCTAAATTCGTGGCATTTTATCGCTTTAATATATATATATATATATATATATATATATATATATATATATAAGCAAGCAAAAGCCACAAATAGTCGATCCAGGTTCGACTGTTCAGTTTAAATCTATATATATATATATATATATATATATATATATATATATATATATATATTTATATATATTAAAGAGAGAAAAACCCACGGATCGACGATCCGGGTATAACTAATCGACGAGGGTCTATATATATATAAATATATATAAAGCAGTAGAAAGCTTCGAATATGAAAAAATCTTACAGTATGCTGCAAAGAAGGTTTCAGACCGCTTTTGGAGCTTGAAAACTCGATTTCCACCTGTTAAAATTTGATAAGTCGTAGAATATATGTATACAAGTGTTTAGAAAGAAGAATAATAAAGTTTGGAACACTATAGAAAGAGTTAAGAGCTGAAATGGACAAAATTTTCTCTATTTTTCTTCTTTTCTCTTACATTTTATGGCTAACGGGGGTCTTATTTATAGACCAAAATAGCCGCGGGTCTACCCGCGGTAGCCCGGGTGGGTCGGGGCCCCGTGTGTCCCATTGTCTCGAAGTACGTGTACTCAGATCAACGCGTTGTCCGCTCGAACTTTCATAACTTTCAATCCGGGAGTCCGATGGAGGCATGCTATACCGTTTCGGAAAGCTCTTTTCGAGATCTACACAATGACATAGGGCTTTCCCTCTTCTGAATTCGAAAAGATGGGTCCACAACCGAAATGGCGTCTTCGGGTATTCACAAGCAGTCCGTTGAGCTGTTTTACGTAGTTTACGTTCGAAAGTGCTACAATGGTTCTTTGTGACCCTATTTGCAGAAGTATTAGGTTTGTTGAAGTTGACTTGTCAAAATGACCACATTTTCCTTCTTAGGGTTGTCTCCAAACTTGATGTGCTGCAGCTGTCTTTCCTCAGGGTTATTTCTGAGGTTTGACTGCTGTTGACTATGTCTTTTCTCAGAGTTATCTACGAGGTTGATTTGATGTTCAACGGAGATGTCTCCGTGGTTAGATTTGATATTGTGGTCCTCCAGGGTTATCTCTGGAGTGTGAAAAAGACGTTTTTGCCCTCCTGTATAGTTAGTAACAAGAAAACAAAATTTTGAGTGTCTTCAGATGGCCCTCTTCATCATGTTTATGCAATGTAATGGAATGAATATGATAAAAATTACTAGACACTTGAAATATGACAAGGTATATTTAATGATGCAAATCGCAATTGTAACACCCCCTTTCCGAAATAGAAAGAGAGGTTACTCAAAACACAACAAAAACTGATGAAATTATAACAAGGCTCCAAGCCACAAAAGAATAGTCCAAAAAAATTTGATAAATACCACAAGTCAAACCATAACAGATATTAAACTGGCTAAAACCATAATCTAAAGTATTTATTACAACTCCAAATAAACTATTGGATCACAACCTAAACAAAATATTTAAACCATTTGGATAAAAGGAAGCTCTCGTCACACTTGCCATTGATCCCCCTGATTACCTGTTGGAAGAAAAACACAGCATGAGCCAAATGCCCAATACGGCTATAGAGTACAAGAATAATGAAACGAAATAACTAACACAAATAAATGAACTAAACTATAACGAACAAAACTAACACAACGAAATGATATGATGAATCAAATGGTTGGGTGTTATTTCATACCCAGCTCAAAAAAATTAGTAATATACCTTGCCACATAGGCAAGTCAAATAATGTCACACAGGCAATCAAAATAATGCCACACAGACAATCACACTTCGGACTGCGCAATCCAGATGCATGCAAAATCAGAAGGCGTGTTTGACACAAACATCACCACTCCGCAGAACAAAACAGAACAGAAAACTAGGATTGACCCATACGACTTCCACAGCAAAACACCAAATGGCCAACTCCCACCGAAGCACAAAACGGAGACGCCGTGGACTGATCACACCGCCACGGAAGGTGTCATGCCTCGGTGCCAAGAGGACATGCCTGTAGTACCCCCATAGGTGGTTATAGCTCATGTATACCCTACAGTATATTCTACCAAAGATACAATGTCACAACACATGCGACACAATATCAACACAAAGGGGTTCTAACGTGTACATGTTAAACTGAAACGAATCATCAACACAAAGGCTCCAAAAATATTAACATGTACTTTCTACAAAGATCGAAATAAATACTAAACATGATACACTAGATCAAAGAGTACAAATACTAGTTTCAAATACTAATGCCAAAATGAAATATTCTCACGAATTTAAGAAGGAACAATCATGTGAAACAATAACAAATTTCTAAACGAAAAGCGAAACGAACAAATCAAAATTAAAAGATTATCCCGGAAGGAATACAGAATCCGTACCTGGATTAAATAATGTAATACCCGAAATTTATATTCCAAATATACTCCTTAAATTCCTTCCGACTGATCTAATAAAAATAATAATAATAATGCAATTATAAGTTACTTAATAATTATAATTTATAATAATATGAAATTAATTACTCCAATTACATCAATTTTACAAAATAAACCCGAATTAAATTATAAATAATCCTTTAATCATCATTTCTTTTCCCCCCCTTTTTTTAACGAATTAATATCCTTTATATATATATCCTAAATTTTCATATATGTCTATGATTACAATACATATCAAATATACATACTTTATTAATTAATTACAAATCTAAAGTTACATAACTTGTATAAAACTTTATACAATTCATTGTATCAATGTTTCCCCCTGAATGATATATGATTCCCTTTGAATTCATAGAATATTTAAACCCATTAGGTGTAGTGATCATATATGCAATACAAAACTATAACACACATATACTATTAATCATTAGATACTTGCCTGATAAAGAATGAAATTGTTTCTTCTCTCTTCACAACGCAGCCGCCAACCTCTTTTTTTTTCTTTCTGATTTGTATCGCATGTATGATTAGGTTTTAGTATTTATTTATTTATAATTTATCTTATTAATTCTCCTAATTATAATAAGGTTAATACTACCCATATATAAATTAAATTCAATTAGTTTTAAGATCTAATTTTACCAAATTAATTTACCCACCACTTACTAATACATTAGCCCATGTAAATTAAATGACTATTTTGACCAAAAGAAAAGACAAAGTCTAATTAAACTAAACAAAAAATAATAATTTTAAATGTTATTTATTATTTTATTTTATTTTTTTTACTGGGTATTACATCACTTACCCCTTAAAAAGGATTTCGTTCCCGGAATCAAAAGAATGAAAAGTACCTAATTATCAAAAAGATGTGGATACTCCACTCGAATAGACTCCTCCATTTTCCATGTAGCTTCTGCCTCCGAATGGTTTCTCTACAAAACCTTAACAAGCGAATTGTCTTCCTCCTCATAATCTACTCTCGATTATCCAAAATCGTATCGGCTTGCTCCTCACAAGTAAGATCCTCCCGAATCTTATCGAACGGATATTGCACCACATACAACAGATGATAATGATAACTTCTCAACACTGACACATGGAACACATTGTGCACATGAGCTAGTTGTGGAGGTATAGACACTCAAAATTTTGCATTCCTGTTGCTAACCTTGCAGGAGGGCAAAATCGTCTTCCAGAGATAGCCCTGGAAGTTAAATCAGCTCAATCTCGGAGACAACCTTGGGATACTCAATTTTCAATCTCAGACCCCGAGATACTCAGTTTCAATCCCGGAGATAACCCTGGGATGTTCAGTTCCAACCTCAGGAGATAACCTCGAGGTATGCAGTTCCAGTTCCGGAGATAACCCCGGAATAGTCAGTTCCAACCCCGAAGACAACCCTAGGACATTCAGTTCCAACCCAGGAGACAACCCCGGGAGGTCAAGCACACCTTAGATATAACCTGAGGACATTCAGCACTCACAGCAGCCCAATCTCAGAGATAACCCTGAGCAACAACTGCTACATCTGCACAGAGCCGGAGATAACCCCGGTGAGGGGCAAAATCATCATTTTGCCACCTCGATCCTATATTTACGTCGTCTCAACATCATTTCAACCAAAACCTCATACAAAAGTGTCTCACAAGAACCATAGCTCAAATCCCGAGTGACTACTACACAAGACAGCACACCATATAGAATTTGAAGACTTGAAGATCTGGTCATGGACTCATCTTCCCGGCTTCGTACAACCTCTTATCCCATGTCACTGTGTAGCTCTCGACAACAGCATTTTAAAAAGGTACAACACGCTTCTATCGGATGCCCAGATTGAAAGTTATGAAGGTTCCAGTAGATAACGCATTGCACGAGTGCACACACTTCGAGATGACGGGACCCGCATGGCCCGGGGTAACCCAGGCAGCCGCAGGTAGAATTACGGCTACCGCGGGTAGACCTGCAACCATCTGGTCTTTAAATATGAGCCTTTGGTTGCTCATTTGAAAAAAAAATATAAAAAAGAGAGAAAACTCTGTTAATTTCAGTCTGTAAACACTAATAGAGTGCTCTAAACTAAGTGATTCTTCTTTTTAAACACTTGTGAGCTCGTGTTTTGCAACACCCTGAAATTTAATAGGTGGAAACCGAGTTTTAAGGCATCAAAAGTTATCTGAAGTCTTCTTGACAGCCCACTGTAAGATATTTCAGATTTTTAACCTGTTTTACAAAACATCAATGCTATATCTTGTTAAAATTGAACTTTTATACAAAAGTCAAACCCTTTGTGTATAGGTGCGAACGAGGCATAGCACTACTTCCAAACAACTGCACATAGACCTACACACACACATAAACAAGTAAAAGTTTAAATTGAAAGGTGGCAGTAACCGTGTTATCACGGAAGTTAGGGAGTGCCTAACACTTTCCCTCCGCTTAATCAAGCCCCCGAACCCTAACGAATTTCGATTTTGCAGACTAGTTAAAAAGTGTCACATCACTAGGTCTTTGTGCAAACCTTTTCTCGGTTGAGTTGGTGCAACCATTTAAAAATACCAACTGGCGACTCTTACAGTCAAATCGCTGACATATACATGTTGGACCTTTTCAAACTTGTTTTTTCAAATAAATCTCACCTAACATGAGAACACTAAAAGACAAGAACAGAAAGGGATAAATAAAAATTCCGACGTCGACAGGTGGCGACTCTGCTGGAACTCCAGTAAGAGGGTTTAAGCCGCTATCAAAGCTTTTCAAAACTTTTAAGTAAATGTATGTTGTGTGGTCCCTCCACTAAGAGGCTATCCTGTCGGTGTTTGATTAATGGACTCGTTGGGAGACTAATTCCACGAGGCTCAAGAAAGGCACCACCCAGATTCGCTCTAGTTGGAAGATCGGATTAACTTCCCACCGAGTAAATTGCGATGATCTGGGGACCTTCATGCCAAAAAGTCACGAGAGTAGCCTAAGATAGGTCAGCCTCTAATAAACCAAACGCAGAGGGAAGTCTCTTCATACCTGCCCATTTCAATTACTCGTAATTTTATTTCCATGTCAATCTTAATGTAATGGAAAATATAAAGGAATACGTGAACATACATATCAAAACTTGTCATGTTATCCTGTCATTAAAACAACTGACATCCATTTTGCAGGATAATACTCCTAAAAAACGAACACATAACATTTCCACGTTTCCCCCAAACTAAACTACATAAATTTTTTTTGTAGGGAAACGATTGGTCCCGTTACCCGTTCAAAGTCCAAGAAGGCAATAAGCCTACAGCCAAACATGGCTACATCTGGCCAGCCTAATCCTACTCTTGTCTCTCGCGAGGAGTCCGAAGGATTAAGTAATCAAATAACAGAGTTGGATGTTCTGCTCAAAGAATTACACAAGTCAACTCAAGGTCCACAAATACCCACCCACACAGAACCCTCTGCACATGGAGGAATCGAGGGTCCGAACAGAAAATTTTCAGCACCTGAGTCTCAGACTGATAAGACCAACAAAAGCCCTGAAATCACCCATCTTAAAAAAGATCAAGACACTGATGATATTCGGAAGAAGGTTCTACAAATGGAAGAGACCATTCGGTTCATCAAAGGGATTAGAACATACGGAAGTGTTTTATATTTAGACCTTTGCATCTTCCCCGGGGTTCATTATCCGGATAAATTCAAGACTCCCGATTTTGAGAAATATGATGGATTGGGAGATCCTTATACCCACTTAAAAGTGTTTATTGGAGAGCTCAAATCTTATGCCGAGAATGAAAAGCTCAGAATGCAGCTATTTTAGAAAAGTCTGACTGGAGAAGCCAGAGCATGGTACACCAGATTGAATAACTCCAAAATTCATAACTGGGAGGAGTTAGCCCATGCTTTACTCAATCAATACAGCTTCCAAACTCAGATGGCTCCAGACCAGTATCAAATTACCAAGGTCAAGAAACAAGTCAACGAGTCTTTCAGAGAGTATGCCCAAAGATGGAGGCGTCTGGCTGCTCAAGTTATCCCATCCATGGTAGAGTCTGAAATGGTGATGACCTTCATAGATATCCAAGAAGCTCCATTTTATGAGAGGGTCCTAGCTGGAATAAGAAAGCCGTTCTCAGAAATGATTAAGCACGGAGAAATTACTGAAATGGGATTGAAGTCTGGGAAGATTCAAGACCTCGCTACGTTAAAAGCCGTAGCTGAGCATATCCAATCTGAAAGTTATGGGAACAACCCCCGAAGGGTCCATAAGAAGAAAGAAGATGATGTTTCTTTAATACTGTAAGGACAAAAAGGCAATCAAAACTTGCCTATCCAGAGGAGAAACTATTCCCCTTTTCAAGCACAGTCTTCAAACCCTCCATTGTCAAAGAGTGGAGAAGTCAGACGTACAAGAGTGTTCACACCCTTAAGGGATTCACTCTAAAACATTCTCAAACTTCTGACAGCTCAGAAGAAAATCATTCATCTTCTTCCACCAGTCAACCCGAGTGGAAATGGTTTTAATACAAGCAAGAAGTGTGCTTACCATGCTGGAGCTCAGGCCATGTCACTCAGGACTGTTGGGCCCTTAAGCATAAGATCCATGACTTAATTGACAATGGTGAGATCGTGGTGACCAAACCCGACCAACCACATGTTCAAGACAACTCTCTCCTTCAACACAAGGAAGAGGAGGTCAACATGATCAACAGAGGCAGTGGAGAGAGCTCCAGATACCTTAAATATGTGGGTAGTTCATCCCAAATCAGCAAGGATAATGCTGACAAGTGGGATTATTCAGAGTTCCAGTTCATGATGGAACGAGAGTTAAAATCACTTGGCGAACAAGTCAATCAATTGGCAAAATTGGTAATTCATCAACACCAAGTCACACGTCAATTATTCATTCAGGAGCATGCTACCCTCCTTTCTCTTATCACAAATACTCCACCACTTACTCAAGAAAGTGAAACATTGGAGAAAAAGTTTGTAAAAAGAGAAAAAGCTAAAGCCCGTCGGGACTTCGCCAACAAAAGAAAATTCACCTATTTAGGCCAACCGGTGGAAGAAATATTACAGATGCTGATCAATGAGGAAAAAATCACAACACTGCTACCTCCAGTCAACCCACGCTCAAAACGGTTTGATGCTAATGGAGTATGTCAATACCACTCCCACTCTCGTGGTCACAGCACTGAGGAATGCTGGGCACTCCGCCATCTTATTCAAAATATGATTGACAGCGGTGACCTGCAAATGGCAAACAATGACGTTGTATCGTCTGAGAGTGGGAACACATTTCCTCCAGGATGGAAGGAAGTTGTAGCAGTTATATCCTCTGAAGAAGATTTGGCTGCCACACCACTTACAATTCAACCAATTTAGCTCAAAGGAGTTGAAAACCCTTTGAAAGTGGTTGCACCAAAGCCAATCATATTGCCGTTTAGGCCACAGTATCCTGTCGTCAGCCTTAAGAAAGTCTCATGGAATTATGGAGAGGCTGAAGGATCAACATCAAAAATATTACAGATTTATAATTCTATTTATCCAGAGTTCAAAAATATCCAAATTGTCAACATGATAACTAATTGTGGAGTAAAATTCAAGAATGATATTCATGTATCAAAAATAATTTGAACAGAAAAGAAACCAATTTTGTTGTGAATAGTACCCCGAGTGAAAATATTGAAATTTAATAAGAAAGTTCATACTAATATTCCAATGAAACGATACTAGATGAAGCGCAAAACTAAATGATATTCTACTAATTTCAGGGATTATAGAAGCAATACTTATCAAAGTAAGTGTAGATTTAGGAATATTAAACGAAATAATATTACTTACATACTATAGAGTATGAAAGAAAATAATATTTCTTACGAATATTAAATGAAAATAATATCCCTTATGAATATTGAACGAAAATAATATCACTTACAAGTACAAAAAATAATCTCTCTTACGGATATGAAATAAATAATATCACTTACCTTAGTAGGAGACTAAATCTGACTGGTATAGCGGAGATATTCTCGAGAAAAACTTGCACTATTTGCTACACTCAAAGTATCATTGTACTCAAAAGAAATACGCACAATACTATAGAAGAAGAATTCTCTGATTATGGTATGATTTTCATTTTTTAACGAAGCATCCTATTTATAGGAGAATGACAAGGCACTATTTAAATATAATCACGGACGCACAGTAAAGGAAATTCACGGGCGAAGAATTTGGTGAATTTCTAATTTTTACTATTCATCATTGTGCAATAAAATATTCTAATAAAACAAAAACTTTATATAAAATATAATATATTCTAATTATAATATAATAAAATAAATAACTTTATATATAATATAAAAAGTATTCTGTTTTATATAAAAAAATTTATATTTTATTACTATTATAATAATAATAAAACAAAATTGAGACAACTTTCGACCGACTGTTTGACAAATTAGCACATAGGAGTTCATGGAATAATAAGTCAAACTTAGAACAAACGCTTCATAAATATCTATCGTAAATCACTTATCTTCAATCAACTTATTTTTAATCTTTTAACACTTATTTATCATTAATATTATAACTCACAATATTGACAACCAGATCATTCCAAAAAAAGAGAGGGCTTTCCGATAAGAATTTCTCTTTATTGGCGCGCAATTAAATAACCTAACTCATTTACTCAACAGAACTTTTTAGACATTGTCAATAATACAAATAATAATATTAATAACTGTGTCGTCTCAATTATTGATTTAATAATATAAAATATTGTGTAGATGATACTGTGACAATAATTGAATCAATAATATGAGATACTATGCAGCAACTACTGTGACAATAATTAAATAAAACTGAGTTACTTCTTAAGTGCCAATAACTAGAGATATTGTACGATATCGTGTGCTAATGTGCAACCACGCGTATTACTGTTCTTTTATCACCGGTATTTTAACAGTTAACGGTAAAAATTTTGCCGTTATTTTTATAAAAATGTTATTTCTATCGCTTTCTATATCTGACAATCATTCTGTTGTGGGGTCCACTAATAATTGTGTCGTCTTACGAATATTTTCTGACAAAAAAAAATATTCTCCGACCAAACGAATATTTTATGACAACTTGCTTACTTGTAAAATTTGCACATATCACCCATAACTATAACATTATATCAAATCATACCTTATTATTCAAAATAATATTTAGAGAAAATTAAATCTTTATTCATAAAAAGTTGGGGTCTTACACTATAACATGTATTATGAATATGATAAATCATTAGAAAAATAAATATATTAAAATCTGGTATGGATAGTTATTAAAATAAAAAAACCTCTCCGCCTAGACCCCTCTTAATTTTCTAGACGGATGTTTTTGCAGCATTGGGCCTAGGTGAGGTGTCAGGGGGCCTTGTGACACCCCCAAATTCGGGTACTTTTATTTTCACGGGATTTGGTGTTCACTGTCCAAACATCATGTATCTATCTACCCATAATAAATAAAAAACCATACTTAGATAGAAATAAATCCTCTCCTTATGGAGTTACAACATCTGAAAATAAATACATCAATCCCAGGTCATACTAACCTTAAATCTCAAATGCGGAAACATAAATAAATATTAAGTCTTACACAACTTAAACATAAGTCTGAAACATAACATAACAAATAAACAACAAGTCTTCATCACTTGTTAACTTTGCCCTTGCCTTTACTAGAAGAAGGCTCGTCGGACCTTTTGTTCTTAACTGCAATGTTATTATTACGCAAGAGTGAGCACGATTATAATAATATAACAATAAAATAATAACATGCGAATGAATCAATAACTTCTGAAATAAGAAAACTTGGCTTTTGAATCGAGAATGAATAACAAGAATCAAAAGAACTTCTGAGGGTCATAAGACCTTGAACTACGTCCTAGGCTGTCAAATGTTTATACTTGAAACCTTTAACAGTCATAAGACTATGGACTCTTCTTCTCGTACTTAGGGGGATCAGCCCTTATTACCATATTGTGCACAATATCTTAACGCTAAAGCATTATTAATCCCCTATAATAGGGTTGTTCATCTCAGTTTGACATTAGAGTCCGCACCAAAGGAAGTTTGGTTTGGATAAGCTCAACAATGGTTCTGAAATTTAGAACGTTCATCAACTATGGACTAGTCGAATCAATAAGGGTTCGCTAGTCTTACAAGGTTCAACAATAATTGATATTCAATTTGAATAATAAAGTTCAAGATGTATACAATCGAATAAGTATTGTATAACAAGAATCATGCTTTTAAAGAATGATAACATCTAATATGAAATCTTGACTTGAACAATAATAAACAAGATAGAATAAAGAACTTGCTTTATGTAAAGAAACAAGGTTTATGAACTTGCCTCATGCGTAGGCTAAACGATTACTACTTCCGTTCACCACAATTCCTACACACATACCATATGTATTTACGACATTCATTAGTTATATTTTTATTTAATTATTTAATATAAACTCCACTTTATTTAACGAGTCATTACCCTTCTAATTTAATTACTTAATTAAATTAAAATATTTTCATTCACTTACTATTATTACACTCGAATAAATTATTTAATAATAATTTCCATCGAATATTTATTTTATTCCATAAATATCTCAATTAAAATATTTACTTTATTTTATAAATATTTTAATAAAAAATTTCATCGAATATTTTTTTTATTCCATAAATATCTCAATTAAAATATTAACTTTATTTTATAAATATTTTAATAATAATTTTCATCGAATATTTATTTTATTCCATAAATATCTCAATTACTGTTCTAAAAATCCCCGCCTAGGTCCGCCTAGGCCCCGCCTAGGCTCTAGGCCCCCCGTTGGCGCCCCGCCTAGGCGTTAGGCCCCCCTTGGCATCTCGCCTTGGCGCTAGGCCCCCCAGGCGGTAAAAAAATTCATCCAGAAAATTAGGTGAGGCATAGACAGGGTCTATGCGGAGAGTTTTTTTATTTTAATAACTACCCAAATCAGATCTTGATATATATATATATATATATATATATATATATATATATATATATTAATGATTTACCATATTCATAATACAGATTTGAGCATATCAAATCATAACAAGTTAACAATATCAAGTCAAAATGAATAATTTTATTATAGTTGTAATTTTTTGAACTTGAACCAACTTCAAATTATATAAATGATGATACATTTGTAATATTTAGTTTAATTCAATATAATTCTTAAATTTATGTTTAGTTTCTTAAGTTTTAATATGAAATTAAATTCTTGAAATTTTAAATTTATTATTTAATAGCAATCTTGTTTATAAATATATAAATAAAACTAATACGTTAAAAATATGTTTGAACTTTGAACAATTGCATGTTTATTTTTGAACTTTGACATTAGCAGCAATATGGATGTGTTTGAACTTCAAGTAAATACCTTTATTATCTTTATTATAAATTGTCTTGCTATATATTATTATTTTGCTTGAATAAATGTAAGTTAAAGTATTAAAATTGGCTTAAAATAAAAAATCCCGCCTAGGCCCCCTAGGCGCTAGGCCCCCCCTGGCCGCCCGCCTCCCGCCTAGTGCCTTTTAGAACATTGAAGACTCAATTAAAATATTTATTTTATTTGATAAATATTTTAATTAATAAATTTTATTATTATTATTATTTATTTATTTTATTATTATTATTATTATTATTATTATTATTATTATTATTTTTATTTTATTTTTTAGTTTGGTAACGCCCGCCGGGGGCGAGGTTACCCAGACTCAATTTCTGCAGTTTCTGCATAACAATGCCAAATTAGGTCAAAAAATCTCTCACAAGTTAATATGTTCTCTTGAAGAACACAGAACATGACCATAACATTCAATTAAATTATTTCTACACGAATTTAGACATACTCAAACATTGTCATACACATATAACTATTACTTAACCCTTCTAGCATAATTTTAACATGTTAAAATACATAATTTTGCAGAATCAAAACATATAAATTACTGTTCTTGATTTTCTTGAAAGTTTTCAAAACAAAACATGAAAATCAACATTACAGGTTCATTATAACACTGAATCTGTTCATTTGGAGTTTGATTCCTTCGTTTTAACATGCATAATTATATACAAGTGTCAATTTATGATACAACTTATGATTATCGTATTAAATTTGGTATGTAAGGCCATATGACCAAATTTTCATACTCTGTAACTTTTGAATAACAATATACGACCTATTTTATGAAACTGATGTTATGGTTCATACATCATAGTAAAAACATACTACGTTAACATATTAACACATACATCCACATAAGTATCAATTTATGATACAACTTATGATTATCGTATCAAATTTGGTACGTAAGGCCATATGGTCATATTTTCATACTCTGTAATTTTGAATAAACAATCTACTACATATATTTTTATGAAACTGATGATATGAAATATACAATATATAGTAAAACATGTTATACTTAACATAATCACAGAAAATCTTTACTCCTTTTCCAATTACAGAGATTATACAGAACTTGAAAGCCATTTTCTTGAAAAACTTAAACAACGTAAATAAAATTGGGTTGAAAAAATTACCCAAAGCGTAGAGTGTATATTAGTAGGAATGATCCTTTCTCCTTTTTCAGACGCTTCTTAAATCAAACTCTCAAATTTCTTTCTGTGATTGCTTTGCTCCAGACTTAGAAAAATAAAGAAGAAGACAATACGAATAAAAGAACACGTATTAATTTTATAAAAGAAACTGAGCGCAGAGTGGTGGTCAGTTAACCCATCATGGGTTAACTACTACTAACTTCCCTTAGGGCCTCGTTTGGCTGGCAATAATAGACTCCAAAATCCTTTAATTTAATAATTCTCTTATACTATAGTTTAAATCATGTCACACCCTTACACAATAATTCAAATATCTTATTTAATTTAATTTAAATAAAATATGATAATTTATCATTAATTTACATAGTCACATAATTAATTTCTTATTTATTAATTATGTCAAATTATTAAATCTCTAATTAATTATTACATTAATTAAAATAACATTATGTTTATTAAATATTTCATTTAATTCAATAAGCTCACATAAATACATACTTTGAATAATAAATATTCTCCACATTAATTTAATAAATATAACTCATATAATTAAATTAATCTATCCCAACTTCATCAATTAATTATTTAATCTAATAATTAAATCATCGAAAATTATTTATTTAATTCTATAAATATTAAAAATTAAATTACAAAATCTCGTTCGTCACAGGCCTAATGCCATGGCGAGGCGCCAAGGGGGGGCCTAGCGCCTTGGCGGAGATTTTTAGAACACTGATAAAGCTCGATTGGTTGCTAAGGGTTTCACTAAAAAGGAATGTGTGGATTATAATAAAACTCTCTCTCCAGTATCTAGGAAAGATTCATTTAGAATAGTCATGACTCTAGTAGCTCATTAAGATTTAGAGTTGCATCAGATGGATGTTAAAACTACATTTCATAATGGTAACTTGCATAAGAATGTCTATATGGCACAACCAGAAGGTTTTCGTGTTAAAGGCAATGAACATATGACATGTAGACTTAAGAAGTCCATCTATGGGTTAAAACAGGCTTCTCGACAATGGTATCTTAAGTTTCACGAGGTGATGAGTAATTTTAATTTTAAGAAAAATATAGTGGATTAATGCATATACTTGAAGGTCGGTGGGAGTAAATTTGTTATTCTTGTTTTGTATGTTGATGATATATTACTTGCAAGTAATAACTTAAACATGTTGTATGAGACCAAACGTTTTCTTTCTGGAAATTTTGATATGAAGGATCTCGGTGAAACTTCTTTTGTTATAGGTATTAAAATTCATCGAAATAGGTCTCGCGGGATATTAAGATTGTCCCAAAGAGCTTATATTGACAAAGTTCTTAACAAATACAATATACAAAATTGCTCCCCTACTGTCGCTCCTGTTGTTAAGGGTGACAAATTTGGCTCATATAAATGTTCTAAGAATCAATTTGAACGTAATCAAATTAATCTTATTCCCTATGCTTCTGTGGTTGAGAGTCTTATGTATGCTCAAATTTGTACATGTCCAGATATAGCGTATGTAACTGCTATGCTTAGATGTTACCAGTCAAATCCAAGTTTGGTTAAGCAGCCAAAAATGTTTTACACTACTTATAGGGTACTAAGAATTTTATGCTTACATTCAGAAAACAAATAACCTTGAAGTTATTGATTATTCTGATTCTAATTTTGTTAATTGTAAAGACGAAAAAAAAATCTACATCAGGGTACATCTTTATGCTTTCAAGAGGCCCTATTTCGTGGAGAAGTCATAAGCATGAGTTAATTACCACTTCCACGATGATGACAGAATATGTGGCTTGTTATCATGCTACTTGTCACGCCGTATGATTGAGGAATCTTATTTCAGGACTTAAGGTAGTAAATTATATTTCAAGGTCATTGAAAGTATTTTGTGATAATGATTCTGCTGTTAATTTTTTCAACACCATTTCGAGTGGAGCTGAACTATACCTCGACACTAAATACTTATTTGTCAGGGAAAGAGTTGAAGATCAAACCATTGTCATTAAGTGTATTAGTACGCATGATATATTAGCGGATCCACTTACGAAAAACTTACCACCCAAGCTCTTTTTAGAGCATGTTGTCGGCATGAGTTTAACTGGTAGTCTTAATTAGTGAGTTATTTTGATGTAAGACAACAATTTTGAGCACGTTGTTTTGAACTTCACATTATGTTTATGGCTTGATATTCTCTTTATTGTGCACACTTGAGAATTTATGAGTAAACAATTATGTTTTGGACCATACGAATGAGCTTAATCTATTACCATTTATATAAACTCTATTCATACTTATTATGCTTAATGTTAATCTTTGTTCTAATAAAAATACTAATTATGTAACTAATGAGGATCTTGTATTAATAGTGACACAAAGATTGTATTAATTCGCATTAATGTTTTTATTTAAACAATATGTAGATATTAAATTAATACTTAATCAAATTAATGATTGCAAGTGTTATGTTTCGTATATAAATAGTATTTCGGGCAAGTGAGAGAATGTTAGAATATTTTATTTCCTTATGTGGCCTTTACTATTTATGTAATTATTGGGATTACATATTGTATTAATTTAATCATTTTATTTATGGGTTTGGTAATTAATTATGTGGCTTATAAATATTATTACTGATAATACTTGACATAATGGGTCCTATGGTTTCATAATCTTGATGGACGATTTTGACCCTTAACTATTCTATAAATAAAACCGTTAGGTTTTAGTCCTAATTGTCGTCTTAAGAATTTTATACACACTTATACATCTATCCTAAAATTGAAAAAGACAATTAAAGACTTTCACCCTTAAGCGCAGTGGACGTGTGATGCATACAAGATAACTTCTCCCTATTCATGTAAGTACCTAATTATGTAATAGCACGTTCCGATATAATTATTCGGCACATATGATATGTATCTGTGTATCTTGAGATTTTGACAACTATGAATAGTACTACCATAGACAATTATACAATGAGATTTAACTATACTTATATACTAGATGGAAATGATTGTTGTCAAACTTATATTTATTTTTTGATTTTTCCAGCTGTAATGTTCATCCTAATAAACATATACTCCATCTTGATTACAAGTTTACAACTTCTATAGTCTAAGAATGTATTAATAGTCACACACCATCTGTTTCCATCAGAAGTGTTCTGCTAACTGTGGAAACTGCTGCAGCAGCCAAGTAACTCCTCTGATAATGGCCTGTATATTCAGGAAGTTTTACAATATTATTTTTTATGTGTACGCATACGTGTGTTGGTGTTTTTCCGTAATTACCCAAAAAGGGAAACACTACAACCCTAAAACAAAATGACAGAGTGATGTGGTCGAGTATTTCCTATGTATAGATGTAAATGACCTTGGTACTATCATGGAATTAAAAATTAGAAGACATACCAGAGCTGCCTCTCCAGGCTTTATAGCAGGTTCCACAATGTCACGCCCATATCTATTTTGAAAGTTGAGATTAATCAGCACTAGCAAGCAAAACATATCAGGAAAATCTTTGACATGATGGTCCAGACAAACATAATTTGAAACTTATTCTCGTCTATTGACCAAAATACCAAAACTAAAACATAACTTGTGTCTTTGCAAAATATTTAAAATAGAAAACCTTTAGTGAGATGCGAGCAGAGAAAATGAGAAGCTCATTTGTGTTTCACTTTCCGTTACTGGTTATCCTTATTTCCAACATAAACCGTCCAATCAAAAGGCCGATTGGCAGATCAGCAGATTAAGTTACTGGAAGGTAAACAAGCAATGCCATATCGAGCGAAAGTTTCAAATTCTAATTCAGCAACTTCTAGGTTGCATGTACAAACTGAAAGCTCAGTCAAATTAAAATTTTCACAAGTTTACTTGAAAAAAATTGGGAACTATATCTCAGTCACGAAATAATCCACCAGTAGATTAGTGCTCCTTCAAAATTTCAGTTTAATGACGATCTAGGTGAACATCTTTGCAGCAAAGATTTTATCAATTGCCTGTGAAATTTTGTTTTATAGCAGTTAATGTGTGCTAAAGCTCGAGTTACATTGTTGGGCCCATTCTCTTAGATCCTCTAAGGTATTAGAGAACCAACTTACATTTAGTTTCCTTGTGAAATTGTTAATACACTTGCAACCTGTTTGGTTTGTGTTTTATGATGCACCATGGTTTGTCTTTCCATGCGAGAGCCATATAGCACGAACAAAATTGATATCTCGGTTCTAACACCATAATTCTTAAGCTTTTACAGCAATTGGTACCTTGATAAAGGGGGCACACAAAACACAAGCAATTGAGTCTTGAAGAAACTGTCTTTTTTTTTATTAGTTAACTGTCTTTATTCTCTCATTTCACCTTATTTTTTTAAAAAAAATCTTCTTATTTCTGAGCAATCACTATTTTGATATGTTAAGGCCATTTTCCTATGCTAGTATTCCATCAATTCATATTCTGCACTCTTATCAAAATGCGATAAGGAAACAACAGAGTGCCCTTTGCTGAGAACTAGAAACGCGATACTAAGTAATCATCCTGCGTAGCTTAAGAAAGTAATGAAATAGTAATATATAGCATAGGATACTGAAGGAAATAGAAAGGAGAAAGAACGTTATTCTAGATGCACACGGATGAATTAAAATTCTTCTTCACGGAAAGAGGATATATGAAAAAGACAATAAAAGCAGTGAAAAATTGAACCTCATCCACCCATGTGTCTTCCCAAAGATGAATACGATGTCCCTCCTCAACTGCATATCTCAAATGAATACGAAACCTTCGGAAATAAATTTTCAAGAACTCGCATGAGTGACATAGATGCCAGGTTTCGTATACTGCGTATTCATTTGCATATTGAATTTCCTCTTCATTACCAATATGCCAAAAGGAGTTAGGTACTAAGGAAATCACCAGAGCCATTAAACCACCAAAGCAACATTTTTAAGAACCAAGAATCTCCTTCTTACTTCGACATACACAACTTCTTTGATCCTACCAAATGATCCCTTCATTCATCCTAGACCCTACAAAAGAAAATCCCTCATTAACTTCTTTCGAAAATCTGTAGCCGTATTAACCAGGATACTAATAGAGACAATAACAAAGGAGAATACTAGCCAAACAAGCCTAAATCAAAGTGATCCTACACCCTAAAGAGAAATATGTTCCTCACCACCTCTCAAGTTGTTGAAATATTCTCTCACTAACTAGATCCCAAAATGCAATATATGTGTGATTACCACCAAGGGGAAAGCTAAGATAAGGAATAGGAAAGTCCTCAATAATACACCAAGACAAAGAGGAATATTGTATAATGACTCCCTGCTTATGGTAAAGGCTTAAAGAATTGTTAACACATTCTTTAATTCTCAAGCCACTCAAAAGAGAAAAACGGTATCATCAGCAAATGAAGATGAGACATGCTCGCTTCCTCTCCACTCATTACACATCCTTTCAGTAAAACCTCAACCACATTTCTCTTGAGCATTCTACTAAAAAGAAAACCGTTTTAGACTTGAAACGAATACTTATTGCAGATGAGATCAACCTCACTAGAATATAAGAGGGGTGTATTCAATTAAGATTTTTAAAGACTTTTAAAGATTTTAAAAGTTTGGTTGTATTCAATCAAGACATTTAAAGAGCTTATAAAAGTTTACTAGTATTCAATTACAATTTTTTTAATGCCTTTAAAAGTTAGGTGGTATTGAATTAAGATTTTTACAAAATTTATAAAAGTATTTTGGTATTCAAAAAATCATAGATTATTTAGATTTCTATCAAATGGTAGAGTTTGACAGACTCTAGAAGAAGAATTATAACTATAAACCCATATCCAAAGTCTGACATCATCTCTAAAGACTTCCAAATATTAAACACAAATGTGAAAATTCGGATCGCCAGTAAAGAGGAAACCCAGAAATTCGCGGTGTAAATACATATTCGCGGTGTAATACCCTGAAAAAAATAATAAAAATAAAATAAATAAATAATATTTAAATTTATACTTTAAATAATTTAATTGGACTTTATCTTTTATTGGATCAAACTAGTTATTTATTTTATATGGGCTAATAAGTATTAATATGTGAAGGATAAATTAATTTGGTAAAATTTGTGTCTTAAAACTAATTGAATTTAATTTATGTGGATAAAATTAAATCATATTATAATTAAGAGAATTAGCAAGATATATTAATAAGTAAACAAATAACTAAAGACCTAATATGTCTCGCAGTACGTGTAATCGAAGAAAGAGAGAAAAGGCACAATAAATTGGTAAGGGAGAAAGCGGCAGTTCGAAAACTTCTAATACAAAGACGAAAGAAATTTGTTTAATAAAGTTGAGATAAAATTATGAAACTCTCAGATCAATTGTGAAGATTATGTATGTATATATATTTAAAATTTGTCTTATTATTAATTATATTGTATGATTTGGTAAAAGGAGGGATTATATATATAGTAGTAAAGCAATCAATATGGTATTTAATCACACGCTCACACAAGAGTGGATTTCGTTTTCTATGAAGGAATATAAAATAAAATCATGAAGCCAATAATTGAATGATCAGAAGCTATGTAATAAATATACTATAATATATATGTATTCTAATGCTTAGATAAAATAATATTGTCATAACTTGAAATTTTTGTATAATATGTTTTTTGAAAGTTGTTATCATAAGCAGTTGATTATTATTTATACTATATGCACTAAAAAATATAATAAATAATTTAACTGTGTAGCAAAATTTTAATCTTAAATCTAACAATCTTTCAATTTTATATATTAGAAGTATACAACAGTCTATCACAGTGTTCATAAAAAGTTTAAAAAGGTCTATTACTTATTTCATGGAGTCTATAAAAGTCATTTTAAAAAAGTCTTTAAAGTCTTTAAAAGTCATTAAAATCACAAATTCTACAAAAGTTTATCACTTAAAAAAAGTCTTTAAAAATATTAATTGAATGCACCCCCTAAAGAGAGGAATACATGTTTTCGACTATGTTGTTATGCCCCAATTATCATTCATTTTCAGTATCTTTTGTTTCCTTATTTACAGTTGGAAAGTTGACCCATGATTAGTGGAATTTCATTGATTGTAGATTGTCCCATGATTACATCCAGGATTAGAGTGGTCTCTTTTAATCAGGGGCGTAACTTTAGGGATCAGTTGTTTTACTACTCTATATAAACCAGATTGTATAGTCTCAAACTATTGATCATTTTTTCTCTCTTTAAACAACATGGTGTCAGAGCTAACCATCATGGTTGACTGAAATCACCACCACCACTCACAGTAGCACCACCACTCACAGTAGCACCACCACCATTTTCCCCTCTCCTTTACATCTACTTTCCCCTCTCCTTTACATCACACCACCACCACCACACAGCCACATAAAACTGGCATACTAATTTTTTTTAATCAGATTCCTCAAAAAAAAAAACAATTTCCTTTGTTTCTTTTAGTGAATATGTAAATCACCAAAGGGCTTCAATTTTTTATGTTATAAAGAATTTCCATCCTTGAGTCAAGGCCTTTCTTCTACTAGTAATTATGTCGGGACCATCGGAAAGCTTAGTTACGTCCATTAACTCTGAGATTGGCAGAAAGAATTTAGAAAATCCCATATTTCCTGCCAGCTCAGCGAAATTCGACGGTAATAATTATCTTCTTTGGTCTCAATGTATGATGCTTGATATTACCTTTAGGGATTGTCTTGGATATCTCACAGAAGACAACCCAAGACTGCTAATGGTACCAGTGCTTTTGACTAGATGGACTATTGAGAATTCCTTGGTAATGTCATATTTGATTAGTCATATGGCATCTACTCGAACCAAGCTTACATTTTTATGAAGACTGCTGCTGAGATTCTGAAAGCTGTGAAAGATACATATTTTGAAGTCGGGAATGATGCTCAATTGTATGAATTGAAGAAGTTGGTGCAGGAGGTGAAGCAAGGAAATAAGAGTGTACCATACTATTATTCAGAACGTTGTGAGATTTGGCAGGAAATTGATGGTTATGATGATTACTTCACAGATTTGGATGCCGCTGCTACCACCAAGATTCAAAAGCGAGAAGATAAGTTTCGAGTGTATCAATTGTTGATGGGACTTAATCGGGAATATGATTTGATTAGTCGAAATATTCTGCAATGTGAACCTTTCCCAACGCTACAACAAGCTTACTCTTATATGTGCACAAAGAGGACAGCCGACAGAAACTTATGTATCCAATTATTTCAGAGCGTTCTGCACTAGATGTGCACAAAAAGCACGCGTCCCGCAATCTGGCCTGAGCCCAGTCTCGTCTAGGCCTGGACCAGTCAAGCCAGGTCTGAAGGCTTTAAAGAGGCCGTTGTTTGAAGAGAAAAGCCCAGCCTGGACTGGCCTAGCCTAGCCAAAAAGTCCGGCCTAGTCCTGGCTGCAGCCTGGTCTGGTGCCTAAGGCCTGGCCTGGTAGCACTCTTTCTTAACAGTTAGCTGCTACCAATTCAAGAAACAAGCAAGTAGAACAAATCTTTCATGCTAAATCACATAATATCATATTTCATGCAAAATCACATAATATCATATTACATTGAAGTATCAATGTATCGTCCTATGTAATATTATTTGGATCTAAATTCTTCACATTAACATTAATAAACAACTAATATTTGTACTCAAGTAATGCCCAGATATAAGTTGCTTACTAAAATTTTAAGCATTCCATTAATTAAGTAAAATCATATATGTATTGTTCATTCATTCACTTAGGATTCTGAGAAAAACAAATAATTACATGAGAATCATATATGGACATGTCATAGATACCCTTGCACGTATAGTGATTGTATCTTCAATGAACAAAACTAGTTAGTTTATTTAGTATTTAACATTAAAAGATAGTTTATCAAATATCAAATAATAATAATAAGTTAGTTTCTTGTAAATACTCTAGTTCTTCATTAAAAAAATTTGTTGTTACAAAATTTTATTAGTTTATACTTCATAGCTTTTATTTTTAATATTTCATATTTAATATTTAACATTAAAAAAAAGGGCTAGACCATCCGAACTTGACCAGCTTTGGCCTAGCCTGCAAACCTAAATAGGCCACGTTTTTTATGCCCAAATCTGGCCTACCAAACCAAAAGTCAAGGCTTGGTCAACGCCCAAGGTCTACCAAGCCGGCCTGTTGTGCATGCCTATTCTGCACTTGTTACTACATTTGTTGCACCATGTTATTCTCAGTCATTGCGTGAAAGACCAAAATGTGATTATTGCGGGAAGTCAGGTCACACAAGAAAGACCTGCCAGAAGCTTAAAGGAAGGCCACCAGGGCCTTATCCAGCTAAAAGGACGTGGTTGTGCTGGAGGAGAACCACAAGCGCATGAAGTTGAGATAGCGAGTCCAACTGTTGATGAGGCACCAATAACATCAGCCCCTGCCATGTCTCTAATTCCAATTCTGATGGGATGTTCGCCCCTCTAAAATAAAAAAGTTACAACAGCTTGTCAAGGACATGATGATTCATATGGGTTCCTCATCTTCCTCTCATGTTGCAGCCAGTGCTTCTGATATATCATCCACACTAGAACCCTCATCCTATTTCTCAGGTACATCTAATTCTTTTCCTCGTTGGATCATTGATTCAAAAGCTACTAATCACATGACCGGTACTTCAAGTCAATTTGTCAGTTACGTTCCTTGTGTTAGCAAAGATTAAGTCAAACTTGCAGATGGTTCTCTTTCTTCCATATCTGGAAAAGGATTGATTAAACATTCAAATCATTTGTTCCTTTCCTCTGTCTTACATGTCCCTAATTTTTCAGATAATCTCCTTTTCATCAGTAGTATTACTAAAAATCTTAATTGTAAGGTCACATTCTTTCCAACTCATTGCACTTCCAGGATTCGGAGATAGGGAGGGTGATTGGCAGTGGTATCTTGCGAGACTATACTGGTTAGATGTTTCACCAGCAGCTCCTATGGAGGCAAACCATGTTGATACCTATTCTACTTCTGTTAATGTTCTTCAGAAATGGCACCGCCACTTAGGGCATCCTCTCTTAAGAACATTATCTCTAGTTGTTCCTGAAGTTTTTAGAAAATGTAAACATTCTGATTTTTTTTGTGATACATGTGTATTCGCAAAACAAACAAAGAATGTTTACCAAACTTCTATTAGTAAAAGTAATGCACTATTCAATATTATACATTCTGATGTGTGGGGACCTTCACCAATCATGTCTCTTACTGGCTATAAGTGGTTTGTTACTTTTATAGATGATTTTAGTGAAGTGACATGGGTTTATCTGTCAAAACAAAAAAGTAATGTTTTTTATTGTTTTAATTTTTTTATCAAATGGTTAAAACTCAGTTTAATGCTGCAGTTAAAATTATTAGGTCTGATAATTGTCGAGAATATCTTGTTCATAGCTTTCAAGCCTTTCTTAGTGAGCATGGTATTCTTCATCAAACTAGCTGTGTGGATACAGCCGCTCAAAATGTTGTGGCTGAACGGAAGAAGGCATCTTCTTGAAGTTGCTTGTGCTCTTCTTTTTCAGATGGATGTTCCTCCATCTTACTGGAGTGAGGCAGTTCACACAGCTACATATTTAATAAATCGTATGCCTTCTAGAATTTTAAATAATAACAGTCCTGTTTCAGTTTTAACAAGTCAACATTCCTTCATGTTACCACCCAAAATATTTGGTTGTGTTTATTTTGTAAAAAACCACCAGGCTCACAGTAAGTTAGCTCACAGTAAGTTAGAACCAAGGAGTCTAAACCACCACCAGACCTGAAGTGAAGACTAGGCTCATGAACACCATACTTTTGGAAGCACGTAGTTTCACAATATTTTATCAAAGTTGATCTTAAGCTCTTATGAGTGGAAAAGACAGTCTTTACTAGGAAGGTTGGGGCTGATTCAGGAGAATGTGAACAACAAAGCAGTACCATCAGTTAAACAGTTGAACACCGAAACTCTAAATGCAGTAACATCAGTTAAATTTTATTTGTTGTGCGATAAATGAAGCTTCTCTGATTTGTTCTTACATTGATTTATTTCCAGAAACCACATAGCAGATGGGTAAAGAAAAACATGCACTTCGAGATTAGCTGCATATTAGCGATAAAAGTACACGAGGCATCTTCAATTAACTTACATTATCTTTCTCTGACCGTTCACTACCTCCAACTGATAAAAGCTGCATCCCCTGCTAAAAGGAAAAGGCTTGCCCTTCCATTCTGTTATATCATTCCAATTGTCAGGGGCTTTTCGAGATACTAACCAGCAAGCTATGATCTAGTAGCGAAAAAGAAAAAAAAGGGGGAAAAGGGGTAGGGGAAGTGTATTTATCATCATACCTAGGTGCCATGTAACCCCAACAGCTGTTGTATCCTCTGTAGATATATAATCAATAACAAACTGTAGATCTCTGCTGATAGAATCATTGAACTTCTCAAAAAATTCTAGGATAGCCTGCAATTTTAATTGAAGCTCAACTTTTTAAGTGAATTTGCGTATCAACAAAACACAACATTCACATGTTAAGAAGCACGAATATGAGTGCGTGGATATAGGTGCATCATATGAGGATACGCCAATTAGATAAATGTTAAAAGATGGGGATTCGGGTGCAAGGGAATTCAACACATTTTATTACTATATATGCATATATTTTGTGTATATAAATATATACATTCAACAAAATACTATTACGAGATAAAAACAACAAACAATATAAGTTTCATGTTACTAAACCTTTGCTTTAGATACTGAAAGACAAAAAGAAGAAACATAAAGCTACTATTCAGTAGCATTTTGTAACCAAAGAATTCACCGAGAGCTCTCAAAGTGAAAGAGACTTGAGTATTAGTAACAACTACTAAGTAGCTAAGTTATAATAGTGTTAAAAGTCGCTAGGCAAACCGCAAACATAGGCGACGGAGGGAGCGCCTAGATGTTTTCCTAGGCGGACTAGATATTTTCTTAAGCGGTTTTATTTATTTATTTTTCTATTATGCATACTTGTTATACTATACAACGTATATAGTAGATGTAATTTTTTAAAAATTTTACAAGTAAAATTACCCCCAAAAAAATCTTTTTAAGGCTTAAAATATTCATTTAAAGTATTGGAGAACTTCCTAGTCATGGGGCTAGGCGCCCAGCCAAATTGAGGAAGTAGAGAACTGCCTAGCGCCTAAGCAAGGATTAATTGGTCCTAGGTGGAGATTTTTAGAATGATTATAAAAAAACTTCCGCATGTCTCTAGGTATTCAGGAGAACTCACATCAAGTCTCCTTTGTACATGCTAATAATTCTTTTAAAAAGAAGCAAGTTATAGTTGTAGCTCATTACAAACAAGCCTCGCGAGTATTTCTAGTACATCAAAAGTTTATTTGATGGAGATCATATTATAAGAAGCCCAAGACACAATAAGATGCTGGTAGGGTCGCAATGTTATTTTGGCATACTTCACACCGTATCAGATGTCAGTCTTGTTTGACATGAATGACACAATAAGTGATCGCGACTGTGTTATAACAAATGATCTGTTGACTCCTACTTCACCTTACACATGTAGCAGTTGTTCGCCACATGCTTGCCCCTCTGCCATAAGCTCTCGTGTTTTCAGTTAAAAAGAACTTTATTAAGAAGATTGTTTATTCAAAACAGCACCCAGATAAAAGCTTCCATCACCGACACCAAAAGACACCCTATCACCAAAGAACTTTATAGAGAAAGATGTATTTGAGAAAATCATTGCACTTTTCTTTGTACAAATACTCCAAAGAATATCAAACATCACACATCGCCATAAAATTCATTTTTTCTTCTTCCAAAATAACTAAACCTAATCTGCAGAAAACTATTAAGAGAAGAAGAGCAAACCCAAGCTTCATTAAACAACATAAACTATGAACTCCAAAATATACTACTAAGGAAGAAAGAAGAAAAAGATGACTACGAAACTGATTATGCATACACAAAACACAAATTTCCAGGGACAAAAGCTTATTAAGCTTAAATCTTTTTGCGAAAGTCAGTTATGTCGAGCCCTTTCAGCACATCAGACCATACAAAAGCCTTGACCTTTGAATGAACCTTAGCCTTCCATATACAATTATTAAGTTGGACTAAATAACAGGCCGATGACGAAGAAGAAATCGAACGTATGTTTGAAGGCGAAATTTTCCGAGGGACCAAAGAACAAAATTTCCAATCTGAAATAGAACAGAGAGAACATGAAGATGGAAGAGGACAGATAAAACATCTTCAGATTCCCTACCATTAAGTTTATGAAAAAATGGAAATTCCAAGAGAGTCCACTACAAGATATTACTAGGAAACTCAACAGAAGAATATTATGCAAAGAAGATGAACAAAAAAGCATAGGAAAACGTAAGTTTCAAAGAAACATCACCTAACCAAGGTCCTCCCAAAACCTTATGAGATTTCCATTCCCCAAGTAGTAACTGACCAATGGCAAAAAAGAACTGAATCCTTGACAAATAAACTTTCAAGGGCTCGGCTGAGTTACTAACCATTCTTTGCCAAAGAGAATTCGGCTCCAATGTAAAAGGCCAAATCAACTTATCAAAAGAACAAGTTCTCAGACACAAATTCTCCAACCCTAAAACCCCCTCCTTGCTAGAACGACAAACAACATTCATCAAGCCACCAAATCATTCCTCTCCTTCATCGCACCTTCTTGTATAAACTGTCTAATATCCCCTCAAGATTGTTTAACCCTTACCTACTGGAAGGTTAAAAAGAGAGAAAAAAATAGATAGAAATAGTCTCGAGACACAACTAACTACAGTAATCCTACCACCAAGAGAGAAAAAAACACCCTTCCACCCATCAAGAACCTTCTCAATTCTCGCTACCAAAACGGCCTTAAACTAAGGTGACCCCCTAAAGGCACCCTTAAAAAGGTAATAGGAAACTCCTATTCCTATATGATGAAAACTACCAATGAAGCATACTCAATATACATATATTGAGTATTAATCTTCGTCAACCCTCCAAATTGTACCAGCAAAACTGCACCTAGGAACATTAATCTTTAGACATTATATACATATAAACAATCGAAGAACATTGAGAACATTCTCCAATCCTCATCAACCCTCCAAAAGGAAGAAAATAATGTGATCTGCAAAATGAAGATGAGAGACTCTCACCTCCTTTCTACCAACAGGACACCGTTCTATCAACCCCCTCCTCATAACTAGTGAGCATCCTAATTAGAACATTAACAAATAAACGGATGAAAAAAAAATGGGAATAGGATCACTCTTTAACGCTTGTTAACCAAGATTTGGCATCCATGATCCATCTATTCTTTCTATTTAGTATATTAATATAATGAGATCAATGTTGCCTAGATCGGGATTCGATGGAGTATGTGAAATGAAATTAGGAACGGAAAACGTCACTTTTCATGGTACGCTAGGGATAGATTTCTTCAAGTCTCTTAGTTGGTACGACATAAATCTATCCAGAACGTGGTACGTGATAGACACATAATTAATACATTTTAATATTTCCATATTTATTATTTTACATGCTTATTTTATTTAACTAATACATTTTATTTTGTTTTGTAGAAAATAAAATTTTTTTGGGAAGCAAATAAAGGATTTATATCTAACTTTTAAAGATGGAAAATGACTCTTGGAGGATTACCATATAGAGATTGAAGTCAAGAAGGAAAAAAGAGGGAAAAAGGAACAAAAGTGTCCAAGTTCAATGAATCTAAATGAATCTAAATTGGGGCACAAATTTATTTTCCCTATGAATAGGTCTCTTGTTTTAGAGAGGAGTATTAGATAGTATATTAGTTTAGGTTAGGAGTAGGAGTAGATTAAATTACTTCTTCATTGCACGTTAGTTGAATGATCCTTAATTAAAGGGAATTTTCTTATTTATTTTTAATATTCTTCTTTTCTTTATTTTAGTTAGTTTAATTATTTTCCATGTCTAGCTAATTTCTTTAATCTAGGATGAAGATGAAATTAAATAATTATTCTTGATAATATTTTTCATCTCTTATATTATTTATTATTTATGCTTTTATGTTTAATTGATTTCGCCTTCATGTTTCGTTATTGAAATACTTTCGTTTTATAGTTCTTATGTGATTTTAAATTAATTAAGAGGTTTTGATAGATTATTGTTAAGATATGAGTTTTTCATAATCCATGCTTGCTCAAAGAAGTTTTGATGAGTTATAGTTAATCCTTAAATTTTCATAGTTTATGCTTGTCCACGTTAATTGTAAAATTACTATATTAAAGGAAGGGAGATCAAAATCATAGTTGAGTTATAAAAATAGAAGATACTGAATTATATGTTATGTTTATTATTTAATGGATTCAGATTCCTAAAGTGCTTCCTCATTATTAGTTATCATATTCTAGTTAATCAATTCTCAATTTTATTTTTAATTCGCCTAAAATAGATATTAAGGATACATTAAAATTAATCTAGTATCTATGGGTTCGACTTATACTTGTCAGTTCTTCAATTTGACACTGTGCACTTGCAGTACATATTTTTAACTCATCAAGTTTTTGGCGCCGTTGCCGGGGACTAGAATTAGTTTTTTATTTCTTAATTTTTATTTATTCGAATTAGTTTTTAACTTTAATATTTTTTTTCAAGATTATCAAAGCAGATCGAAGGAGCGAAAAGATAAAAATTTTATTGTTGCGCTTTCTTTGGTACTTCGTATCTCCAAATTATTTTTTATTTTTTTATTAATATTTTTTTAATTGCCGTATTCACGCATTCACACACGTAGAGCACATCCTGTTAAGTTTTTATTTTATTTTTATTTTTGTCAAATATAAAATGTGGTGATTGCTGGAGGATTGAGGTACATCAAAATTTCTCATTCATTTTTTCGTAATTCACATATTTTTAGGACACTTCATTTGTTTACATTTATTTTTTATTTGTGCATTTTCATCTTTAATCTAATATTAAGGGCAACAACTTGTAACAAGATAAGCTAGGAATTTCATCACCCTTCCTTAGCCTACAAACCACCCATTCATTTTGCATAACATTGCCTTAATAAAATCAAACAGACGTTGGCCCCTAACACTTTCGAGCTCAATTAGGACAAGAAACTCCAAGAGGAGTCTAAATTTTAAATTAATCAAATTACTGGTGTCTAGGCAAGTGGTTCCAAAGACAAACGCTTAAAGAACGTGTGATTAATTATTCAATTAGTCATCGTACCTACGGAGAGACTCCACCTTTCTTACACTTACCTGACTAGTGTTGTGATTAATTTCGAATTTGTGGACCTTAAGGTGTAACTTGGAACAGTTAGGAGCTGTCTAGATTTTATTTAGGTTAACCGTAGAATTAGTATTCTTATTTTATTTTATTTGTTATTTTTTATTTTTTATTTTTTTTGTGTGACTTTTGTGGTTAGTTGCATATTTGTTTTGTGATTTGTGGAAAGATGGATTCTTATTATAGTTGGAATAATAATTTTGTTTGGAATCAATAACCCTATGAAAATTTTAATGCACACCAAGTAAATCAATTTTTTTCAACTTATGAAAATTCTTCTCTAAATTCATATCCACATCCATATCCATATTCATATTCGGATCTAGAACCTCAATATCCACAAGAAATATCAAATGAAGAAGAGGAAAGACTTGGTTTCTTAGAAAAAACTATGGAAGTTTAAATGGAAAATCAATTTAGCATTATATCTCGTCTAGAAATTCAAATGAGTCGATTAGCCGCCATAATAAATGAACAAGAGGTGGGTGAGTTTTTTAGTATCTCTGAGGTTAATTTTGAAAATCTTAATGGTTGTGGAAATGATGAGTAAAATGAAAATTTTCTATTCAATTCTACACAGTTTGAGTCGAGTAAATTTGAGGAGTCTAAAAATTATGAGTCTATGCCTAAAATTGATCATATCACATTTAATGAGTCGGTTGAAAAAGTCTATAAGCCTAAAGCTCCATATCCTGAAAGACTTATTCTAAAGAAACCACCTAGTGATTTTTTAGACCAACCCATTAAAGTAAACATGATCCAAGAGTTGTCAATGACCCAAGAAATAATTGAAAATAGACTCTTGATTGAAAAATATCCAATTAATATTTTCTTAAATCACATTTACCAAAATTGGAATGAATTTGAATATTTAGATAAAGTCCATGAGCTGTTGAGATCCACTACAAATAAGTCAACTAAACTAGAACATGTATTTGAACCAATTCTTCCATCATTTGAACATATTAGTGAAAGTTTTCTTGAGGTAACTTTAAGCATAATTCTGATGAAAATTCTGACTATTTTCAATTTCCTAGACCTTCTGAAAATAATGAAAAGTTCACACTCACTTACCCATTTATATCATTCAATTTTAGTCACATACTTTGTAGGATATATGAAATTCGTAGGTATGTACATTTGTTTTCCTTCTCACCACATTTTCTTGCAGAACAAATGCTCCATATACAAAGTATAATTCTTTCACATCTCTGTTCTCTTTTCTTTATTTGCATACATTGAGAACAATGCATGATTTATGTATGGGGTGAGTTTGTTTGTATTGTTGCATTATATTTTTTTAGGAAAATATAGTAAAAAAACTATATATATATATATATATATAACTATATTTAAAAATTTAAAAATTTTGTTTGACTTTTTATGAGTTGGATTTACTTTAATAAGTCTTTGTGGAGTAAAAATTCATGAGTAAGATTAAAAGATTTAGAACTCTTGTACCTTTGATTAGATACGAAATCTTAGTTTGAAATACCATCTAGAATAAAATTGATTTCATAAGTATTTTTTTTTGCACTTCACATTTACACCAACTCTTAGTTATGGATATAAACTATGATTCGAGCAATTTCAAGAAAAAAAAATTTGAAAAAAAAAAGAAAGAAAAAAATTTGAAAAAATAATAATTAACTGCTTCAATATTCATCGAACGAAATAACTAGATATCCAAGCTTCGGGAAGCATCGACATTCATTCTGAAAAGTGTGATAGATTAAAACAGCTTGACTAGTTTAGTTTTATGGCTTTTGTTATTCGAGTTAGTAAGCTCTTAGGGGTGTCTCTATACCTAATGCCCTAAAGCCAACTAATTTGGGAGTCATTGGTCCAACACTCGCTACATGGATAACTCTGAAAAGCTTAAAAAAACGAGACATTGCACAAGTCAAGAATTTTTTTTTTAAAAATGAGAAAAAAAAAAGAAAAAGAAAAATAAGTTTGCATATTTTCATGGTAAAAATCCCTACTAAGTCGTATCATATACACATGCATGCATCACATGGAATTAATTTAATGAAGGATGGTGTCTAAAATGACATTTGAGTACATTTGATAAGTTGAAAGTGTGATTTTAAATTTAATTTTGCTTATGTATAATGCCCATGGATATTTAGAAGTTTTCTTTTAATTTCATAATTTGTTGAACTCAAAAATATTTTTAAATTTTGTGGATATATTTACTGCTCACGAGACACAACTCGTCCACTTAGGATAACATTGGAGTTTAAAGGCTTGTTACATATGCTAAGTGCAATCGTGTTTTCTACGAAAATGGGTTGGTATAATTTTTGTTTTTTTTTTATTTTACTCGAGGACGAGCAAAAGCTAAATATGAGGGTATTTGATAGACACATGATTAATACATTTTAACATTCTCATATTTATTATTTTACATGCTTATTTTATTTAACTAATACAGTTTATTTTGTTTTGTAGAAAATGACATTTTTTTTGGAGTAAATAAAGGATTTATATCCAACTTTTAAAGATGAAAAAAGACTATTGGAGGATTACCATATAGAAATTGAAGTCAAAAAGGAAAAAAAAGGGGAAAAAAAGAACAAAAGTGTCCAAGTTCAATTAATCTAAATTAGGGCACAAATTTATTTTTCCTATAAATAGGTCTCTTGTTTTAAGGAGAATGAGTATTAGGTATTTTATTAGTTTAGGTTAAGAATATGAGTAGATTAAATTACTTTTTCATTGTACATTCGTTGGATGATCCTTAATTAAAGGGAGTTTTCTTATTTATTTTTAATATTTTTCTTTTCTTTATTTTAGTTAGTTTAATTATTTTCCATATCTAGCTAATTTCTTTAATCTAGGATGAAGATGAAATTAAATAATTATTCTTGATAATATTTTTCATATCTCTTCTATTATTTATTATTTATGCTTTTATGTTTAATTGATTTCCTTTCATGTTTCGTTATTGAAATACCTTCGTTTTATAGTTCTTATGTGATTTTAAATTAATTAAGAAGTTTTGATAGATTATTGTTTAGATATGAGTTTTTCATAATTCATGCTTGCTCAAAGAAGTTTTGATGGGTTATAGTTAATCCTTAAATTTTCATAGTCTATGCTTGTCCACGTTAATTGTAAAACTACTAAATTAAAAGGAAAGGAGATCAAAATCATAGTTGAGTTATAAAAATAGAAGATATTGAATTATATGTTATGTTTATTATTCAATGGATTCGGATTCCTAGATTGTTTCCTCATTATTAGTTTTCATATTCTAGTTAATAAATTCTCAATCTTTATTTATAATTCGCCTAAAATAGATATTAAGGATGCATTAAAATTAATCTAGTCTTTGTGGGTTCGACCTGTACTTGCAAGTTCTTCAATTCGATATTGTGCACTTGCAATATATATTTTTAACTCATCAGTATGCTAAGGTAACTTTCTAAAAATATGTAGTTCAAACTAGTTGATATATAACTGAAATTGGTTGAGTTGTTTTTAAGTGGAGCGTCACAAATGAGATTATGCCACTCTTACTTGACACGCATTAGGCGCTCAGTTGGTACATTAGGTGACATTTCCTAAAATTTTCTTTTACGTATTAAGTTTTGGATACAGTGTTCTAGATTTACTACGTAATTTTGTACTTGTAAATATCCTAGATATTTTAGAGGATGATTCTAAATAGTAGATTCTAGCCTTCCATTAGATTTGATCTTAACCATTTGTCGTATGCCCAAGCGCTATATAATAGAATTTTCATCATTTGTAAAACATAAAGCAAAGTTAAAATCATATAATAGAAGTTCAAGTAAATAGGTAAAAAGAAAAGTTTTGGATAGCCATATTTAATATTTCTAAAACAATAGTCTACTATGTTTTGAAAGTTCGTACCAACACACTATATTTGCTACCGTGAGAGATGTTTTATTATGTGGATACAGTTAAACTAGCACTAGTATATTTTTGTTAGAATTTTTTTCCCTTAGGCGCATCAAGGAGTATCTATATTATTTTTATGCAACTTGTCATAGTTGACTATGTTTCTTTAATTAATGACATCTAACCTCTTCTTTTTTACACAAACTCGACACTATATTGCTAAATATTATCGAATCTACCATATAGAGGCGCACAACAAACCTTAATAATATTTCTTGGAGACATTTTCGCTTCCTAAAATGCAGTTGAATTGTATTTTATGGTAATTCCTATTTTATCTTTATGACTTAAACTTTACTTATCTTCTTATTTTAATTTCAAAATTTTAACTTTATGATTTTTCCTTCAAAATTAAAATTTTAACTTTAAAAAAAATCTTAACATAATATAAATTACACGCAACGCATGTTACGCTAGTATTCATTAGCTGTTTCCCAAGAATTATTAATTTATATGAACTTCTACGTTTTCTTTCTCCTCTCCTTTTCTCAGTTTAATATATTGGGGATTAGTTCATTTTTTGGAATTCATTAAAAAATCATAAAACTAATAGAAAAGTAAGTAACTAATAGAGATGAAGTTTAGTTTTAAGTAAATTAGTCAATAGAGTGTTAATACGCAGACGAAATTCTATGTGTCAACCAACTTACCAAAAACTAATAAATTTCATACTAACCGAATCCGAACTAAACACCCATTACAATAAATTGAAAACTTACAATAAAAAATAAATTAATTAAAGACATATTTGAGCATTCAAATAAATAAATGAAAGCAACTAAACAAGACACACATAATGTTTGTTCAATCTGTAACCACACATACAGAAACATCCATATACCTTGCGGCCAACAAAAGGATGAGGAAAGACAAGGTCCTCATAGACGCAGTTATCGGCTATGAGAGGTTCCACCGAAGCGATATCACGGCCGTTGATTCCTCCGTAGAACTTCCTTACAACATTTAAAGCCGATTCCACTTCTAATTCTGTTGTTGTAATGTTTGTTGGGTTGCTGCAATTTAAGACCCAATTCCATTTTCTTGTTCTTCGGCTATAATTGTTTGCGATTGCAGTGTTATGGCATTTGTGTCTGGATTTGATAATTGGGTTTAAAGAGTGACTAGGGGTGAGGCTTATTGTTTCAATTTTGGCGAGTGGAGTGAGTGAAGAGGTGGTGGCTATGTCTATCACCACCTTCATGATCAATGATGAAATCCCAAGATAGATAATAAGATTTAGAGTCTTAGGTGGTGTTTGACTGACGAATTAAGATCATTCAATATATGTTAATAAATTAAATCATCAAAATAAAATAACATCTTAATTTTTTAAAAAAATTAATAACTAAAAAATATAAAATATTTAAATAACACTATTTTACCGTTTTAACTCTCTGAGTTATTTAAAATTTTTATTTTAATATTTTTAAAATTTGAAATTAAAGGATTATAATATTTTTTAAGACTATTTTTGTTCATAAATTTTAAATAAACTATTAAGAGACAACTCTTAATAGTTAAAATTTGTATTTTTATTTTAACGATTAAGAGGTATTAAAAGATAAAAAAAATTTACTAAATAAAATTTGTCAATAACCAAATCGGAGGTAGGTGAATTATAAGATATTCAAACACAAACAAACATAGATTAGTGGTCTCCCTCACAACTAATAACTAGACATCAAATTTATTTTATTTAAGTTCACAATTGGAATATACCCTACAGCAGTTAAAAAAATATATAATTAATTAATTTTAAAATTAATCAAGACCCTACACGTTCTTTTCCTAAATTGTCCTTAAAACTCTAAAATAAAATATATTTTTAAAATCAAATTATAATAAAAAAATATGTTCGAAAAAATAAAAATAAAAAGGTTATTTTGACTCGTACTCTACCTATATTCCTATTTCCTAGCCAAGAAAATTTATCAGAATCAAAATTTTTTTTTTTGATAAAAATGCTACATCAGCTCCTTGCTAACGTCGTTACTCTTTAGAGCATCTCCAGCAGATGGACTATCTACTGGACTATATTTAGTCCATCTAATATCAGCAAATGTCCTTTAGTCTTCACTCCTTCCAGCAGATGGACTATCCTGTGGACTATCTCGTGGACTATAATATAAAATGATTAAAATAATCAATTAATTCAAAAAAACTCCAACAGACATAATCCAACGACCATATTCCAACTGCCATATTATAACGGCTATATTTTAATAAACAAATAACATCTATAAATATAAGTTATATCTAGTCTCTCATATTCACTCATCTTAACTTCATTCTTCCAGTCAAATAAGTTATTTTAAATATGTCTCGTCAATTCGAATTAGCTATGTTGCACGTCGATGAAGAAGATGAAGAAGCATATGGACAATTATTAGGCATGGCGGCTATTGAAGATGAACAACAAAATGTCAATAGGCATACATCACGTCATCGTGGTTCTGTGCAAGGTCGTATTACCATTGATCGTGGTAGACATGAAGGTCATAATCGACTTTTTCGTGATTATTTTGCAGAACATCCTACATACCCCCCGTATCTATTTCGGAGAAGGTTTAGAATGCGGCGCCCGCTTTTCCTCCGAATTCAAAGAGCAGTTGAAGCGTATGATTCATACTTCATCCAAAAATGAATGCTGCAGGACATCTCAGTTTATCTTCTCTACAAAAGATAACTGCCTCAATGCGGATGCTTGCCTATGGTGTTTCAGCGGATTCCGTTGATGATTATGTGCGAATCGGTGAAAGCACGGCTATATTAAGTCTTAAAAGGTTTGTAAAAGCAGTCATTTCAATTTTTGGTGATGAATATCTGAGATCACCCAATAGTAATGACATCGTTAGATTGCTATCAAAAGCTGAAGAGCGTGGTTTTCCTGGGATGTTGGGGAGCATCGACTGTATGCATTGGAAATGGAAGAATTGTCCGGTTGCGTGGCATGGTATGTATTCTGGACATGTGCATGAGCCAACAATTATTTTAGAAGTGGTGGCTTCATACGATCTTTGGATATGGTATGCATTTTTTGGATTACCAGGCTCTCATAATGATATTAACGTTTTGGAGAGATCATCTATCTTCTCTGCTCTTACTGAAGGTCGTGCTCCACCAGTGAACTACTCAATTAATGGCAATGAGTACACGATGGGATATTACCTTGCTGATGGTATATACCCCCCATGGACAACATTTGTTAAAACCATTTCGGCACCTCGGGGAAATAAAAGAAAACTATTTGCTAAGACTCAAGAGGCGCTTAGAAAGGATGTTGAGCGAGCATTTGGGGTACTGCAAGCACGTTTTGCGATAGTTCGTGGTCCTGCACGATTTTGGGATCAAACAACACTAAAAGAAATTATGACTGCATGCATAATATTACATAATATGATCGTTGAAGATGAACGAGATGAAAATCAAGAACCAACAACCTACGATACACATGACGAGATTCCAACTGTAGAAGTGTCTCATGAGCGTACCCCACAATTACTTGAATTCATTGAAGCAAATCATCGCATAAGGGATAAACAAGTTCATTCTAAACTGCAAGAAGATATTATTCAACACTTGTGGACACTACATGACGGAGCCTAATCCATTACATTCTACTACAATAATAAGCAAATTAAGCTACTTCAGGCTCCATTACATTCTACTACAATAATAAGCAAATTAAGCTACTTCAGGCTCCATTACATTCTACTACAATAATAAGCAAGTCAACTACTAGATGTAACTCTTTTCATGATTTCTTTCTTACGTTGTTTGTAATATTCAGCTACTTCAGGCTCCATGTTAGCAGTGTCAATCATCATAATCCTTTCATCCTCTTGTGCTTTCAGTATATTCAACTTCTCTTGCTCTTGAAAATATATTCTGTCCATGTTCTCTTGTCTCTTTTGTTGGTTCAATTTCATCTGATGCTCAAACTTCTCAAACCTCAACTCCATAGGTGTACTAGTATCACCAATTCCTTTGCCCTTTTTAAATAATGCTTTCGAAGCCTTTCTTCCCATTGGCCTCTCTAATCTTGCAGAGATTGTATCTTCAATACTATCGTCTTCACCCAAACTGACTTCTTCTGCGGTTGATGGAGAAGATGCTGCTGGACTTGACTTTCTATTACTTTTCTGTTTTTTTCCACTATTATCTGTTCTCCATTTCGGTGCATCCTTTAATATTCTCCAACAATGCATAAATCCAAATGGTTGATTTTGCATACTTTTGAACATCTCTAATGCTTGACATATCTATTAAAAAATTATTTACAAAGTATTAAATATAAAATATAAGAAAACTTAATGAAATTTTATATGAAAAAATTGAAATACCTTATCTTGTTTGCCTACACCGCTTTGTTGCATTCTTTCAATTGAAGCATAATATCCACAAAATTTGTTCACCGCGAGTTGAATTGTTGACCAACGTTTCGCCAAAGCAGTAGAATTGCATTCAGACTCAAAATTTTTGTATTCATGAACTCTTTCCCAATATCTTCCATGTTTCTGATTGTTCCCTTGAATTGGATCCATACTTACATTTAGCCATCCGGAAACAAGAAGAGCATCTTCTTCAATTGTGTAATTTCCCTTTCGCCCTGATCTTTTATTGGACTCATTTTCGGGAGTCTGAATTGGTACATCAGTTTGGATTGAAAATTCATCCAACAAATTTGGATCATCAAGTGAGAAACCTTCAGATAATAATGAAGAATAATACATTGGAGGATCATGATTTTTCATCTAAAAAATAAATTAAAAAGATATTATTAATAAAAAACAAAAATCAAATATAATAAAAATACAAACTATTATTAATAAAATACTTACAATTGCTAAATGTTGGAGTAGTTGATTAAAAGATATAAAATAAATTGAATTAGTATTATACATATTTATAGATTTTCAATTTCTATCCGTTTGTACTCTTTATTACCGTTCTGAATTTTTTTTTCTATCTGTTGGATTGTACTTTATTACCGTTTCTCTTTTTTCACTTCACTTTCAGTTCTCTCACTTTGTCTCCTTCTTCTTCTTCGACAGATCTTCTTCTTCAACAAAGTTTCTCTTCTTTTTTTTTCTTCAATTTCTTCAACATAGAGTTTCCTATTTAATTATATTAAATTATAGTCTGGCTGATTTTTGGTTCGCAGATTTGGTCATTTTGAGCGGCCGGAAAAGTTGGCCGACTAAATTTGATCCATCTGCTGGAGCGATTTTGACATCCTAGACTAAATATAGTCTACGAATTTGGCAACTCCGGCCTGCTGGAGTTGCTCTTAGCATATGGACGACCAAATGCCACAGCCCACAGGGGTCCCAGAGGATTAGGTCATCAAGCCGCGTGACTGCGGCAGTTTTCTTACTGCCAACTGCTTGACCAAGCCGCTGCGAGCAAGACACAAGTTAACCAATACGAGTACATTTATGTGAAGTATTATTACACTTAAAAAAAAATCGAAATTTAGAAAATAATGTGTCAAAATATATTTGATAAATAATTCATTACATAAGATCAATTAAATAATATAGAGATAAGAAGAATGTCGAACTCACAGAAAACGAATAATAATAATTATTCTACTATCCAGTTATTATGTAACACCCCAGTCCCACATCGAAAGATAGGGGAAAAATTTGTCTGTATATGAGGAATTAAGTAACTACCAATAGTACCTTCAAGTCATGACCTTTTGGGAGCCTGTGGTGGGCTAAGATGACCCAAGAAGATACTATTGGGCCATTAGCTTGAGGCCTTATTTTGATGGATTTGATTCGATTCGGACTTGGGATTTGACCCAAGATTTGTTCCGGACTCGAGATTTGACCCGGGTTGTTTCATATGGTATCAAAGCTGACTCTCGAAAGTTCGGGTCGGGTCATCCGATCGGGTTGCCGGAGGTGGAGACACGAAGGTTGGTGGTATTATCCCACAATGGAGAGATGGAGGTCCGGAGGTGGGGACACGAAGCCAGCCGGTATTATCCCACAATGGCTAGAGAGGCAAAGATCTTTGGGCCGTGTGTGTGATCTGTTTTGACGGGGACGTCAGAAATTTAAGTGGGGGAGTTTGTAACACCCCAGTCCCACATCGAAAGATAGAGGAAAAATTTGTCTGTATATGAGGAATTAAGTAACTACCAATAGTACCTTCAAGTCATGACCTTTTGGGAGCCTGTGGTGGGCTAAGATGACCCAAGAAGATACTATTGGGCCAGTAGTTTGAGGCCTTATTTTGATGGATTTGATTCGATTCGGACTTGGGATTTGACCCAAGATTTGTTCCAGACTCGAAATTTGACCCGGGTTGTTTCATATTACCAATTTAATTCCAGTTAAACAATCACTAATGTTGAGTTTTTAGAATAATTTAAATTAAAATTGAAATTAAGTTGATCTGACAATAATTAATTACCAGGTGTATTAAACCCAGGAATACAATTTCTCCAATTGTGTTGCAGTAATTGATGTTTTACCCTATTTCCACCTTATTAATCCAATGAGTTGTTAACTATAATTGTCTATCAATTTATTAACATCTTTCAATAATTAACAAAATGATCTATTTCAGTTTTGTTGCTATTTTTATGCAAAACGCTTAAAGTAGATTCATTAAGCACAAACTCCTAATCTAGTTACGCATGACATACAAGTATTCTCATATTATACAATGTTATGTTATTCTAGAAAGAATTAACAAATTCATGCGTTATCACATCCATATCTAATCATAGATTTCATTTTTCAATTCCATCTAAGATATCAGATTAATTGTTGGCCACACAATTAATAAATTAAACACACGATATGATAACAACTCAAACAATATCAATAACTGAAAATATGGATAATTGAATTATAGCATAACAAAAGGTTCCATTGTACCCCTAATTAAGAAATCAACTCATCATCCTAATAAAAACCATCTTATCAAATTTAAATAACATTCAAAGTACAGATAATGAATTAAAGAGAAGAAGAAAAACTTTTGCGAGAATCTTTAATCCGCTCAATCTTCAATGTCTGTCTCTTCTTGCTCTTTGATTCAAACTTCAAGTCTCCTTAGTTGGCTCCCAGTTCTCGTAGTCAAAAGTATCTCTAAACCAACTCTTAAACAAGTATTTATAGCCCTCATGCAAACCCTAATAATTTAGGTAACCATCAATCCTTTTCCTAGCTCAAATTGGAACAAGATAATAAAATTAGCCCCTTTTTCGGACGATCGACACCCCTCACGCCCGGTTTCTCTTTCTTTAGGCGCGCCCCGTGCTAGCTATGCAGAATCATTAATGAACTTAGCGCGCCCCGCGTCCAGGTCAATACAAATGCGGCGCATCCCATGTCCGACCATAAGAGTCTCCAAGAATGCTCCCTTTTCAGTATGTTAATCCCATCCTTGCCATTACCTGCAAATTAAACATAAAAACATAAAAAGTAACATGCACAAACTCAAGTAATAACAATATTTTAAGGTCATGAATACCAGATTCATAGGTATATATCTAACCCACTCATCAAATAGCCCCAAACTTAAGCAATTGTTTGTCCTCAAACAATCTAAAACAAGAATGATAACTAACATAAAAACAAAACCAAAAATGCATGCAAAACTAAACAAACATCGATAAAGAACCAAAAGAGTTTAGTGTATGTGCCTTAGAGATTAAAACATAACTCACTGTTAACTTTAAACCATGCACAATCAAAGACTCTCACATCCTCACCAAATTAACACTACTAAAGACTCTTTATGTGTGTGTGTGTCCCCATTGTCCTACCAACAGTCCTTAGGTCACTTATGTGATCAATATCATGTACATTACTCACCATTCTCATAAATCTCAGCCAAACAAAGTTGTTAGAAACCTATGTATGGATTAATAGGTTGTTTAATGAAGGAGGAGTTTAATTAAGACCCTCATTAGATTCTAAATGTATGTGATTTGATGATGAAACTCATAAAGTATATTTTTATGGATAAATTTTGTGCAGTCCTTAACTAAGATATCTATGTACAAAGACTTAGAATAGTATGATCAAACTTGTAAGGTTGATCTTAAATCCGTATATATGTGTAATAGATAGAATCATTGTAAAAGGATGCTCTACATGATATCAACATCATTAACAGAGTAATTTATACGTGCTTAAAGTGAAATTTGATTAATGTATATTTGTACAAGTAAGTTTTGTAAAGTCCTTCGAAAGAATTGATGCACAAAGATTTAGATTAGAAAGATCAAATAATGTTAGGATGATCTTATTGAAAGTAATTTGATGTATAGATGATAGGACATCATTATCGTAAAGTTACTCTGCCAACTCACAGTATGAAGACATTTCGCAGAGTCAACAATGTTTGTACAACATTAAAAGATCGCAGAGTTTAGTCAATCTCAAAGTTGCAAGTATGTCACAAAGGTGTAGAAGGAGTCGAAAAAGCTGTTATATATTAAACATCATCTAACAAAGTCGATCAACTTGCTAAGTGATCAATGAATCGTAAAGTCAAGAAAAGCTTGCTTGGTAAAGCGTTATTGTAGAATACTCCAAGTAGACATGCTCTGAATAAAAGTAATATCGTAACATAACTCCAAGATCGCTACGAGAAATCAAGATCGTAAAGTCAGCCTTGAAATCATAAAAAAGAATGTGAAGTAATGACTACATGAATTAGAGGAGATCACCAAGCTCAGTATCGACGTCGAAAAAAATTTCCTTTTTTGAAATTCCTCTTTTAGTCTTTCTTACCCTTTATGTTTTCTATATGTTGAATTTCATTTGAAAGGGTTAGTTTGAAAAGAGTATGACACAAAATGTCGACGATTTGAAAATTCAGAGTCGCCAGTTGTTAGTAGTGAAATGGTTGTACCAACTCAACTGAATTTTGAGAAGGTTTACAAAAAGGCCCAATTATTGGACTCTGTTCAACAGGCCTTGGAAAATGAGATTCATAAAGTTCCGGAGCTTGATTAAGCAAGAGGAAGGTGTAGGCACCCCTCGACTTCCGTGAAAATAAGGTTATCACGTATTTTTAATTCCCTATTTTATTTGAAGTGTGTGTGTGTGTGTGTGTGCAGTTAATTAGGCCTAAGTGTATTATTTGGAAGTAGTGTTATGTCTCGTTTGCACCTATATACAAAGGGTTTGACTTGTATAAAAGTTCAATTTTAAGCAAAATATACAGAAATGATATTTTGAAAACATGTTTTCAAACCCTTATACTCACATAGTATTTGAGGCATTTGATACTTTCATTTTATTCTGTATTCGGCTTGTTTTGATTTTATTCTCGAGATGCGAAACATCTTCGACAAAATAATATACATATAAGTATCGGCCTCCTTATGGGCATGACAACCATCAAAGGATGTTCGAGCACCACACATATGATTTATAAGCTAGCTGTGTGACACCCCCAAAATAGGTATACAACACCCATTCTGAGTCGCCAAATATATGGTACAAAAAGCAAACTACAACTTCAATAATATAATTGTCGTGCAAAATACGACAACACATACTGTGAGTTTAAATACAAATATTATCTTCTAGACAATATCAACACTCAAATAAGTCCTCATTACAATTATTCAAACACTATTTTATAGAAATAGTGAGGACTGCTAAAACATCTTTCTAGAACTATCACTCCATATCCCGACTAGATCCTGCTATGTTCTCACCTCTTGAGAAGAAAAATGGAACAAAAAGGAAAATGGTGAGCTCAACTAGCCCAGTAAAGAATATTATGACTAAGATAATATACAACAAATTATCATTAGTCTTCAACAGGAAAAAAATCAGATAAAATATAATAGACAACAAGTTTTAGATCAACAACTGCAGCGGAAACAGCAAACCATTAGAAGAGTCAAGTAGATAATGAATTCTACTATCTTCTAAGATTTAAAAGTCCAACATCAATATTTTATCCCTGTAACATCAATTAATAATCATCTTTAACCAAATATTCATCTTTGCACTACAGGCCAAAGATATTCAATTGTATCACCAGTCGGTCATGTTCATCTCAACACCTGTTCATCTTTGCACTACAGGTCAAAGATATTCATCAGGTAATCATACATCTTTGCACTACAGGCCAAAGATATTCAGTAGTATCATCATTTAGGACTGAGGATGATGAAAAATATTTTAAAGAAAATGAATCCAGTGAGATAAAAGAACAAATATTATGGATTCGTATTACAGTTTATCCAAGTTCAATAGTACTCCATAATAACCAATTTTGAAGCAGAATTCAAAAATAAAGATCAAAATATGGATATAATCAAAGATAGTAACCATAATAGACAACTTGGACAAAAAGAAGAAAATTTCATTTTTCGGTGAATAGTGCCGTATTCGTGAATAGTGCTGTATACGTGAATAGTAATGTATACGTGAATAGTAACTCCGACACAAAAAGTTTCAAATTTGATAAAAAGTTTATACCAATATTTTGGTATAATGATATTGAAGAAAATATCATTTTAAGAAGAATATAACACCCCTTACCTCAAAAATATCAGTACTTCTGATCGGAATATCGGTATAAGGCTGAAGAAAACTTGCACTGATGAATAGAAACTCACAAAGTATCTAAATACTCACAAAATACACTCAATAATCTAGAGAGAGAAAGAGAGAAAACTTGTTTCTGGTGTGATTTTTAATTCTAACTTAGCCCTCTATTTATAGGAAAATGTTAGCACGTCGAAGCAGACTTAACCTGCAATCTGATGGCTTTACATGCTACTATTCCCACCCACCACATTTGAATAAAAATCTCAGCACATTTTTACCAACCAAAAGTGGGGTCCACCAATTCTAAAATTTTCCATCAAAATGATAAATTCCGAAACTTCAACAATTTCTGAACCAATCATCTCTTAAAATTCATAACAAATCATACGTTCATTTTTAACGGTTCAAAATTTGTGGATATATACTCAACTTATATATGTATAACATATCCAAAAATCACAACGATCCAACGGTCGGATTAAAAATTATAACCCCCGCAATATATCTCAAAACCCTTGATTGATTTTTAATACCTCCATTCCGACAAAAATACTGATAAAACACCTCAACATTAACTCCTTCATTTTTAACCACAAAATATATCCAATATTTATATTCAAATAAATATTTCTTTATCATATGAATCAATAATTAATTATTCATAATTAATATTACAGAATCACATTTATGACAACCAGGCCGTTCTCAGGAAAGAGGGGGCTTTCCAATAAGGATTTATCCTTACTGGCGCGCAATTAGGTGACCAAACCTCTCCTTAGACATAGCTTTCTAGACATTGCCAATAACGCTATCTAATAATATTATTCAAATAATATGAATTATTGATCTGATAATGGAAAATACTGTGCAGTGACAATTATGGAAACAACAATAATATAAAATATCAATGCAGCAATTATTGAATCAATAAAATAAAATATTAAACAGTAACTACTGTAACAATTATTGAGTAGTGCCTTCCTTCGTAAGAATCAATAATTCAAAAATACTGTGCAATCCGTGTGCTACTGTGCAACCACGCGTATTACTGTATTTTAACTACCGGGTATTCCAACAGTGTTAACGGTAACAACTACGCCGTTATTTATAAAAACTCAATTTTTGTTGTTATCTTCATCCAACCGTTTTCCGTTATGGGGCCCACAAATAGCTGCGCCGTCGTACGAATATTCCCCGACAGAAAGAATATTCCACGACCAAACGAATATTCCCCGACAAAATGAATATTTTATAACCACTTGTTTATTTTGCAAAATTTGCACATTTCACCCATAACCAAAATATTATATCAAATTAACACCTTATTATTCACAATAATAATTAGAGAAAATTTGATTTTATTCATTAATAAGTTGGGGTCTTACAAGCTGTACAACTGAAAAGGGTCCATCATTGGAACCATATCTAGATCCGTTAGCTGGATCTTAGATCTCATGGCTCCTAGGCTCACATAATATCATATGAATAGCCTGCATAATGAGGATACTGAAGTAAAACAAACCTTTAATCTAAACGAGGCAAAACAAATGATTCATCAGTTAAATCCCCGCATGTAGGTAGCCAAGCTTCCCGTTCCCTCTAGATATGGATCTAGGGTCACGTGGTTGCTTAATATTTAAAAAAAAACTAGAAAGAAAACTAGATTTAAAAAAATCTTAGCCATTCTAGTTCAACGGTTCCAGTTTTACAACTTTTGAACCGATTAAAGTTAAATATAGCCAGATTTAGATAAATCTAGTCCACAAATTTAAATATTATGAATTTACATTGAATGAACAGTTAAAACTGATATTTAAACACAATAAACAATTACTATATATATATATATATATATATATATATATATATATATTTGAACCGAATAGCTGAGCCTGAAACGACAATATGTGGCTTTTACTTGCTTTCCTATATATATATCCACGACCTGTTGATTCAAACTCAAATTATATTGTTTAATAGTGTATATATATATATATATATATATATATATATATATATATATATATATAATAAAGCAGTAAAAGGCCACAAATTAACAATCTATGCACTATTAAACAGTATAATTTGAGTTTGAATCAACAGGTCGTGGATATATATAGGAAAGCAAGTAAAAGCCATATATTGTCGATCCAGGCTCAGCTATTCGGTTCAAATATATATATATATATATATATATATATATATATATATTAAAGCAAGAAAAAGCTTCAAGTCTGAAAAATTCTTACAGTGTGCTACAAGGAAGACTTTAGACTGCTTTTGAAGCTTGAAAACTCAGTTTCCATTGGTTAAAATTTGATATGTCGTAGTATATATGTATACAAGGGTTTATAAAGAAGAATATTGAAGTTTGAAACACTATAGGAGTGGTTAAGAACTGAAATGGACAGAATTTCCTCTGTTTTCTTCTTTTTTTCCTTTTTGGCTGATGGGGGGGGTCTATTTATAGACCAAAGTAGCTGCGGGTCTACCTGCTGCTGCTCGGGTGAGCCAAAGCCCCGTGGGTCCCATTGTCTCAAAGTATGTGCACTCAGATCAACTCGTTGTCTGCTCATAACTTTCAATTCGAGAATCCGATGGAGGCGTGCTGTATCTTTCCAGAAAGCCCTTGACGAGAGCTACACAATGACATGGGATTTGACCTTTTATGAATCCGGGAAGATGGGTCCATGACCAGATCTTCAAGTCTTCGCAGTCCATCTGTTGAGCTGTCTTGTGTTATTTTCACTCGGGGTTGATGTTACTGTTCTGCATGACTTCTTTTGCAGTGATTTGGGCTGAATTGATGTTGAGTTAGAAAAATTACTATTTTTCCCCTTTGGGTTGTCTCCAGGTTTGATGAAGTGGTAGATGTCTTTTGTCAAGTTGTCTCCGAGATTGGACTGCAGTTAACTTTTGTCAGTCCTCAGGGTTGTCTCTGAGGTTGGTTTGTTGTTTCCCGGGGTTGCCACTAGGGTTTGACTTGATCTCCCGGGGTTGTGATCGGGGTTTGTCTTGATCTTCTGGGTTGTCACCGAGGTTTGACTTAATCTCCCAGGATTGTCTCTGGGGTTTGATTTGATCTCTAGGGGTTGTTACCGGGGCTTGGATTTGATCTCCCTGGATTGTGTCCGGGTCTTGATTTGATCTCCCGGGGTTGTCTCCGGGGCTTGGATTTGATCTCTTGGGGTTGTCTCTGAGGCTTGGATTCGATCCCCCGGGGTTGTCTCCAGGAGATAAAAAGATGATTCTGCCCTCCTGCATGGTTAGTAACAAGAATGCAAAATTTTGAGTGTCTACAGATGCCCCTATTTATCATGTTTATGCAATGAAATGACATGAACAAGATAAAGATTACTTGACACTTAAAATATAACAAGATTAAATGATGTCATACAATGCAACATTATGTTATGGATGTTGAATGATTTTGGTTGGAGTTATTTCCAACGGTATTCTATCACTGACTGCTCCCGCCATTTCTGTTGGGGATGGAATTGTCAATGATGGTCTCAACTGAATCGCCTTGATGTCTACTCGAATGGTAGTTCATCAAGCTTTCATCACTGGCTCTTCCCCGAGGCTACTATGGATTGAAGCCAACGATTTGAAATGTCCTTCAGTGCCGTTGAAACTGATTCGACGTCATGCTGTAGAGATGTTTTTAAGATCCCCGTTAAGGAGGTTTTCCTATGGCTGAGGCCATAGGATTTTAACGTTGAGGCTGTCACTAACGTTCTTTATCTTTAGATGTGCTTTCCGACTTTATTTTAGCAGAAGATGTTCCTCTCTTTTTGCGAGTAACTCACTAGGGATTATTGATGTTTATCCTGATGATAGCTTGTTGTTGGTTGAATTCTAAATTAACGCTCAGCACGCAAGTATACGTGATCAACAAGTAATATAATGATAAGAAGAGTATCGTTCCCATAGAGACAAGTATGAATTTTAATCAATCAACTATCAGCTTTATATTATTCCAATTTTATTAAACTAATCGATTTTATGATTTAAAATAATAAAGAAACTAACAAACTAAAAATCAAAACTAATCAACACAACTAAATACCACAAATTTTAATTAGATATTGGAGAATTAAGCCTACAACTTCACTTTAAGTTTCACTCATATTATCACACTTTTGTTCAATTTAATTAACTATCTCAGTTCATTAATCAAGAACACTAAGGTAGAATTAGTCATCTCTCAATGCACTAAAACCATATTAACTTAAATCCATAATTGATAGAATTAAGCTAAACACCCTAATTAACTAATTCACTATATTTCTATGTGAATTAAAATCAAATAAGGTTTAAAATCCAAGTTCTTACATGATTACATGCGATGCTAGGTATATCTCTATCCTAAACATACATCAAGAATTCCATCAAAACATAGAAATCATGAACACATGCTATTATGATTAAGTTTAGATTCATATATCATCTCTCGAGTCCATACAAATCCACAAAGAATTGGTGGTCAAGAAATTCATAAATTAAACACAAATCAAAATAGATGAATTGAATAGATAGATTTATTAAACTGAAATTAAAGCATGACAATCATCGTTTCACATTAAAGATCCATTGCGAGCTTAATTAGAAATTTAGTTCATAATTAACGAATTAAAAATTGAAAAGATAAAGAAATTCATCATTCCAATTACAAAAACTGAATTCGAAGAAATAGAATAGTACAAAACCACCATTCTTTGCCTTCAATTCTGCAATCTTCGTGAATCTTGATTCCTCACTCTGATCCTCCACTGTCTTCTCTCAATTAAGGCTCAAAGTTGTAATTTATTAAGTGTATCATTGAAGTATATTGAATGTATGTAATCCCAGGCATAATTCATGTAATAACTGATAAAAGACGTCCACACACACAGTCCGAATCCAAGCCAAACTTCTCCAGTCCCAACATCTGCAGTGTTAGAATTACAACCAACTTCTTCTCCCTGTCTGCGTACCCCCGCCCCGGTAACCCCAGGGACAATGATGGGAAAGAATGGAAAAGAACACCCCAAAGCCCCAACCATGCACAATACCTCGGTAATCTGGATGCAGAGCCTGATACAGGGAGTGTATGCTGAACCAGTTCCCTTGAGGCTGTGTAAAGCTGGGAACCTACATCAAATGCAAAACAATGTCAAAGTCCTTACTCCTCGTAAATAGGAAAAAGGAAGATTGAACCCAGCTTTTACCTTGTTTACCTACAAGTAAATTGAGGGGTGGCGACTTAAGTCACCCAGAAGATCTGGAATCGTCACAGCAATGCCTGGAAGATCCCTGCGGGGAGCATTAGCAGCAGGAGCTGGAGCCGCTACCGGTACATCCTCCTCATCCTCAATATCCGGTACATCAACCCGGATAGGATGTATCACTGCCTCCGACAAACGACGAGGCTGTCTGACTGAACGGTGTTGAGGCACTTCAGAAGCCCTCATCCGCACACCTGAAGTGGTCCTGTGGGAACTACTCGGCTGATCCGGATCCATAATATCTGGACACAAGTCTCCAAATCACCTCAAAAAGGGTGTGATAAATTCTAACCTGGAGCTTTTCAAATGCATTTTATGACTACATGCATGCATGCATTACTTTAACATACGCCTACAGTAGAGGTAAAAATGCATGTCTACCTAATGCCTAGACTTTTGGAAAATTTTGCCAGAGTCTCCTTTGTAAATAGAACTATCCACATGCACAAAGACATGACTAGGTGGCCATTCAGTAGCACACCTACCCATAGTCATAAACATCCTATAATGCATAAACATGTCAAAGTCATGATCCGTAAAGGTAGCCTAATTACTAGGATTATTTTGCTTTCCTACCTTTGCTCATTTGTCCTCAAATAGGATAAGAAATAACAAAAAAAGGTGCCAATTTTATTATTTCAAAAGTCAAATTTTTTCAAATCATTATGTTCAGCATGGTTAAATACTAACATTTACTATGTTGAATATTTTTTATCAAGTCATATGAGCATGCATATTAACTACTATGTGTTTGGACACATTTCATGTAAGACCCCGAATTTTATGAAATAAAAGTATTCAATTTTTCTTATAGTTACTATTCAGTAAATGGTTAAATTGATAAAAGTTAAAGTTAAGGGTGATATATGAATTTTTTTCAAAAATACGCAAGTGGTTATAAAATATTCATTGTTGTCGGGGAATATTCGTTTGGTCGTGAAATATTCTTTCTGTCGGGGAATATTCGTACGACGGCGCAGCCATTTGTGGGCCCCATAACAGAACAACTGTCGGATGGAGAAAACGACAAATTTGAGTTTTATAAATAACGGCGTAGTTGTTACCGTTAACAATGTTGAAATACCTGGTGGTTAAAATACAGTAATACGCGTAGTTGCACAGTAGCACACGGTATTGCACAGTATTTTTGAAATTATTGATTCTTACGTAAGAAGACACTACTCAATAATTGTTACAGTAATTACTGTTCAATATTTTATTTTATTGAATCAATAATTGTTGCGTTTATATTTTATATTATTGTTGTTTCAATAATTGTCACTGCACAGTATCTCCATTATCAGATCAATAATTCATATTATTTGAATAATATTATTAGATAGCATTATTGGTAATATCTAGAAAGTTCTGTCTAAGGAGAGGTTTGGTCATCTAATTGCGCACTAGTAAGAAAAAATCCTTATTGGAAAGCCCCCTCTTTCTTGGAAACGGCCTGGTTGTTATAATTGTGACTCTGTAATATTATTTGTGAATAATTAATTATTGATTCATATGATAAGGAAATATTTATTTTATGTGGATATAAATGAGGGATATATTTTTGTGGTTAAAAATGAAGGAGTTAATGTTAAGGATTTTATCAGTATTTTTGTCGGAATGGAGGTATTAAAAATTAGGATTTTTGAGATATTTTGCGGGGGTTATAATTTTTAATCCAACCGTTGGATCGTTGTGATTTTTCGATATGTTATACATATATAAGTTGAGTATATGTCCACAAATTTTGAACCGTTAAAAATGAACGTATGATTTGTTATGAATTTTACGAGATGACTGGTTAAGAAATTATTGAATTTTCGGAGTTAATCATTTTGGTGGAAAATTCTAGAATTGGTGGGCCCCACTCTTGGTTGGTGAAAAAATGTGCTGAGATTTTTATTCAAATGTGGTGGGTGGGAATAGTAGTAGGTAAAGCCATCAGGTTACAGGTTAAGTCTGCTTCGGCGTGCTAACATTTTCCTATAAATAGAGGGCTAAGTTAGAATTGAAAATCACACCAGAAACATAAGCTTTCTCTCTTTCTCTCTCTATATTATGAAGCATATTTTGTGAGTATTTAGATACTTTGAGAGTTGCTATTCAGTGCAAGTTTCCTTCGGCTTTGCATTCCAGTCAGAAATACTGTATTTTTGAGGTAAGGGATAGTAAGAGATTTTAAGGGTTGTTATGTTTTTCAGTTTCGTAATTTTTCTGAACTTCAGAAAATTCTAGAAAAATTTGAAATAATATTTTGATGAGTTTTATTGATTATGTCCAAAAATGGTGATTTGTGGATGTATAGATTAAGAGTTATGAATTTTACGGGAAAAGACTATTTTAAAAGTAACCGCTTATAACTCCTTGTGGTTAACTCCAAAATTGATGAAATTTTTATTGGAAGTATATCTATATAATATCAGTGTACTCTGTGAATTTCAGAATTTTTGGATAAAAGTACAATTTATGATAAATGTCTAAATATTCGACGGTTTTGGCCATATGAAAAATAGTAAATGAGTTTTAAAAATTCTGAGAAAAATATATGTTCAATATGAGAATATATTCTGCCAAATCCCAGAAAAGAAATATTTTTGGAACTGATTTGGTATTTTTCATGAAAATAGACTAGTTATGAGAAAATGAATTAAATATGTTATGTGAAGTAAGAAAATTAGAAAATAGGATTTTATAGCTTGAGAATCCTATATGAGGTATATGCAGATTTTTGATGAGAGTTTTGGTTATTGGTGATGAAATCTTATGAGTTTGGCATTTTAGAATGATTAAATGCATTATTTAGTAAAGTGTAAACAATTAAGATAAATTGTTTATAAATTTAAGAAATGTTATTCTTTCAATATCATTATACCAAAATATTGGTATGAATTTTATTATAGAATTTCTACCTTTTTCATGTCGGGGTTACTACTCATGAGTTACTATTCACGAGTTACTATTCACGACAAAATTGGTTTCTTTTTCTAACCAAATTATAGTTGATTTATGAATATTGCTCTTGAAATTAAATCCATGTTTTGATCATATTGTTTTTATTATCATATATAACTTTTTTATAACCTTGATGTTGAAATTCTCTTTTGCTTGAGTGTAAAGATGAGTAAATTATTGGTATGATCATGACTAGGGTTCTCTTTGGCCAATAGTGAAAAAGTTGAATTGTGACTGGTATGATAATGACAATTGAATTTATAATTGAATATCTTTAGCTTAAGTGCAAAGGTGAATTGATCAACATGGTTATAATTATTGTTTATATAAGTTCTAAAATGATTATATATTTCTTTGAGATATTAATATCTTTGGCCTGTAGTGCAAAAATGAATTGTTGATGAATATCTTTGGCCCGTAGTGCAAAGATGACCTGTTGATGAATATCTTTGGCCCGTAGTGCAAAGATGACCTGTTGTTGAATATCTTTGGCCGTAGTGCAAAGATGGATTTATTAGCATGATTATGAACAAGAACTATGATTTGGTATAACCATGATCTTTGATGTTTCAGGTGATGAAAATTATCTTTGTCCTGGATGAGAAAAGGAATTTAGAACAATAATTACGATTATGAGTTATACATGTGATTGTGGACAGGAATTGTTGATTGATGTTACAGGGATAAAACATTGTTGGTGGACTTTTAACATGGAGAAGATAATAGACTTTATAGTCTATTTGACTCTTCTAATGGATTGCTCGTTCCGCTGTAACTATGGTTGAAAAGTTTTATCATCAACCATATGTTCTAAATCTCTGATTGATTATTGTTAAAGGCTATTGATAAATTATTTATCTTTAGTCATGATATTCTTTACTGGGCTAGTTGTGCTCACCCTTTTGTTCACAATTCCTTTCAGGTAATAAGAGTGTAGCTGGGTCGAGCGAGGGTAACAGTGGAATAGAACGGTGGTCATCATTTAGGAGTTATATTTGGTGAATCATCTAGGGTGAAGCGAACCCAACGTTGGAAGGGTGTTTTGCCACTATCATACAAGATGTCTAATGACATACAACCTCGTGTCATCATAAGACAGGATTGTGCTTATCCACTTGCTGAGTATATTTACGAGCACTACCTATATAATCTTGGTGTTTGTTTGAAGTATAATTCTCAATTAGAGACAATGGAGATAATGATAAGTCAAGAGAAGACTCACCATTGGGAAGAATATGATAGTAATCTTCTCGTTTTTTTTGGGGTCTATTGGGCTAACCAAGGATAATTCTGTGGCCATATGATATCTATAATAACCCAGAAGCATGACCTCCCATGTACAAAGGTTTCCTTGAACACTTCCCAAAGATTCTAATTTTTAAAACAGTTTTTGACTATACCTTTATGTAAGGTGTAACGCCCCCAAAATAGGTCCATTCCATCCAACCCATTTTGAGTCGTCAAATACATGGTACAGAAACAACTACAACTTTATTAATACAACATAAAAACTGTGAGTGTAAATATAAATATTGTCATATAGACAATATTCACACTCAAATAAGTCCTCATTACAATTATTGGAACAATATTTTACAAAAAAAAATGGTGAGGACTACTAAAACAACTTCCTAGAACCTTCATTCCATACCCCGACTAGTACCTGCTACATTCTCGCCTCCTGAGAAGAAAATAGAACAACAAGGAAAAGGGTGAGCTCAACTAGCCCAGTAAAGAATATTATGACTAAGATAATATACAACAAATTATCGTTAGTCTTCAACAGGGAAAAATTTAATAGAATACAATAGACAACAAGTTTTAATTCATTATTCGCAGCGGAAAATAATAATTCATAGAGAAGTTACGTAGAGAATGAAATCTACGATTATCTATGAATTTAAAAGCCCATCATCAACATTTTATCCCTGTAACATCAATCAATAAATATCTTGAATCAAATAGTCATCTTTGCACTACAGGCCAAAGATATCCATCAGTTGGTCATGTTCACCTCAACACCTGTTCATCTTTGCACTACGGGCCAAAGATATTCATCAAAAATTATTCATCTTTGCACTACAGGCCAAAGATATTCGGTTATATCATCATTTAAGACTGAGGATGATGAAAAATATTTTAAAAAAAACGAATCCAGTGAAGCAAAATAACAAATATTAAGGATTCGTATTTCGATTTATCCATGTCCAGAAATACCTTATCATAGTGAAGTAAAATTTAAGAATGATCAAAACATGGATACAATCAAAGTTAGTATCCAGAATAGATATTTTGGACGAAAAGAAGAAGATTTCATTTTTCGGTGAATAGTAACTCGTGAATAGTAACTCATGAATAGTAACTCATGAATAGTAACCCCGACATGAAAAGTTCTAAATTTGATAAAAATTCAGATCAATACTTCGGCATAATGATATTGAAAAAAATAATATCATTTAAGAAGAAATAATATCCCTTACCTCGGAAAGACGGTACTTCTGACTGGAATACTAGATATAGTGCTGAAGGAAACTTACACCGTAAAGCAACACTTAAAGTATCAAATACTTACAAGAATATGCTCATTATAGAGAGAGAAATAGAGAGAAACTTGTGTTTCTGGTGTGATTTCAATTCTAACCTAAGCACCCTATTTATAGAAAAATGCTTAGAACACCAAAGCAGAAAACTTAATATAATAATAATATATTTATCAAATTTTCCTTAGCCCACCTCTAGACATCTGATCTCAGCCCATTTATATCACATGTTAGCCCACTTAAATGCCAAAAAACATTTTTCTTCAAAATAATAAATAAAACTTCCAAAAATCAATTATTTCAGAACTTCAGAACTTCAATAATTCATAATAAATAGCTCTTTTTTCAGAAAATTCGAATCTCGCGAGTTTTTATAGAAAATTCAATTCTCTACAACTTTGCAGAAGAAAGTTTTTCCAAATTCTAAACAAAAATTGACCTAAATTCACAAACGAGCGATTTTATAGTCAATAATAAATTTTCGGTCAAGAATTATGTCCACCAACACACAAAACATGTGTTAATCATTTAATGCCACAAAAATACTCTTCCTCCTCATATACTCATATATCCCACATTCATTGTAAAAATACCACCATCAATATATTATTAAAATAATATATTTAAATGAATTATTTTATCAGAAAAAGATAAAATATTAATTTTCAACAATTGTCACATTAAAATTTTTCTCTATCTATATCCACATAAAATCACTATTTTTCTCGTCATATAAATCAATAATTAATTATACACAAATAATATTACAGAATCACAGTACTAGCAACCAGGCCGTTCTCAGGAAAGAGGGGGCTTTCCAATAAGGATCTCTCCTTACTGGCGCGCAATTAGATGACCAAACATCTCCTTAGACAGAACTTTCTAGACATTGCCAATAATGTTATCTAATAATATTATTCAGATAATATGAATTATTGCTCCGATAATAAAAAATACTGCGTAGTGACAATTATTGAAATAACAGTAATATAAAATATCAACGCAGCAATTATTGAATCAATAAAATACAATATTGAACAGTAATTACTGTAACAATTATTGAGTAGTGCCTTCTTACGTAAGAATCAATAATTGGTGCAATACCGTGTGCTACGCGTATTACCGTGTTTTAACCACCGGGTATTCCAACAGTATTAACGGTAACAACTATGCCGTTATTTATAAACAACTTATTTTTGTCATTTTCTTCATCCAATCGCTTTCCGTTATGGGGCCCACACAAGGCTGCGCCGTCGTACGAATATTCCCCGACAACAAGAATATTCCACGACCAAATAAATATTCTCCGATAATAATGAATATTTTAGGACCACTTGCTTATTTAAAATATTTGCGCATTTTATCCATAACTAACCACATTAATCAAATCAACTCTTACTATTTCAGAATAATAAATAGAGGAAATTAAATTTCATTTATTAATAATTTGGGGTCTTACAACCTCCCCTCCTTATGAAATTTCGTCCTCAAAATTGACATACGTACCTGGTGTTTCGAAAAGATGAGGATACCTCGCTTTCATTTCCGTTTCCAACTCCCAGGTCATTTCCTCAATAGCATGATTTCTCCATAAAACTTTAACTTGTGGTATGACCTTCGTGCGTAGGACATGCTCCTTCTTATCCATGATCTTGACAGGTACCTCCTCGTACATTAAGTCTTCAGCTATCTCGTCCGGTTCTAACTCAATAACATAGTTCGGGTCTTTCACATATTTACGAAGCACAGATATATGAAAAATATTATGAACACGAGACATACTTGGAGGTAACGCAAGTCTATAGGCCACATTTCCTACTCGGTCAAGAATCTAAAATGGACCAATAAATCGTGGATTGAGCTTTCCTCTCTTTTCAAATCTTGTAACTCCTTTCCATGGAGCTACACGTAATAATACATGATCCCCAATGTCAAATTCCACGTCCTTTCGATGAAGATCCACATAACTCTTTTGTCGATCCTGTGCCATTTGTATACGTTGTCGAATCGTTTGGATCTTCTCTGTTGTCATTCGTACCAACTCTGGTCCCAACAACGTTGCTTCTCCCACCTCATCCCAACATACTGGAGAGCGACACTTTCGTCCATACAATGCTTCAAAGGGAGCCACACCTATACTTGCCTGATAACTGTTGTTGTAGGAGAATTCCACCAATGGTAGGTACTTATCCCAACTTCCTTTGAAATCGAGGACACAAAGTCTTAATAGATCTTCAAGAGTTTGAATAGTCCTCTCTGATTGCCCGTCCGTTTGAGGATGGTATGCCGAACTGAACCGTAAATCCGTGCCCATAGCTTTTTGCAAGCTAACCCAAAATCTTGAAGTGAATCTTGGGTCACGATCCGAAACTATGGATACTGGCATGCCATGCAACCTTACAATCTCATTCACGTACATACTAGCAAGACGTTCAAGGGAATAAGTCTCCCGTATCGGCAAGAAATGAGCAGACTTGGTTAATCTATCAACTATAACCCAAATAGCATTTATACCTTGAGAAATAGTGGGAAGACCCGTAACGAAATCCATGGTAATGTGTTCCTACTTCCATTTCGGAATCTCAAGTGGTTGCAATGGACCCTTTGGTACTTGATGCTCCGCCTTTACACGTGGACAAGTTAAACACCTCGAGATAAACTTTGCAATCTCTCTCTTCATATTGTTCCACCAAAATGTATGTCGAAGATCACGATACATTTTAGTACTTCCAGGATGGATTGCAAACGGTGTATTGTGTACCTCCATCATGATCTTGTACTTTAAATCAGAATCGTTAGGAACACAAAGTCTGGAGTGGACTCGAAGTATTCCTTCTTCATTGATTCTTGCTTCTGGAATAGTACCTTCTTGCACTTTCTTCTTCATACGCATCAGCTCCGGGTCTGTAACTTGAGCAACTTTAACTTTATCGATTAAAGTTGGTTCTACGCGTATACTTGACATCATCGCACTCGTTCCTGCATATGATCTTCTACTCAACGCGTCAGCTACCACGTTTGCTTTTCCAGGATGGTATTGAATAGTGTGGTCGTAATCTTTCAACAGCTCGAGCCAACGTCGTTGCCGCATGTTGAGTTCTTTTTGAGTGAAGAAATATTTGAGGCTTTTATGGTCTGAATATATCTCCACCTTCTCCCCATATAGATAGTGCCTCCAGATCTTTAGTGCGAAAACGACTGCTGCCAACTCTAGATCATGAGTAGGATAATTCCTCTCATATTCTTTAAGTTGTCGCGAGGCATAGGCTATGACTTTCCCACGTTGCATGAGAACACATCCTAACCCTTTGCCTGAAGCATCGCTGTAGATAACAAATCCATCCGAACCAGATGGTATTGTCAGAACAGGTGCCAAAATGAGTCTCCTCTTAAGCTCTTGGAAACTCTTCTCACATTCTTCGCTCAATACGAATTTGATATCCTTCCGAGTCAGCTGAGTTAATGGGGTAGCGATTCGAGAAAATCCTTTTACGAATCTCCGATAATAACCAGAAAGCTACGTATTTCGATTACTAACTTAGGTTGCTCTCAACTGTGACTCATATCCCAATCTTGGATATCACGTCACAATGGCACCTATCAGTTTACTACCGCACGAATATGGCGTCCCCTACGGAGAGTCTGGATTCAGTGCATTCTACAAAGGAAGTCACCAAATAGAGGTTCGGTTATCAACTTCTATAGTTGGGTTTTTAACTCCTGAAGTTCAATAGGAGCCATTCGATATGAGATTTTAGAAATGGGTTTTGTACCGGGTTCAAAGTCGATACAAAATTCAATATCACGTGTAGGCCAAGAAATTCTTCAGGAAATACGTCAGGGATTTACTAACAATAGAAATATCATTCAAATCTGACGTATTTTTGTTCAAGTCCATAACATAGCTAAGAAAGCTTGACATCTATTTTTCAATAAACGAATGACTTTACGGCTTGATATGAAAGAGTTTGACTTCAATAGTTTGGTTGCTTGAATTCGAATAACAGGTTGCTTAGGAATATGAAAACTAACAACCTTATGAAAGCAATCAATTTTGGCATGATGAGTAGTTAACCAATCAATTCCTAAAATCACATCAAAAGCAAGTATCTTTAAAGAGATAAGATCAACAGGTAATGTGATGGTGCCAACTTGGATCAAACAAAGTTTATAAACAGTGGATGTAACGAAAGTTTCTCCTAACGGAGTCTCCACAGATAAATCAAAGTCTAATTTCTCCGGAGTCAAGTTTAAACGTTGAGCACAAGCAGGAGAAATAAATGAATGGGTAGCACCGGTATCTAGTAAGGTATAAACTTCACATGAATTTATGATTAGCTTACCCGTGATCACCTCGTTTGGGTTCCTCACATGTTGACCAGTCACGACAAACGCTCTTCCAGGAACCGTTGACTTTGACTTTTCTGGGACAGCCTTTTGAGTCACCATCCCCGCTGAACTTGGTTTCGCTATCGTACAATCTCGAGCGATATGTCCTTCCTTTCCACAATTATAGCATACCTTGAACTGTTGTGGACAGTTTGGGCTGATATGTCCCTCTTTTCCACATTTATAGCATATGACCGGTGGTCGTTCTCCTCCCTTGGAACCAGTTGCTGCAGGTGCTGACGTCTTCGTATTATCATTGTTGAATCTCCTCTTTTTAAAATCTCCTCCCGACTCGCTTCTTCTATTTTCATAGCCACGATTACCACCAGAGTGGTTGCCGTTCTTGTCTGTATTTTTCTTTCTCCGCTGGTTATCATTGTTCTGATGACTGTTGTCACCGATATGATCCTGGTTGTGGTCCCTCGGTTGACCGTACTCGTTATCTCGCTCCAACAATTGAGCCCTGTTGACAACATCTGAATAGAGAGAAAATTTATGAGAAATGAGATATTGACGTATGCCGGGTTTCAAACCTCTCAGAAACATCCGTGTCATACGTTCCTCATTCTCCACCAAATGAGGTGCAAACCTGGACAACTCTGCAAACTTCGCCTCGTACTGGGACACCGTCATGTTATTCTGCTCCAGTCTAATAAACTCTACCTCCTTCATATGACGAATACTTTCAGGAAAGTACTTGTCATTGAATAGCTTCTGAAATATCTCCCAAGACATGCTAAGTGCAGCTGGATGGGTACGCTTCACAGATTCCCACCAGTAGTCTGCCTCGCCACGGAACATAAAGGTGGCAAATGGAACCTTCTGCTCCTCCGTGCATCCCAAGACATCAAATATCTTAGTAATTTGCTTGAACCATGTCTCCGCCTTAATCGGATCCGGCTTTCCCCAGAATTCTGGTGGTCCCAACTCTTTGAACTGCTTGGCTGTGACCAGCTGTGCGTTGCCATTGTTTCTTCCTATATTTTGAACAGGAATCTCTTTCGTCTGGTTTTGTATGAATCGCAAAAAGCTTCTAAACATCTCATCGTTCATCGTCTGCTCAGTGGTGTTGTTCACAGGAGGAACATTGCCAGCCTGTTGCACGTTCTCCTCGTTGGTGAGTACAGGTGTCTCCACGGTTTCATTTACTCCACTGTTAACATTCTCAGTCGACATTCTCATAAAACAAGGGTTAATTTAACAAATTAACAAATCACATAATATCCCTATATTATGACCGACCAACAAATAAGCTTAGGTAAGACACACTAGCGAAGGATTTACTCGTCTCTCTCCTCCTAGTTCTATTCCCCGATCTCCTCCAGAGATCATATCCCTAAGCTCTGATACCAACTGTAACGCCCCCAAAATAGGTCCATTCCATCCAACCCATTTTGAGTCGTCAAATACATGGTACAGAAACAACTACAACTTTATTAATACAACATAAAAACTATGAGTGTAAATACAAATATTATCATATAGACAATATTCACACTCAAATAAGTCCTCATTACAATTATTGGAATAATATTTTACAAAAAAAAATGGTGAGGACTACTAAAACAACTTCCTAGAACCTTCATTCCATACCCCGACTAGTACCTGCTACATTCTCGCCTCCTGAGAAGAAAATGGAATAACAAGGAAAAGGGTGAGTTCAACTAGCCCAGTAAAGAATATTATGACTAAGATAATATACAACAAATTATCGTTAGTCTTCAACAGGAAAAAAATTAATAGAATACAATAGACAACAAGTTTTAATTCATTATTCGCAGCGGAAAATAATAATTCATAGAGAAGTTACGTAGAGAATGAAATCTACGATTATCTATGAATTTAAAAGCCCATCATCAACATTTTATCCCTGTAACATCAATCAATAAATATCTTGAATCAAATAGTCATCTTTGCACTACAGGCCAAAGATATCCATCAGTTGGTCATGTTCACCTCAACACCTGTTCATCTTTGCACTACGGGCCAAAGATATTCATCAGAAATTATTCATCTTTGCACTACAGGCCAAAGATATTCAGTTATATCATCATTTAAGACTGAGGATGATGAAAAATATTTTAAAAAAAACGAATCCAGTGAAGCAAAATAACAAATATTAAGGATTCGTATTTCGATTTATCTATGTCCAAAAATACCTTATCATAGTGAAGTAAAATTCAAGAATGATCAAAACATGGATACAATCAAAGTTAGTATCCAGAATAGATATTTTGGACGAAAAGAAGAAGATTTCATTTTTCGGTGAATAGTAACTCGTGAATAGTAACTCGTGAATAGTAACTCATGAATAGTAACTCATGAATAGTAACCCCGACATGAAAAGTTCTAAATTTGATAAAAATTCAGATCAATACTTCGGCATAATGATATTGAAGAAAATAATATCATTTAAGAAGAAATAATATCCCTTACCTCGGTAAGACGGTACTTCTGACTGGAATACTAGATATAGTGCTGAAGGAAACTTGCACCGTAAAGCAACACTCAAAGTATCAAATACTTACAAGAATACGCTCGTTATAGAGAGAGAAATAGAGAGAAACTTGTGTTTCTGGTGTGATTTCAATTCTAACCTAAGCACCCTATTTATAGGAAAATGCTTAGAACACCAAAGCAGAAAATTTAATATAATAATAATATATTTATCAAATTTTCCTTAGCCCACCTCTAGACATCTGATCTCAGCCCATTTATATCACATGTTAGCCCACTTAAATGCCAAAAAACGTTTTTCTTCAAAATAATAAATAAAACTTCCAAAAATCAATTATTTCGGAACTTCAGAACTTCAATAATTCATAATAAATAGCCCTTTTATCAGAAAATTCGAATCTCGCGTGTTTTTATAGGAAATTCAATTCTCTACAACTTTGCAGAAGAAAGTTTTTCCAAATTCCAAACAGAAATTGACCGAAATTCACAAACGGGCGATTTTATAGTCAATAATAAATTTTCGGTCAAGAATTATGTCCACCAACACACAAAACATGTGTTAATCATTTAATGTCACAAAAATACTCTTCCTCCTCATATACTCATATATTCCACATTCATTGTAAAAATACCACCATCAATATATTATTAAATTAATATATTTAAATGAATTATTTTATCAGAAAAAGATAAAATATTAATTTTCAACAATTGTCACATTAAAATTTTTCTCTATCTATATCCACATAAAATCACTATTTTTCTCGTCATATAAATCAATAATTAATTATACACAAATAATATTACAGAATCACAGTACTAGCAACCAGGCCGTTCCCAAGAAAGAGGGGGCTTTCCAATAAGGATCTCTCCTTACTGGCGCGCAATTAGATGACCAAACCTCTCCTTAGACAGAACTTTCTAGATATTGCCAATAATGTTATCTAATAATATTATTCAGATAATATGAATTATTGCTCCGATAATAAAAAATACTGCGTAGTGACAATTATTGAAACAACAGTAATATAAAATATCAACGCAGCAATTATTGAATCAATAAAATACAATATTGAACAGTAATTACTGTAACAATTATTGAGTAGTGCCTTCTTACGTAAGAATCAATAATTGGTGCAATACCGTGTGCTACGCGTATTACCGTGTTTTAACCACCGGGTATTCCAACAGTATTAACGGTAACAACTATGCCGTTATTTATAAATAACTTATTTTTGTCGTTTTCTTCACCCAATCGCTTTCCGTTATGGGGCCCACACAAGGCTGCGCCGTCGTACGAATATTCCCCGACAACAAGAATATTCCACGACCAAACAAATATTCCCCGATAATAATGAATATTTTAGGACCACTTGCTTATTTAAAATATTTGCGTATTTTACCCATAACTAACCACATTAATCAAATCAACTCTTACTATTTCAGAATAATAAATAGAGAAAATTAAATTTCATTTATTAATAATTTGGGGTCTTACATAAGGTGTCATTGTGAGGTGCTGTCCACGGTTGGGACATGAGTCACATTTGGTATATATTTGAATCCAAACTCACAGCATATGTGTTGTTGTATTTTGCACGACAATTTTTGTAATAAAGTTGTAGTTATTTTCTGTACCATGTATTTGGAGACTTAGAATAGGTTGGATGGAATGGACCTATTTTGGGGTTGTTACAGTTGGTATAAGAGCTATAAGTAAAGATTCCCGAGCCTCTCGCTGGTGACTTCCTGTTGATGGGGGATGCACCAAAGCCAGACTCTCCGTAGGGGACGCCGTTATGCGGTGGCAAACTGATAGGTTTCACTGTGAGGTGCTGTCCACTGATGGGACATTTGTCACAGTTGGTATCAGAGCTTAGGGATATGGTCTCTGGCGGAGATCGGGAAATATAACTAGGAGGGAAGAGATGAGTAAATCCTTCGCTAGTGTGTCCTACCTAAGCTTATTTGTTGGTCAGTCATAATATCGGGATATTATGTGATATGTTAATTTATTCAATTAACCCTTGTTTTGAAGCTGTATTCTAGAATGATATCTGAAATACAAGAGATGAGCAATGGATAAGTCATGATGACTGGGAAGATGGAATCTGAAATGAAAATAAGGTATTCTCAACTCTTTGAATTACCAGGTACGTAAATTTCGAGGACGAAATTTCATAAGAAGGAGAGATTGTAAGACCCCGAATTTTATGAAATAAAAGTATTCAATTTTTCTTATAGTTACTATTCAGTAAATGGTTAAATTGATAAAAGTTAAATTTAAGGGTGATATATGAATTTTTTTCAAAAATACGCAAGTGGTTATAAAATATTCATTGTTGTCGGGGAATATTCGTTTGGTGTGGAATATTCTTTCTGTCGGGGAATATTCGTACGACGACGCAACCATTTTTGGGCCCCATAACAGAATAACTGTCGGATGAAGAAAATGACAAATTTGAGTTTTATAAATAACGGCGTAGTTGTTACCGTTAACAATGTTGGAATACCTGGTGGTTAAAATACAGTAATACGCGTAGTTGCACAGTAGCACACGGTATTGCACATTATTTTTGAAATTATTGATTCTTACGTAAGAAGACACTACTCAATAATTGTTACAGTAATTACTGTTCAATATTTTATTTTATTGAATCAATAATTGTTGCGTTTATATTTTATATTATTGTTGTTTCAATAATTGTCACTGCACAGTATCTCCATTATCAGATCAATAATTCATATTATTTGAATAATATTATTAGATAGCATTATTGGTAATATCTAGAAAGTTCTGTCTAAGGAGAGGTTTGGTCATCTAATTGCGCACTAGTAAGAAAAAATCCTTATTGGAAAGCCCCCTCTTTCTTGGGAACGGCCTGGTTGTTATAATTGTGACTCTGTAATATTATTTGTGAATAATTAATTATTGATTCATATGATAAGGAAATATTTATTTTATATGGATATAAATGAGGGATATATTTTTGTGGTTAAAAATGAAGGAGTTAATGTTAAGGATTTTATCAGTATTTTTGTCGGAATGGAGGTATTAAAAATTAGGATTTTTGAGATATTTTGCGGGGGTTATAATTTTTAATCCAACCGTTGGATCGTTGTGATTTTTCGATATGTTATACATATATAAGTTGAGTATATGTCCACAAATTTTGAACCGTTAAAAATGAACGTATGATTTGTTATGAATTTTACTAGATGACTGGTTAAGAAATTATTGAATTTTCGGAGTTAATCATTTTGGTGGAAAATTCTAGAATTGGTGGGCCCCACTCTTGGTTGGTGAAAAAATGTGCTGAGATTTTTATTCAAATGTGGTGGGTGGGAATAGTAGTAGGTAAAGCCATCAGGTTACAGGTTAAGTCTGCTTCGGCGTGCTAACATTTTCCTATAAATAGAGGGCTAAGTTAGAATTGAAAATCACACCAGAAACATAAGCTTTCTCTCTTTCTCTCTCTATATTATGAAGCATATTTTGTGAGTATTTAGATACTTTGAGAGTTGCTATTCAGTGCAAGTTTCCTTCGGCTTTGCATTCCAGTCAGAAATACTGTATTTTTGAGGTAAGGGATAGTAAGAGATTTTAAGGGTTGTTATGTTTTTCAGTTTCGTAATTTTTCTGAACTTCAGAAAATTCTAGAAAAATTTGAAATAATATTTTGATGAGTTTTATTGATTATGTCCAAAAATGGTGATTTGTGGATGTATAGATTAAGAGTTATGAATTTTACGGGAAAAGACTATTTTAAAAGTAACCGCTTATAACTCCTTGTGGTTAACTCCAAAATTGATGAAATTTTTATTGGAAGTATATCTATATAATATCAGTGTACTCTGTGAATTTCAGAATTTTTGGATAAAAGTACAATTTATGATAAATGTCTAAATATTCGACGGTTTTGGCCATATGAAAAATAGTAAATGAGTTTTAAAAATTCTGAGAAAAATATATGTTCAATATGAGAATATATTCTGCCAAATCCCAGAAAAGAAATATTTTTGGAACTGATTTGGTATTTTTCATGAAAATAGACTAGTTATGAGAAAATGAATTAAATATGTTATGTGAAGTAAGAAAATTAGAAAATAGGATTTTATAGCTTGAGAATCCTATATGAGGTATATGCAGATTTTTGATGAGAGTTTTGGTTATTGGTGATGAAATCTTATGAGTTTGGCATTTTAGAATGATTAAATGCATTATTTAGTAAAGTGTAAACAATTAAGATAAATTGTTTATAAATTTAAGAAATGTTATTCTTTCAATATCATTATACCAAAATATTGGTATGAATTTTATTATAGAATTTCTACCTTTTTCATGTCGGGGTTACTACTCATGAGTTACTATTCACGAGTTACTATTCACGACAAAATTGGTTTCTTTTTCTAACCAAATTATAGTTGATTTATGAATATTGCTCTTGAAATTAAATCCATGTTTTGATCATATTGTTTTTATTATCATATATAACTTTTTTATAACCTTGATGTTGAAATTCTCTTTTGCTTGAGTGTAAAGATGAGTAAATTATTGGTATGATCATGACTAGGGTTCTCTTTGGCCAATAGTGAAAAAGTTGAATTGTGACTGGTATGATAATGACAATTGAATTTATAATTGAATATCTTTAGCTTAAGTGCAAAGGTGAATTGATCAACATGGTTATAATTATTGTTTATATAAGTTCTAAAATGATTATATATTTCTTTGAGATATTAATATCTTTGGCCTGTAGTGCAAAAATGAATTGTTGATGAATATCTTTGGCCCGTAGTGCAAAGATGACCTGTTGTTGAATATCTTTGGCCTGTAGTACAAAGATGGTTTGTTGATGAATATCTTTGGCCGTAGTGCAAAGATGGATTTATTAGCATGATTATGAACATGAACTATGATTTGGTATAACCATGATCTTTGATGTTTCAGGTGATGAAAATTATCTTTGTCCTGGATGAGAAAAGGAATTTAGAACAACAATTACGATTATGTGTTATACATGTGATTGTGGACAGGAATTGTTGATTGATGTTACAGGGATAAAACATTGTTGGTGGACTTTTAACATGGAGAAGATAATAGACTTTATAGTCTATTTGACTTTTCTAATGGATTGCTCGTTCCGCTGTAACTATGGTTGAAAAGTTTTATCATCAACCATATGTTCTAAATCTCTGATTGATTACTGTTAAAGGCTATTGATAAATTATTTATCTTTAGTCATGATATTCTTTACTGGGCTAGTTGTGCTCACCCTTTTGTTCACAATTCCTTTCAGGTAATAAGAGTGTAGCTGGGTCGAGCGTGGGTAACAGGGGAATAGAACGGTGGTCATCATTTAGGAGTTATATTTGGTGAATCATCTAGGGTGAAGCGAACCCAACGTTGGAAGGGTGTTTTGCCACTATCATACAAGATGTCTAATGACATACAACCTCGTGTCATCATAAGACATGATTGTGCTCATCCACTTGCTGAGTATATTTACGAGCACTACCTATATAATCTTGGTGTTTGTTTGAAGTATAATTCTCAATTAGAGACAGTGGAGATAATGATAAGTCAAGAGAAGACTCACCATTGGGAATAATATGATAGTAATCTTCTCGTTTTTCTTTGGGGTCTATTGGGTCAACCAAGGATAATTCTGTAGCCATATGATATCTATCATAATCTAGAAGCATGGCCTCCCATGTACAAAGGTTTCCTTGAACACTTCCCAAAGATTCTAATTTCTAAAACAGTTTTTGACTATACCTTTATGTAAGGTGTCATTGTGAGGTGCTGTCCACGGTTGGGACATGAGTCACATTTGGTATATATTTGTATCGAAACTCACAGCATATGTGTTGTTGTATTTTGCACGACAATTGTTGTAATAAAGTTGTAGTTGTTTTCTGTACCATGTATTTGGCGACTCAGAATAGGTTGGATGGAATAGACCTATTTTGGGGTTGTCACATTTCATATGATAACTCATTTTCCAACAGACAAAAACTGGAAAAGATGACATGTATACGTTACCAGGTTAGTGTGAAACACTTGTACGATGACATAATTTGCAGAAAGACGTCCGAACTCAGCAGATCTGAAGAAGAGCTCTCGGATTTCCTGTATGGCACAGTATGAAAATGACTTGTGAAAGCAACAGGTGCCTTAAAACCACCCACGGTTGACCGCAGGTGTACTTGCGGCTCCCCTAGGTGGGTCCCACCCCTCCAGCTCAGTCCAATTCGAGTTGCAAAGGAGGTCTCACAAGTTGAAATAGTCAAATTAGGAGAAAAAATGGTACGTGATTGAGCGGAAAAGCCTGAAATCCTGGTTTTCAAGACTCAAACTGCGGGTCTTTCTATCACACATTAGTATTCGCCCATACACAGGGTTCACTATACCGATGATCACAATTGTTGCAAACTATAATCGGCAATACCTCGCGAAGGTCCGATGCCGTTAGTTTGGGGTCGTAACTCCAAAACCCTTCTCCCCAGCGGGGATTTCATACAACTTTAGCCGTTGGCAATTAAACCCAACGAAGCATCGGAAGACATCCGATGACATCAGCCGTTGATGCACGTGTCAACGAGAGTCAAGAAACCCTGACCAGCACAGACTGTTGGCAGTAACTCCAACAGACCACTTGAAGAACCTGGCGATACAAACCAGGGAAGGCCATCCTCATCGAGGAGGACCGATGATAGAATCTATTATACACATTTTGCATCAGACAAATGCTCATTCTCCCAGAGTCACTTGTACATGAGAGGAACATATATGGTGGAAAGTCTGTACCAAGGATTAAATACTTTGGTGATAACCCCAACGTTAACATCCTGAAAGTTCTTGAAAATTTTCGAGCTCACATCCAAGCAGTTCATCAGAGTCATCAGTGATTGCTCCAGTCCCCATCAGAAGTCATGGGAGCAAACATTCATCACATCCCGTTGGAAAACAGTCCAACGAACCACATGTATCATACATTTGCATCATGCTGTAGTACATTGCATCATGAGTATCTTGTCATGTTTCAAGTGTCTAGTGTTCTTTATCCTATCCATGCCATTACACTGCATGAATATGATAAAGAGGGGCATCTGTAGACACTCAAAATTTTGCATTCCTGTTACTAACCTTGTAAGAGGGCAAAGTCGTCTTCCAGAGATAACCCTGGATGTCAAAGCAGCACAGTCCCAGAGACAACCCAGGGATACTTAGTTTGCCATCTCGGAGACAACCCCGGGATATTCAGTCCAGTCCCGGAGACAACCCTGGGATACTCAGTTGCAACCTCAGAGGCAACCCCAAGATCTTCAGTTCCAATCTCAGAGACAACCCCAGGAGATACAGTTCAAACCTCGGAGACAACCCTGAGGTATGCAGTTGCAGTTCCGGAGATAACCCAGAAAATGTTTGTTTTAAACCCCTGCGATCAGCTTCAACACTCGGTGATAGCCCCGAGGCACTCAGCTTTAAACCCGGAGATAACCCTAGGAGGACATGCACACCTCAGAGACAACCTTAAGGACATCCAGCACTTGCAGCAGCCCAATCTCAGAGATAACCCTGAGCAACGACTGCTAAATCAGCCCAAACCGGAGATAACCCCGGTGAGGGGCAAAATCATCATTTTTGCCAACTCGATCCCACATGGCGCTGTCTCAACAACATTTCAACATACATTACACATAGGAATGTCCTAAAAGAACCAAATAGCTCCAAATCCCGAGTGACTACTACACATGACAGCACACCTGATAGAATTTGAAGACTTGAAGACTCAGGGCAAAGTCCCATCTTTCTGACTTCGTACAACCTCTAATCCCTTGTCATTGTGTAGCTCTCGACAACAGCATGCCGAAAAAGGTCTTATACACCTTGATCGGATACCCAGATTGAAGTTCTAAAAGTTCGAGCGGACATCACATTGCACGCATGCACGTACTTTGAGACGACGAGACCCACGAAGCTCGGGGCAACCCGAGCAGCCGCAGGTACATCTGCGGCTACCGCAGGTACACCTGCGGCTCCCCCCTCTATAAATAGAGGGCTTGAAGTGGCCATTTTGCATAAAAAAAATGCGAAGAAGCCCTGTCCAATTTTCTCTGTACACACTATAAATTGAGTGCTTTCTCATTTCAAACACTTGTGAGCTTAAATTTGGCTACTTTTTACTGGTGGGAACTGAGTGTTCATCCATTTAAAGCTATTGAAGTCTTTTTTGGTAGTCCACTGTAATCTTTCTTGCTTTATTTAAAGCCTTTTCTTCACTTCTTGCACAAACTATTATTCACGCTGAGAGTCGCGCGTGTGTGTATGCCTAGACCGTCGGTCCGTGGTTTATTGCTTTTATATATATATATATATATATATATATATATATATATATATATATATATATATATATATTATCGAGTTATCTCGATTGAGCCTGAATATAATATTCGGAGCATTTATTGCTTTTATTTATATATATAAATACTTATATATACATATCTCCTATCATCAAACTCTGTTTGATTGAGCCTGGATTTACATCCGGAGCGTTTACTGCTTATATATATATATATATATATATATATATATATATATATATATATCCTTGAACTCGGATTAACGAATCGAGCCTGGAGTTTATTTCGAGGCCTTTTACAGCTTTATTTACATTTCGTCCCGCCTGGAGTTTACTTCGAGGCGGTTGATCGTTCATATATATATATATATATATATATATATATATATATATATATATAACTGTTTACATCTTTTATACGAATTGCTACATCATGTGAGCCTAGGAATCATGTGATCACAAATTCAGTCTACAGAATCTGTAATATCCTAAATTTGCTATGTAATTTAACAAGTGCAATAAATGAACTTATGTGACAATTGTTTTTAATTGAATTATTTATTGTCATTATATGTTATGTGATAAGATGTATTGTAATGGTTGTTACAGTTAGGCCAATTATTTAAATTGGTTAAGGATGGAATTAATTCTAATTAATTTCGTGGGATGGCCTTAAATCATGACCTTGAGTTTGGAGCGGAATTTGGTGGCACGGACGGCGTATTTGGGTCCGGAACGTCGAAATTAGTCAGGATGGACTGTAACCACGAAAATGTGTTACGGTTGACTTTTTGGTCAAAGTCAACCGGTTGACTTTTTCGGGAAAAAGTCAACTACGAATTTTTATGTTGAGATTGACGAAACGGATAGTTCCACGACGTCCGGGACGTCGACTTTAGTAGGAATCGATATATGTATCGATACGTTTGTTAGGAGGGGTAAAATGGTCAAAATGGCTATTTAATTGATTAAATGGATAAATTTATATTTTAATAAATGGACCAGCAGCTGGGGGGGAAGTCTTGTGTCACACATATTGGGACAAGGAGGAAGAGAATACGTATATATCAACATAGCCATGATAGGAGCTAGTTTATTTCTCAAACCAAACAACCTTTCATTTGCTCTAACTCCCACCTTCTTTCTATTTACTAACCATATTAATGTATTAGATTTAAGGTTGTATAACTGATGTTTGGAAGAGGTGAAGGGGCTGAGGAGTTCAGTTCTAGCAAACAAAATATACATATACATTCCACCACAACTCCTTTTCCTTTCCAAGTTTTTTCTCCCTTTCACAACAAGTTCAAACCAAGAGAGCAGAATATAGTGGGAGTTTGAGAGTGGTTCAAGGTGGACTGAGTTCTGGAGAATTTGACAAGCAAGGAGGGTGAGCTATCAAGCTTCAATCCACTCACTAGCAGTAGTTAACTCCAATCAATAGGTAATTCATGGGTTTTCATATATGCATGAACAAAATAGCTAGAAAATGCATGTTTAGCTTTAGTATATGAGTTGTGTTCGTGGATGTGATGTTGTAGGATCGTGGTCTGGTTGCTATGGTATAATAAGAACATAAGTTCTGGACCAATCATGCCTTGTATGCTTTAAAATTCAAAGATTTTATGTATGTATGCTAAGTGTTTGATAAAATGCCTCTAACATGCTAGATAGTTCAAAACATGGAAAGATAGAGAAATGAATTGTTGTAACATGTGTATATATGTTATTAGAAGTGATTTAAACCATAGGAATCAAACCCATGCATGCTAGAATCAAAATCATGATTTTCTCAAAAGTTAGGTTAAACTAGTTTGCATGATTTTTCAGGATTTTTGGTCACTCGAAATCATGTCTTAGATAATCCATTTGTTGCATGTAATAATTTTGTAAAATAGTATGTAACATGAAGTATAAAATTTCCAAATTTCATTCGGATCGAAGCTATATTGAGTGAGATATGAAAATCGTAAACAAACGTGTTAGAAACCGAAAAAAAAGGGAACTGTGAACTACTGACCCTAAAGTCAAAATTCGGTGCTAGTTAAAATTTCCAGAAAATTGTGGGCTTTTGGGTGATTATAGTACACTGTATAAGCTTTCCATAGACTCTGGAACGGACTAATTCCGACTTCGGAGCAAGGAGTTATGACTGTTCAAAGTAGTTGCATCAAATCTGTCAAACAAATTCGGAGCAGTCCCCTTGCATGGAGTTTCTGGAATTTTGTGCTTGGAATTTGGAGATGGTCCATGAACGAAAGTTGTAGCCCCAGAAGTTATCTTCGCGTGGGCACAAGAATCGCTCAAAAATGTTTTAAAATGAATTAGTTATGACTGTTTTAGCGAGATATGGTAAAGCTGAGAAAAATAAATAAATTAAAAAACTGTTATGTTTGCGCATTTTTTTTAAGTTATGTTTTGGGCTGCCTATGATGTCTAAGATGGGTGGTATATATTTTCTAAATATATTCTCTTATGATGTTTGTAGTATATCCAATAGGAGACCCTTATACTTCAAACTGGATTGTGTATGAATGGTGATTAACGAGGCACATGTGATTAGATTATGTGAAGGTTAATTGCTAGCGTTAATTGTATCAGGCTTATCAGGCAAGTTTCCTAACCCTCATTTCTATTGGATATTTATTAAATCCTTACTAATATTATCGCAGTAAGGGTAAGTATTGAACTTGTGATAGATATTTATTCGTGCAAGTTTCTTCGTTGAAAAGTCATACAAACTTCAATTATCTTGCAAACTTATCGATGATTATTCAGTTATTATTTTTAACTGCCATATGTTTAAAATTTCATTTCATTATCGAACTGTTCTAAAGTATGTTCCTGGCCTTTGTTTCCGGCTAGTTATTATTCATGAAAAAAGTGATTTAAAACAAATCTTTCGAAGCTATTAAATGTTTACCAATCCAAATTGCTTTGGTGCGGTCTCACATGATTACTAAGATGAACAACCCGAATAAACGGGCAAACAGATGTCGGGCAAATAGTCCCATTTTGCTTATGCAGCTTAAAACTTAATACTTGTGCACAATGTAGGGTACAATAGGCTGATCACCTGGCGTACTTGCAGAGACCGTTTACAGTCTATTGGATTGTTAAACCGTTTGATGATTTTTGATGAAAGAAAATATGTTCAGGGTATTTTACACCCCTTAGTATGATATTGAAAATTCTTAAATTTCTAATCTTGATGTTCCTATTTAACGCTTGATAATCATTTCAACTATTGAGGTTTAACTATTCAACTGCTTTCACTCCTGATGTATGTTTTCAAATTTCGTATATACTTGCTGGGCAATTCGTGCTCATTCTTGTTTCAACCTTTCAGTTAAGGGTGAGAAGGCTGAAGGTTCGGGCAAGGACAAGGGAAAGACTAAGATGAAGTGATGCTAATGTTTATGTAATAAGTTAATTATTTCCACATATGTGTAATGTAGCGATAAACGCTAAGACTAAGTTCCAGTATGTTTTAAGGTTGTAAAGACTTGAGATTTTATTTTGAATAATTATGTAATAGTTAATATTATTATTCCTTATTGTTAAATTTTACATAGATAGATGATGATGTATGTTGTATCGCGAGCACCAAGTCCTGTAATCGATGTTACACGGATTTGGGGGCGTCACAGGTTGGTATCAAAGCCATAGGTTATAAACCTTAGGTGGGGAACCTTAGACTATAACCTTAGGAAAGTTAGTGGAGGAAATAAAGAGATGAACTCATGTAGAGTTCTAAGGGTTGTGTCAAATATGTATATTTTTTTTTTCTAAAAACAAAAACATCTATTTTAAAATACTAACCGAGTTATTTTTTTTTATTGTTTGAAGGATGTCAGGAGAAGACGAGGTTAGAGATATCCACGTTGTGAGTGAGCAGTTGGTGGCAGCTGTGCCTGAGCCTATAGCTGAGGCTGCAGTTGACTCAGACCCAGAGGAGTATCCTGAAGAGGAAGAGGAGCCCGAGGAGGACTCGGAAGAAACACCTGAGGATACTTTATTGGATGAGTTGATGGATAGGATTACGGAGTTGGACGACAAGGTCCATGAGTTGAAGGAGCTGTATCAGGGGGAGCAGCAAGCTGCAGCATTGCTTGAGGCATTGGTGCACCACCTGATAATTAGGAACGGGGACCTAGCTGACAAACTGCGGGCATCAGACCAGAAGGTGGATAGGCTGGAGGATGAGAAAGAAGCTATTAGGACCCACTTGGGGCATACCATTAATGGGTTAGAGTCGAGGATTCAGAGACTCCAAACTGACAGGCAGATTATTACCACTTTCTGGGAAGATGAGAGAAGAGACCGTGTTAGGGCTGAGAAGCTAACCGGAGAGTTGGAGGGAGAAGTTAGAGACAAGAAGGTTAAGATAGACAAGATGAAATACGTGTTTAAGTCGGCACATAGAAGGTTCCAACATAGGGTGCGTCACTTTCCACGTGAGGAGCGCCGGTCTGGTCGAGTTATAAGCCGTGAGCTAGTGAAAGAGATAGCGGATGAGGAGCATGAGGATGCCATTAGGCGGGGTCTTTAGTTATTATGATAAACTTCTTCCTAGTAGCAAATAAAATGCTTATCTATGTAATAAAAAGCTTGGTTTCTGTTTTACCAAGTGATTGATGCAACGTGATGTAAATGGCATAATGCCATAAAACGATGAAATACTTTGAGTATTATGTTTATAAATAAATATGTTTTTATTTAAGTATGTGATGTGATGGTTCAGTTATAATGAATTCTATATACTGTAGAGTAAATTATTAGTTAATAATATGAAGTTCATTTTGAACAGATAGATGCCTAGAGGAAGACGTCGCCAAGCACCCGAGGGGTCAGACGGTAATGCTGGGGATCCACCGAACCCTATGCAGCAATTTGTGGACATGTTAGTAGGGGCACTTCAAAATTGAACCCCGAATGTCAACAACCCTCCAGTGGCTCCAGTGGCACACTTTAAAGACTTCAAAAGCGCGGGACCACCTGAGTTCAAAGGAACTACGGAACCTATCGAAGCCCAGACTTGGGTTAAGGAAATCGAAAAGGCATTCGCTATCGCTCGAGTAGGAGACGACCAGAAAACTATCTTCGCCACGTATATGCTGAAAGGTGAAGCCAACTACTGGTGGGAGGCAAGTCAGACCCGAGCTGGAGAAGGTGTGATACCTTGGGAAGGGTTCAAGAAAATCTTTTTCGAGAACTATTTTCCTGTTAGTATGCAGAGTCGCATGGAGATGCGATTCCTGGAGCTGAAACAAGAAGATATGACGGTACCGCAGTACGCTGCAAAGTTTAACGAGCTAGCAAGGTTCGCACCTCATCAGGTCGACACTGAGGAGAGAAAGACGAGGAGGTTTGAGCAAGGCCTCAAACCATGGCTATACAACAGACTTTCGGTGCTGCAGACGAACAGTTTCACGACTCTCCTGGAGAAAGCTATAATTGCTGAGGGCGGAAGTGAAGCCCTAATGAAGTTCAACAAGGAGAAAAAGAAGAAGACTGAAGGAGAAAACCGTGGAGAAGGCAGCGGCAGCAACGGCGCAAATAAGAGGAAGTGGAAAAGCAACAACAACAACAACAACAATAATGTCAACTCGGGAAACCCTTGGGGCAAACCAGGGGAATCAAAGAAGAGGATTGAGGCATGCAAGGAATGTGGAAGGAATCACTCGGGGGCATGTCTAAAGGGGAAGAATGTCTGTTTCAATTGCGGACAGGAGGGGCACATCTCTCCCAACTGCTCTGCACCGAAGAGAAATGGATGTTTCAACTGTGGAGCATTAGATCATCAGGCAAGGAGCTGCCCAAAGAAGAACTCAGCAGGAGGAAATGGAGGGAGGGGACCAAGCGGTGGAACTCTCACAATTGGTGGACCACAAACTCAGAATCGACCAACAGCAAGGACTTTCAACATGACGGTTCAGGATGCGGTTGCGTCCAGGGACGTGGTTTCAGGTATCATTCCGGTCAATGATATATCTGCTTACATATTATTTGATTCGGGTGCTACTTATTCCTTCGTATCGCTTGAATTCTCCCAACGCTTAAACTTACCCCAGGAAGAATTAGAATCTCCTATGATCATAGAAGTTGCTAATAAGGAAGTTCTTCCCGTTAAACATGTTCATAGGAATTGCGTTGTTGATATCAGGGGATATAAGTTACTTGTGGACTTAATCCCAATTCAATTAGGAGAATTTGATGTAATTCTAGGGATGGATTGGTTATTTAACCATGGAGCGATGATAGATTGCCAGAAAAAGTGTATAAACCTTAAGACTCCTGAGCAGTCTAAAGTAGTGTTCTATGGGAATAGGTCGCCAAGACACTCGAGCTGTCTGACGATGATGCAGGCGAGGAAGTTACTAAAAAATGGATGTGTAGGTTATTTGGCCCATATCGTCGATACTCAGAAAGTAGGGTTAGAAATCGGACAAATATCAGTAGTGAATGAATTTCCAGATGTATTCCCAGAAGAATTGCCAGGCCTTCCGCCGGATAGAGAGGTCGAATTCGTTATTGATTTAGTACCGGGAACGGCACCGATTTCGAAAGCCCCGTATAGAATGGCACCGGCAGAGATGAAGGAGCTGATGGTACAGTTGCAGGAATTATTGGATAGGAAGTATATTCAACCGAGTGTGTCTCCTTGGGGAGCACCAGTGTTGTTTGTAAAAAAAAAGGACGGGTCGATGAGACTGTGCATCGATTATCGAGAGCTGAACAAGGTGACGATCAAGAACAAATACCCATTACCTAGGATAGATGACCTGTTTGATCAGTTGAAGGGAGCGAAATATTTTTCCAAAATCGATTTGAGGACGGGGTATCACCAGTTGAAGGTGAGAAAGGAGGATGTACCTAAGACAGCGTTCAGAACTCGTTACGATCACTACGAGTTTCTGGTAATGTCATTCGGGTTAACAAACGCGCCAGCAGCGTTTATGGACATGATGAATCGGGTATTCAAACAGTATTTAGATAAATTCGTAGTTGTGTTCATTGATGATATCCTAATCTATTCTAAGACTCAAGAAGATCATGCTGAACATTTAAGGTTGGTATTGGAGGCGTTGAGAAAAGATAAATTATACGCAAAATTTTCGAAGTGCGAGTTCTGGTTGGAGAAGGTTCAGTTTCTAGGCCACGTAATCGACAAGGACGGAATCTCTGTGGATCCAGCAAAGGTGGAAGCGGTACAGAATTGGGAGCAACCAAGAACACCGACTGAGGTGAGAAGTTTCTTAGGATTGGCGGGCTACTACAGACTGTTCATTCAAGATTTTTCGAAGATAGCAGGAACATTGACGAATTTAACGAAGAACTCGGTGAAGTTTGTCTGGACTGAGAAGTGTGAAGAGAGTTTCCGAGAACTCAAGAAGAGATTGAGTGAGGCACCGGTGTTGTCGTTACCAGACGATACAGGTGACTTCGTGATTTTTAGTGATGCGTCACACAAGGGGCTTGGCTGTGTGCTTATGCAACATGGTAAAGTCATTTCGTACGCATCGCGCCAGTTAAAAGATTATGAGAAGGGATATCCTACCCATGACCTGGAATTGGCAGCGGTAGTATTTGCCCTCAAGATTTGGAGGCATTATTTATATGGTGTGAAGTGTGAAATATACACGGACCATAAAAGTCTGAAGTATATTTTCACGCAAAAGGAGTTAAATATGAGGCAGAGAAGATGGTTGGAACTAATAAAGGATTACGATTGCGATATTTTATATCATCCGGGAAAAGCAAACGTGGTAGCAGACGCGTTAAGCAGAAAGGGCAGTGGTAGATTGGCAATGCTAACAGCTCAGGAGGAGTTAATCAAGGAGATGGCCAGTTTGGAGCTAGAGATAAAGAGGCCGAGAGAGCCAGATGGGAAATTGTTCGCAGTAGAGGTTCGTCCAACTCTATTGGACAAGATCAAGGAAGCACAAGGCGGTAATGAAGAATGTGAGAAAATGAAGAAAAGAATTTTCGACGGAGAGGAGCTTAAATTTAGCATGGGTGGTGATGGTCTGTTAAAATTTGAGGAGAGAATTTGGGTGCCAGCGGTATCTGAGTTAAAGGAAGAAATCCTGCAGGAAGCTCATAGTTCAAATTACTCAATCCACCCGGGAAGCACAAAAATGTATCAGGATCTTCGTCACTATTATTGGTGGCCCAATATGAAAAGAGAGGTCGCGGAGTGCGTTAACAAGTGTTTAACTTGTCAGCGAGTCAAGGCAGAACATCAAAGACCGAGCGGGTTACTTCAACCTTTAGAGATTCCGGAATGGAAGTGGGAGCATATCACGATGGATTTTGTGGTAGGACTTCCAACTACGCAGAAGGGTTACGATGCAGTGTGGGTGATCGTCGACCGATTGACCAAGTCAGCGCATTTCTTGCCAATCAAGATCAGATATACCTTGGATCAGTTGGCAAGGCTTTATATCAAAGAGATCGTTTCCAGGCATGGTGTACCAGTATCAATTGTGTCAGATCGCGATCTGCGGTTCACAGCAAATTTCTGGAGAAGTTTTCAGGAACTCATGGGAACGCAGCTGAGATTGAGCACCGCGTATCATCCTCAAACAGATGGGCAGAGCGAGAGAACTATTCAAACGCTAGAGGATATGCTGAGAGCATGTGTGATGGATTTTAAAGGGAGTTGGGATGACCACCTACCGTTGGTGGAATTTGCATACAACAACAGCTACCATGCGAGCATCGGGATGCCACCTTATGAAGCTTTATATGGAAGGAAATGTAGAACGCCATTGTGCTGGGATGAAGTAGGAGAACGTCAACTACTAGGGCCAGAATTGGTACAACAGACTGCGGATGTGATCAAAACTATTCGAGCAAGGCTAGTGACGGCTCAGGATCGACAGAAGAAATATGCTGATCAACACCGGCAACAACGAGACTTCGACGTCGGCACTTATGTGTTTTTGAAAGTATCACCTTGGAAAGGGAAAATGAGATTTGGGAAGAAGGGGAAACTTAGCCCCAGATTCATAGGACCCTTCGAAGTGTTGAGGCGAGTGGGTGAGGTAGCTTATGAAATAGCTTTACCTCCGGAGCTAGAACATATACACAACGTATTCCACATTTCAGTCTTAAGACCATATAAGCAGGACTACAAGCATGTCATAGAGTATGAACCCATTCAGTTCGAAAAAGACTTAACCTACGAAGAGATTCCAGTGCAAATAATTGATAGAAAAGAACAAGTGTTAAGAAATAAGGTAATACCTTCTGTTAAGGTAGTATGGAGGAACCACAACGCCGAAGAGGCTACGTGGGAACTCGAAGAGAAGATGATGAAAAATTACCCTAATCTGTTTGTATGATGTAATATGATTCCGGGGACGGAATCCTTATAAGGGAGGGTGAATGTAATATCCTAAATTTGCTATGTAATTTAACAAGTGCAATAAATGAACTTATGTGACAATTGTTTTTAATTGAATTATTTATTGTCATTATATGTTATGTGATAAGATGTATTGTAATGGTTGTTACAGTTAGGCCAATTATTTAAATTGGTTAAGGATGGAATTAATTCTAATTAATTTCGTGGGATGGCCTTAAATCATGACCTTGAGTTTGGAGCGGAATTTGGTGGCGCGGACGGCGTATTTGGGTCCGGAACGTCGAAATTAGTCAGGATGGACTGTAACCACGAAAATGTGTTACGGTTGACTTTTTGGTCAAAGTCAACCGGTTGACTTTTTCGGGAAAAAGTCAACTACGAATTTTTATGTTGAGATTGACGAAACGGATAGTTCCACGACGTCCGGGACGTCGACTTTAGTAGGAATCGATATATGTATCGATACGTTTGTTAGGAGGGGTAAAATGGTCAAAATGGCTATTTAATTGATTAAATGGATAAATTTATATTTTAATAAATGGACCAGCAGCTGGGGGGGAAGTCTTGTGTCACACATATTGGGACAAGGAGGAAGAGAATACGTATATATCAACATAGCCATGATAGGAGCTAGTTTATTTCTCAAACCAAACAACCTTTCATTTGCTCTAACTCCCACCTTCTTTCTATTTACTAACCATATTAATGTATTAGATTTAAGGTTGTATAACTGATGTTTGGAAGAGGTGAAGGGCTGAGGAGTTCAGTTCTAGCAAACAAAATATACATATACATTCCACCACAACTCCTTTTCCTTTCCAAGTTTTTTCTCCCTTTCACAACAAGTTCAAACCAAGAGAGCAGAATATAGTGGGAGTTTGAGAGTGGTTCAAGGTGGACTGAGTTCTGGAGAATTTGACAAGCAAGGAGGGTGAGCTATCAAGCTTCAATCCACTCACTAGCAGTAGTTAACTCCAATCAATAGGTAATTCATGGGTTTTCATATATGCATGAACAAAATAGCTAGAAAATGCATGTTTAGCTTTAGTATATGAGTTGTGTTCGTGGATGTGATGTTGTAGGATCGTGGTCTGGTTGCTATGGTATAATAAGAACATAAGTTCTGGACCAATCATGCCTTGTATGCTTTAAAATTCAAAGATTTTATGTATGTATGCTAAGTGTTTGATAAAATGCCTCTAACATGCTAGATAGTTCAAAACATGGAAAGATAGAGAAATGAATTGTTGTAACATGTGTATATATGTTATTAGAAGTGATTTGAACCATAGGAATCAAACCCATGCATGCTAGAATCAAAATCATGATTTTCTCAAAAGTTGGGTTAAACTAGTTTGCATGATTTTTCAGGATTTTTGGTCACTCGAAATCATGTCTTAGATAATCCATTTGTTGCATGTAATAATTTTGTAAAATAGTATGTAACATGAAGTATAAAATGTCCAAATTTCATTCGGATCGAAGCTATATTGAGTGAGATATGAAAATCGTAAACAAACGTGTTAGAAACCGAAAAAAAAGGGAACTGTGAACTACTGACCCTAAAGTCAAAATTCGGTGCTAGTTAAAATTTCCAGAAAATTGTGGGCTTTTGGGTGATTATAGTACACTGTATAAGCTTTCCATAGACTCCGGAACGGACTAATTCCGACTTCGGAGCAAGGAGTTATGACTGTTCAAAGTAGTTGCATCAAATCTGTCAAACAAATTCGGAGCAGTCCCCTTGCATGGAGTTTCTGGAATTTTGTGCTTGGAATTTGGAGATGGTCCATGAACGAAAGTTGTAGCCCCAGAAGTTATCTTCGCGTGGGCGCAAGAATCGCTCAAAAATGTTTTAAAATGAATTAGTTATGACTGTTTTAGCGAGATATGGTAAAGCTGAGAAAAATAAATAAATTAAAAAACTGTTATGTTTGCGCATTTTTTTTAAGTTCTGTTTTGGGCTGCCTATGATGTCTAAGATGGGTGGTATATATTTTCTAAATATATTCTCTTATGATGTTTGTAGTATATCCAATAGGAGACCCTTATACTTCAAACTGGATTGTGTATGAATGGTGATTAACGAGGCACATGTGATTAGATTATGTGAAGGTTAATTGCTAGCGTTAATTGTATCAGGCTTATCAGGCAAGTTTCCTAACCCTCATTTCTATTGGATATTTATTAAATCCTTACTAATATTATCGCAGTAAAGGTAAGTATTGAACTTGTGATAGATATTTATTCGTGCAAGTTTCTTCGTTGAAAAGTCATACAAACTTCAATTATCTTGCAAACTTATCGATGATTATTCAGTTATTATTTTTAACTGCCATATGTTTAAAATTTCATTTCATTATCGAACTGTTCTAAAGTATGTTCCTGGCCTTTGTTTCCGGCTAGTTATTATTCATGAAAAAAGTGATTTAAAACAAATCTTTCGAAGCTATTAAATGTTTACCAATCCAAATTGCTTTGGTGCGGTCTCACATGATTACTAAGATGAACAACCCGAATAAACGGGCAAACAGATGTCGGGCAAATAGTCCCATTTTGCTTATGCAGCTTAAAACTTAATACTTGTGCACAATGTAGGGTACAATAGGCTGATCACCTGGCGTACTTGCAGAGATCGTTTACAGTCTATTGGATTGTTAAACCGTCTGATGATTTTTGATGAAAGAAAATATGTTCAGGGTATTTTACACCCCTTAGTATGATATTGAAAATTCTTAAATTTCTAATCTTGATGTTCCTATTTAACGCTTGATAATCATTTCAACTATTGAGGTTTAACTATTCAACTGCTTTCACTCCTGATGTATGTTTTCAAATTTCGTATATACTTGCTGGGCAATTCGTGCTCATTCTTGTTTCAACCTTTCAGTTAAGGGTGAGAAGGCTGAGGGTTCGGGCAAGGACAAGGGAAAGACTAAGATGAAGTGATGCTAATGTTTATGTAATAAGTTAATTATTTCCACATATGTGTAATGTAGCGATAAACGCTAAGACTAAGTTCCAGTATGTTTTAAGGTTGTAAAGACTTGGGATTTTATTTTGAATAATTATGTAATAGTTAATATTATTATTCCTTATTGTTAAATTTTACATAGATAGATGATGATGTATGTTGTATCGCGAGCACCAAGTCCTGTAATCGATGTTACACGGATTTGGGGGCGTCACAGAATCTAGATTTGGTTCCCGTGATGGGCATTTTCAGCTGTACATGGCTTGTAAATTATTCACACTGTTTGAATGTCCTTAGATGGTTCTCATGGCCACAAGGAATTCAACACCGCTTTTTTATCTTATTTTCTCGAAGATGCTTCGCATCTCGAAAATAAAAGCAAACAAGACGAACACATAATAAAATAGAAGTATCAAAGGCCTCAATTACTATTGAGTATAAGGGTTTGAAAAACCTCTTTTACAAAATATCACTGCTATATCTTGTTAAAACTGAACTTTTATACAAAATTCAAACCCTTTGTATATAGGTGCAAATAAGGCATAACACTACTTTCAAATAATTGTACATTAATCTACACACACACACATTCAGATAATGGTTTAAATTAAAAAGTGGCGGTCACCGTGGTAACACGGATGTCGTGGGGTGACTAACACCTTCCCTCTGCATAATCAAGCCCCCGGACCCTAACGAATCTCCGTTTCACAGACCAGTTAAATAGTGTCACATCACTAGGTCAATGTGCAAACCTTTTCTCGGTTGAGTTGGTGCAACCATTTAAAAATATCAACTGGTGACTCTTACAGTCCAATCGTCGACATATATATGTCGGACCTTTTCACAACTTATTTTTTCAAACAAATCTCACCTAACATGAGAACACCTGTAAAGCCCCCGAATCCCGGTACTTGAAACCCGAATTCAGTGCTTCACGATACCATTTCTATGAGCGGAATAATACTAATAATAATAACAATAATATAAATATTAAACTTAATTTACATAATTATCAGAGTCTAGCTCCCAAGTACGTAACCTTTAATCATTCCTTACAATACATGATAATAAATATATAACATTGTCTTCATAATATTAAACTATTACATAAGATAACATTGAAATCATTCAGCAACCTTTCCCTTTCCCTTGTTCTTAACAGAGCCTTCAGGTTTCTCACACTTAGCTGAAAACATTTAAATTAAGCAAGGGTGAGCATTTGAGTGCCCAACAAGTAATAACAATTATATATATATATATATATATATATATATATAAGCTGAAAGAATTTAAATATTTTCTTTATACTACCCTTCTACAATAAATTAATAGTTGTGAAGTAATCTGAACCGATAATAATAGCATAACAACCCTCTTTCAAAATTTTAAAACTACGCACTGACGAAAAATAGGGTTAAGGGGACATACTATGAACATTGTTTTCATTTTTGAAAAGGTTAAACAAAATTTTATCTGTAAACCGTCATAACTTACGGGCACGGGGGTGATCAGCTTGTTGTACCCTGTATTGATCAATACTACATGCAAGAACGATGTCATCGTTCATTCTGTCCACATTGGGTGCATAAAAGTTTTTTCGTGTAAGGGATGTTCATACTTGTCGGGGTTCCAAACCAAAGCAATTCGGTTGGATAATAATAAGGTTTTATCTTGTTCAACAATAATCTATAATTCAACATATATATACTGGTAATTAACAAAGGTGTATCAACATATGGTTAAACAATGATAACCCAAGTAGGGACACTTATATAACCATTTATAGAAATTATCGAACAGAATATATATCTGAATTACCATATACTAACATGTTGATAATCAATTAGCGTATAAAATATAGGGTTAATAATATGTACAATAATAATATAATTCTGAAACATTCTTACTCATGTCCATTGCATAAAGAAAATGCAAAGGTAGGATACTTGCCTGATGCGCTGCTTACAATACACAACTTAGTTTAATCTTTTATATCACGACCTATCATTAATCAGATCATTCGTTCGATTAGAACAATATACTATATCATATAGTACTGCATTTTGCAGTCAACACATAACCTAATCACATTATCACACATGTTCAACAGTCATTGCATCACAAACAAACATTAATACAGTCAAAATATCTAAGTCCATAATAATTTCTAAAATACGTCGGTGTACCGACAACTTTATCGGGTAATTATCGAGTCTAAGACTCTATTCCAACGTTCAATGTAAGTATCAGTCATATTATTTTAAATGACTTAATAAACATTTATTAATTTATCATAAATTTTCAAACACCGAAATCATTATTAAATAATTTAAATATCAAATAATTCTATTATCATTTAATTATTATTAAACTATTAATAATACTTTTATTCATTTACCAATAGTATTAATATTTTATTTATTTACTAATATTATTAATCATTTAATAATATTTTATTCCTTTACTAATGTTATTAGTTTTTAATAACATTTTATTTAATCTCGAATATTATTATTTATCATATAAGTACATATACACAGTATCTTGGCACATATTCCCCATATTTAAAATAAAAAAAAATTTTATACGCAAAATTTCTAATTTATTTATATAGAAAATATCGGGTTGTTACAACACCAAAAGGCAAGAACAGAAAAGGGACAAATAAAAATCCCGACGTCGACAACTGTCTCGGAACTGGGCATATTGACATGCTGCCGGGGCTCGCACACTGTAGTATTCATTAATCGCCTCTGCACTGAATGGAACTTGTTTACCCCTCACGAATGCCACAAATGGTGCCCTATCATCTACATTAGCATAGAAATCCTTGACCACATTTACAATCGCAGGATCGAGATCATCCGTGAACACATCCCAACCTTGTTCGTGTATCTGTCGTATCATATGACCATCGAACGCACCCGACCTCAAGCCCCTCTCCGGTGTCAGTGCTTTGGGCACGAGGTAGTCATATTTGTCCGTTGTGTTAGCACTAACAAACTTCCTTTCATCATAGCTTTGGGCCGGTGGCGATGATCCCTCACCACATTATCGTTTCACTGGAGTTTTTAGTGCCATGAATTCACTGACAGTACAATTCCCCAAAACTTCTTCTTTGGCAAGTTCACAAATAGTTTGTGTGTACACGCTCACAATAACCAAATTTGTAAATTGAAATCCAACTTTGAGAAAAACTTGATACATATTGCTTACCTACTAATTTTCCTCCCAATTGATGATGATTGTGAAGTGATTGTGCTCAAATTCAGAGTTTCTCTTTGCTTTCCTTGCTACAAACCATAATTTTGGCGAAAGCCCTAAGTTTGGGGGAAGAATTTTAGAGTAATTGAAGGTTATGTGGCATGTAATAGATGAATTAAGGTTTAGATTTATAGAGGAGTGGAGAGTAGTGTACGGATTCGTGGTAGTGGGGGTTGTGACGCCCCCAAATTCAGACACTCATATCTCGAATTTGGTTCGTCACGTACTAATTCTAATAAATAAATCAAAATCTCACACAACAGAAATCATAGAATAAATTACATTGTTATAATATAATTATTCTCGTCCAAAGGTCTCGCAATCGTTATTAGTACAATATAACTTAAATTAAACATAGCTTAATATATCATAGTAAATAAGTTCTTCTACAACAGAATAATAGTACATTCCTAGTACTATGAAACTAACTACTCCAAAGCCTTCTCTTTACACTTGTCCTTGCCAGAGGGTTCACCATGTTCTGCCTTAACTGAAAGTTTTAAGAAAACAAGGATGAGCAACAATTTTGCCCAACAAGTAATATCGCAATAAGGAACAATCATATATATAGTTCAATCTTCAAGGGTATGACACTGAATAATAATTCAGGAATTATCAGCGATTCTCAATGGAAGTCACTATGGACTGAAAGATATCAACAAGATTCAACGACTATTCAATTCAATATTTCAAAGTAATGAATACTGAGCAGTCATTAAGGACTATGAACTTCTACTAGAATTAACAGTAATAAACTGATAATCCAATAAAATGAGTATAACATGTGATCAAATTAAAGTACCCTATGTCATGCATAACATTTAATTATTCTCATGTGCGCACGTCGGTCTCTCGACAAATATATATCTCCCCTTTCAAGAGGGTTGTTCAGCTCAGTGATTTATAAGAGTTCGTACTAAGTTTATTTGGTTTGGATAGCTTTCGATCATATATCAATAGTCTAGCCGAATCAATGGCTTAGACAACTTTCTTTTTAAAGTATATACACGAGCAATTATCATCCGAAATCAAGGTTCGAAAACTGTAAGAAATTTCATCTCTAAACTACGAAGTAGTAAGTCATAAGATATAAATTATACTTTCAAAGATTTACTTGTATGATCAATAATAGCACAAGCTCAAGTAATGCTCAATAAAGAGTAGGGTTCAAGTACTTGCCTTTTGCGTTGATTACCAACTTATAGCTTACTAGCACCCAATGAACTATATTATCCTATTTATATATACACGTTAGTCATATATTCATGATACAAACAAACCAATCTCCCACTTACACTTAACCATTGAGCATATAATTTAAGTTTCACTTTTTATCATTTCATTATCATATCATATCCTCATCTCTTCGTAAACGTTATCTTATAATCCTATACATACATTATTATGTACCAAACCAGTTTGTAAGACTCTATGAAGTCAAAAATCATAATTCATAATCATCCTTTGAATTTAACATTCGAAAGTTTATAAACACATATCCAATCTATGATCTTTATTATTAGCATGCTTATAGATACTTCAAATACTGTAATTAAACATGTATTAAAGATTTAGACAACAATACAAACATGCATTACACCTCATATTATAAACAGATTAGACATGCAACTCTGCATGATGGAGCAACTGCACCCTGGTTAGGCTTAGGGACGTCGCAACTGCGCTATCCTCTAGCTTGACCAAAGTTGAGCTGCTCTTCTAGTTCCAGTCAAATCTTTTGCATACTAAGTCATTAACAATTATCATGCACACATGTTTGAGGACTTTACACACTAGTATGACCACTTCAAGATCAACTTTACATGTTAGGGACTTTAGTTTGGGATTTCTACGGAATTAAGGCCAAATAGGGTCATATAATCACCATGCGTACTAATTAGCCATAAGTCCGCATAAAGAGATCACATAATCTGTACTACGCATGCTCATAAGCGTTCACATCATTTATTCATAACTAGCATTGTTTATTACTTTAAAACATGCTTACTCTCATGCTTGGTTTACTTTCCTTACGTTTAGCATATAAGAATCATGTTTAGAGATATAATGAACATAAACATACCATATTAAATCTTTAAAACTTAACTACTCACACTAATGCAACTTAGTTTGAAAATATATCCGAGTTTGCTTTTGAAATCATTTTAACTTGAACAATGCAAATTGACACATACAAAACATCTTTAAAACTCTTTTCATGTGTAGATAAGTCATGTTATCATCTTCACAAGGTCAGAACATACTCCATGCAGTATTCATGAATATTAGCTTCAATATGTCAAGTTTTTATTTGAAAAAGTCATCTAGCTCAAAGCCTAACAACTTGGTCATGAACAAAGGAACTATAAATAATAACTCATGATCATTTATGTTCAGAAATCAGTCATGTGTGTATCCTATCAAGCTCAAAATTTGCAGAACATGAATTTTATTAAAGTTCATTTTCAAAACATTGAGTTTTTGTTATAAATCCCCAACTAAATCATGTTGGTCATTTCCTATCTCATAAGAAAGCTTTATACAACATGTTATACTTCTTTTCATGCATGTATAGGTCTTAATATCAAGTTAGAAACAACACATCCTAATAGAAACCAGAATCTAGTTCTGAGGACCGGCGCAGCTGCGCTGCGCCCTAGTATAAACTGGGCGCAGCTGCGTCCTTCCTGGACCAACACCAGTAAGATACTCTGTTCTGTAGAGTATCAACCCACTTCGAATTTCTTTCAATCAAGCATACTTAAACTTATTCTTAGAGGTTCTATATATGTATACAAACTTCATAACACTTGATAGCATGTTAATTCATGCTAATTGACAGAGAATTCATGAGAATTATAAGAATTTGACAAACCCAAGATTAGGAACACAAAATCAGAGTTTATACCTTTTGAAGCTTAGTTTGCTTAATTTCTTCCTTCTGAAATTGCTAGACTTCTCTTTGAACCACAAACACTCACACTTTAATTCTTAGGATTTCACAGACAATTTTTGTAGTAACAGGAAATGAGAATGAAGCTGTCTTTATATAGAACAATGATGGACTGGCCAATAAGTTTACATTAAGGTTTGAAACCAAAGTGTAGAAGAAAAATACAATGGATATCAAGGGTTGCTCAACCACCATTTCCCAGCCATTTCCATAACCAATCATCACCTATGCATAGCTACTGTTCATTGTTCTACTGGTTACATAAAGGGAATTTGGACACTATTTGTGCAATTGAGTTTGGAACAATGGTTCTAATACTTAGTAATTTGGTTAAAAATGATTAGTTTGATTTCTTTAATTCCCAAAAATATAATTTTAATGTACAATTATTACCATAATATGAAAAATTAGGGATTTAATATATACCCATATCATATAATCTATGTACATTGGGTCCACACAATTTAATATTTAATGCAAATAAAATAACGTAGTTAGGTATTATTGTCCGGGTATTCCCCATAGATATTTTTACTACTCACATAACCACATTATGACATTATTCAATATTAAATGTCCATTTTAAACATTTAATCTCTTTCTGAATTTCTGGAATACACAGTTAATTAATTATTTCTGTATTAAAATGTCACATATGATTTCATTGTACTACTTGGTACCTCATGTCATTAAAATGTATTCTTATCATATGCTTTTAATAATGTCACACATTACAATAATGTTCCATTTAATTTCTACAGTAATAACCAACCTTCCCCAGACTGGCCACTGGCACAGCTGCGCCAGTTTGTACTGTAGAGAGGGCTCAACTGCGCCGGTCCCTGGCAGTGCCAAACTGGTTTAGCTCTAAGCCAGTTCTGACCTCTATCACCATACTAGTTTTATATGACATGAATGAACTTCCTTATTGGTAATATTACTGACTAAAGAGTCTATGAAATTATATACTTACACATAATTAATCTTCCTCTTATTAACTATTTTTCTTCTAATTCACTTAGTGAATTTTCTTCGTTCCTCATTATGCCACACGAGGCAATTCTCATGATAAGATCTTTATTAGTCTCATCCCATTGCTTCACTGTAATATAGATCTCAATACTTATTTAATTGAATCGAGGTTTTACAACTCATACCACGACAATTCTTATTTATACTCAAGTAAATACTTGACTTTCATTGATTTATTTATTAATAATATTTGGAAATTCTCGGGTATTACATCCTCCCCCCTTATAAAAATTTCGTCCTCGAAATTGGTACAAGGTTTCACAAATAAATGGGGATAGTCCCTTCGCATCTTATCCTCTAATTCCCACGTGGCCTCCTCGGCATCGTGGTTTCGCTAAAGTACTTTTACAGACGATATAATTTTATTTCTTAATGTTTGCTCTTTCCTATCTAATATCTGGATAGGAATTTCTTCATATGCCAAATTCTTTTCCACTTGAATGGGCTCGTAGGAAATCACGTGTTTATAGTCAGGCTTGTACGAACGTAACACAGAGATGTGAAACATGTTATGGATGTGCTCCAACTCAGGTGGTAATGCAACTTTGTACGCCACTTCGTCCACTCGCTTCAGTATCTCGAATGGTCTTATAAATCTCAGACTCAACTTTCCCTTTTTACCGAATCTTATCTTTCCCTTCCAAGGAGATACTTTCAAAAATACGTAACTTCCGACTTTGAAGTCACGATCTTAACGATGCAAATCTGAGTATTTCTTCTGGCGATCTTGTGCAGCTACTAGCCTAGCTCTTATCACCGTCACCACATCTGCGGTTTGTTGAACTAATTCTGGTCCTAGCAACTTTCGCTCTCCGACTTCATCCTAACACAATGGTGTTCGACATTTTCTCTCGTAAAGGGTTTCGTACGGTGGCATGCCGATGCTTGCATGGTAACTATTGTTATTCATAAATTCCACTAGGGGTAGATAATCGTCCTAACTTCCTTTAAAGTCCATCACGCAAGTTCTAAGCAAATCTTCTAGCGTTTGAATCGTTCGCTCACTTTGTCCATCTGTCTGCGGATGATAAGCAGTACTCAACCTCAGCTGGGTTTCCATCCTCTTTTGCAAGCTTTTCCAGAATTTTAACGTGAAGCGCGGATCTCGATCAGAGACAATCGATACCAGCACTCCATGTCGCAAAATAATTTCCTTTACGTACAGATTCGCTAGCTGATTCAAACTATATTGGATCTTGATTAGTAGAAAATGAGCTGTCTTCGTTAGTCGATCTACGATGACCCAAATGACATCAAAACCTTTCTGCGTGACTGGAAGTCCCACCATGAAGTCCATCGTAATGTGCTCCCATTTCCACTCTGGTATTTCCAACTGTTGGAGTAGACCACTAGGCCTCTGGTGCTCTGCTTTGACCCGTTGACAAGTAAGACATCTATAAACGTACTCCGCAATTTCTCGTTTTAGATTGAGCCACAAAAAATGTTGCCTCAAATCTCGGTATATCTTTGTGCCTCCTAGATGAACGGAATATGTCGTATTATGTACCTCGTGCAAAATTTTTTCTCTCAACTCGGGTATTGCTGGCACCCATACTCTCCCTTAGAATCTCAAAATAACGTCTTTATCCACCTTGAATTTTTCTTTCTCATTTTCTGTGATCCTCTTCTTGATTTTCTCGCACTCTTCATCCTTCTCTTGTGATTCCTTTATTCTGTCCAACAAGGTTAGACGAGCTTCCACTGCGAACAATTTTTCTTTAGACCTCTCTGATCCCTTTACCTCTATGTCCAATTTCTCCATTTCCCTTATTAACTCCTCCTGTGTTGTCAGCTGGAATAGCTTCTCCCTTTCTTTCCTGCTTAGCGCGTCGGCTACTACGTTTGCCTTCCCCAGGTGATAAAGAATATCGCAGTCATAATCCTTGATTAATTCTAACCACCTTCTCTGATGCATGTTCAATTCCTTCTGTGTGAAGATATATTTCAAACTCTTATGGTCCGTGTATATCTCACATTTCTCTCCGTATAGATAATGCCTCCAAATCTTTAACGCAAAAACTACTGCCACTAACTCCAAGTCATGAGTATGGTATCATTTTTCGTAATCCTTCAATTGTCGCGACGCATACGCAATGTGTAAAACCCCAATTTTTATGAATAAAGATGAATTTTTTTCTATAAATATCATTTTTGAATATTAAGGTTTGAATTTGTTATAATATTATAGTTGTGGGTAATATTTATAAATTTTGTAAAGTAAGCAAGTTGTTATATAATATTTGATTGGTTGGGGAATATTCAATTTTTAACAGGGAATATTCGTATGACGACACAATCATTGGTAGACCCCACAACGGAATTATTGTCGGATTGAGAAAATGAAAAAAATATCTTTTTATAAAAATAACGGCGAAAGTTTTACCGTTAACTGTTGAAATACCCGGTGTTAAAAGTACAGTAATACGCGTGGTTGCATAGTAGCACACGGTATTGATTATTGATGCTTACGTGAGAAGTTACTCAGTTTTGTTCAATTATTGCTACAGTAATTGCTACATCATATCTCTCATATTATTGATTCAATTATTGTCACAATATCATCTGCATAATATTTTATATTATTAAATCAATAATTGAGACGACAAAGTTATTTATATTATTATTTGCAATATTAATAATGTCTAGAAGTTCTGTCAAGGAGAGGTTTGGGCACCTAATTGCGCGCCAATAAGGAGAAATCCTTATTAAAAAGCCCCCTCTTTCCTAGGAACGACATGGTTGTTAAATATTGCGAATTATAATAATGATGATAAATGCTATTAAAAATATTGAGTTAATTTTTATGAAGTTTGGCATATTATTTGGACCTCCCATTTACCCATTTTTCAAAATAATCGATGAAAAGTTATTCAGTATATATATATATATATATATATATATATATATATATATATATATATATATATATATATATATATATATATATATATATATTATAATGGGTGTGGTGGGTGATGAATTTGGTGGGTGGATGATGAATTTGGTGGGTGAATGTAAATTACGTACGGGGGAGGGAGTGTATATATTATTTATATATAATGGAAGTTGACAAAATGGGGGGGGGGGAAATCCTACAAACATTTATCATAGAGGGAGTTCTTTTTCAAAGCACCATGTGCTTATATATATATATATATATATATATATATATATATATATATATATATATATATATATATATATATATATTATATTATAATGGGTGTGGTGGGTGATGAATTTGGTGGGTGGATGATGAATTTGGTGGGTGAATGTAAATTACGTATGGGGGAGGGAGTGTATATATTATTTATATATAATGGAAGTTGACAAAATGGGGGGGGGGGGGAAATCCTACAAAAATTTATCATAGAGGGAGTTCTTTTTCAAAGCACCATGTGCTTATATATATATATATATATATATATATATATATATATATATATATATATATATAATTTTTGTTTTACTTGATATTTGTAATTTGATGATTGCGTATAACATCCGTGACTGCTAAAGTTTCATCCGTGAAATTATCATTCGGTGCACCTGTGATCAAACAGTACCCCTTCCATTCTCTTATAAATAGGATGTTTAGTTAGAATTAAAAATCGCACCAGAATCAGAGAATTCTTCTTCTATAATATTGAGCGTATTTCTTTCGAGTTTTAAAAAGTTTTGAGCGTAGAAAATAGTGAAAGTTTTCTTCAAGAATATCCCCGCACTACCAGTTAGAATACTCTTCTTTTCAAGGTAAGGGATGTTATTTTTGTTCAATATTCACTTGAAATAATATTTTCTTCCATACTCCGTAGTATGTAAGTAATATTATTTCGTTTCAGATTTCGAATTCTATACTCGTTTTGTTAAAGTTTTGGCTTCTAAACTCCATGAAATTAGTAGAATATCCTTGATATATGTGTTTCATCTAGTATCTTTTCATGAAAATATTATTTTGAGTATTCTTGATAAGTTTTAACTTTTTCATGCCGGAGTACTGTTCATGGGGTTATTATTCCGGAAGTACTATTCACTCGAGTACTATTCACCTGGGGTACTATTCATGATAAAAATTGAATCGTTTTCGGTCCAAATTATTTTCGGTACAATATTATTCTTGAATTTTACTCCACAAAGCAGTATCATGTTGACAATTTGGACGTTATTGATTTCTGGATAAATTAAATTATAAATCTTTAAAAATTTATCCTTGAACTTGTTTTATTGAATTCTTATATCATTGCCATCATCCTTATGTTTATATTATATTGAAAGTCATCTGTGGCCTGTAGTGCATAGATGGACTTGGTATTATCATGACCAGAGATTATTCGCTATAATCATGACCGTAATGTTACAAATGATGTGGTAAAAGTCCTCATTGGCCCGTAGTGCATTGATGGACAGCTGTTGGCATGATCATGACCATTGATGAATACACGATTATCCTTGGCCCGTAGTGCATGGATAATCATGACGTTATTTTTGTTCAATATTTGCTTGAAATAATATTTTCTTCCATACTTTGTAGTATGTAAGTAATATTATTTCGTTTCAGATTTTGATATCTATACTCGTTTTGTTAAAGTTTTGGCTTCTAAACTCCATGACATTAGTAGAATATCCTTGATATATGCGTTTCATCTAGTATCTTTTTATGGAAATATTATTTTGAGCATTCTTGATAAGTTTTAACTTTTTTATGCCTGAGTACTATTCATGGGGTCACTATTCCTGAAGTACTATTCACGGAATACTATTCACTCGAGTACTATTCACCCAGGGTACTATTTATGATAAAAATTGATTCGTTTTCGATCCAAATTATTTTTGGTACAATATTATTCTTGAATTTTACTCCACAAAGCAGTATCATGTTGACAATTTGGACGTTATTAATTTCTGGATAAATTAAATTATAAATCTTTAAAAATTTATCCTTGAACTTGTTTTATTGAATTCTTATATCATTGTCATCATCCTCATGTTTATATTATGTTGAAAGTTATCTGTGGCATGTAGTGCATAGATGGACTTGGTATGATTATGACCAGGGATTATTCGGTATAATCATGACCGTAATGTTACAAATGATGTGGTGAAAGTTCTCATTGGCCCGTAGTGCATTGATGGACAGTTGTTGGCATGATCATGACCATTGATGAATACACGATTATCCTTGGCCCGTAGTGCATGGATAATTTGTGATCGTGATACTAAAGAATATCCTTAGCCGTAGTGCAGGGATGGATGATGTGGATTATTTATTAAGCTGAGTCTCAGCGATAAAATTGATGATAAATTCTTTTTAAATCATAGAAGATAGTAGATATCATGTTCTACTTGACTCTTCTAATGGATTGCTTGTACGCTGTAGTTAAACTTGATGTATATTATATTTTATCAGTTTAATACTGTTGAAGGCTAATGACAATTTATTCTGTATTATCTTAGTCATAATATTTCTTACTGGGCTAGTTGAGCTCACCCTTTGCTTTCATTGTTCTTTTCAGGAAATGAGAATATAGCTGAGACTAATCAGGAAACGGAGTGACGGTTCAGATGTTTGCATTAGTAGTCCTCACTAATCTGTGAAATAGTGTGATAATAAATGTATTGAGGACTTATTTTGAGTTTTAATACTGTCTAGAAGATAATATTTGTATTAAAACTCACAGCTCATGTTGCATATTTAAATTTGTATTTGTATTCTGTACCTTGTATTTGGCGACTCAGAATGGGTGATGTATACCTATTTTGGGGGCATCACAGTTGGTATCAAAGCTTAGGGATATGATCCCTGGCTGAGATGTGAGACAAGAACTAGGAGAGGAGAGACGGGAAATTCCTTCGCTAGTATGACCTACCTAAGTTTATTTAGTATTTAATTAGTCGGTTAGAGTATAGGCATAATATATGACATGTCAATTAACCCTTGTTTAGTGGCAGTATTTGAAAATGACATCTGAGAATGTTGAGAATAGCAATGGAGCACAGGAGACCGTTGAGTCACCACAGATCAATAATTAGGATAATGTACATTAGGAAGGCAACAATCCTCATGCAAACAACAACACCGATCAAATGATTAATGATGGAATGTTCAGACGCTTTATGCAATTCATGCAACATCAGGCAAGAGCGGCTCCTGTCCAAAATGTAGGTGGAAACACTGGCAACTCTCGGACGGTCACCGCTAAATAGTTCAAGGAGCTGGGACCACCAGAGTTTTTTAGAGAGCCAAAACCACTTAAGGCGGAGACGTGGATAAAGCAGATCAATAAGATATTTGATGTCTTGGGATGCTCTGAGGAGCAAAAGGTTCCCTTTGCCACCTTCATATTGCGAGCAGAGGCAGATTACTGGTGGGAATATGTAAAGCGTACTCAACCTGCCGCACTGAAGATGTCTTGGGACAAGTTTCAAGAACTGTTCAACGACAAGTACTTTCCCGAAAGTATGTGTCACATGAAAGATGTAGATTAAACTGGAGTAAAAAAATATGACCGTGTCACAGTATGAAGCCAAGTTTGCCGAGTTATCCCGGTTTGCATCCCACTTAGTTGATAACGAAGAGAGAATGACATGGATGTTTCTAAGAGATTTGAAACCCGAGATACGTCAATCACAAACTGTGTTTGTATTCAGATGTTGTAAATAGGGCTCAGTTATTGGAGCGCGATAATGAGACATCCCAACCAAGGGAGAGCAGCCGACAAAATGATAATACCAGTGGTAGCAGTTATCGAAGTGGCGACAACAAGCATGGAGGGAATCAACATACCAGAAATGGTAACCACTTCGGTGGTAATCATGACCAAGAAAATAAGAGTGGACATTTTAAGAAGAGGAGATTCAAAAATGATGGAAAGACGTCAGCACCAACACCCGTTGTTAAGGAAGAAGAACGACCACCTATCATATACTTCAAATGCGGAGGGGAGGGACACATCAGTCCAAACTGCGCGATGCAGTCCAAAGTGTGTTACAATTATGGAAGAGAAGGTCACCTAGCCCGATTTTATCGTGCACCAAAGTCAAGTCCAGCTGGGATGGAGGCATCAAAGGCGGTCCCAGACAAGATAAAATCGATAGTTCAAGGGAGAGCGTTTGTCGTAACCTCCTAAAAAGCGAGGAATCCAAACGAGGTTATCACGGGTAAGCTTATCATAAACTCTACAGAAATCTATACCTTATTTGATACCGGTTCTACCCATTCTTTTATTTCTCCTACTTGTGCTCAATATTTAAATTTGACTTCAGAGAAATTAGACTTTGACTTATCTGTTGAAACTCCATTGGGAGAAACTTTTATTACATCCACTGTTTATAAGTCTTGTTTGGTTCAAATCGGTACCCTCACATTACCTGTCGATCTTATTTCATTGAAAATACTTGCATTTGACGTAATTCTAGGGATTGATTGGTTAACTACTCAACATGCAAAAATTAATTATTTTTGTAAGGTTGTTAGCTTTCATATTCCTAAGCAACCTATTTTACGAATTCAAGCAACCAAACCATTAAAATCAATCATTGTCATCTCGAGCCATAAAGCTATTCGTTTATTGAAAAATGGATGTCAAGCTTTCTTAGCTCATGTCACAGATTTAAATAAAAATACGTCAGTTTTGAATGATATTTATATTGTTAATAAATTTCTTGACGTATTCCCTATAGAACTTCCTGGCCTACCCCAGAGCGTGAAATTGAATTTTGTATCGACCTTGAACCCGGTATAAAACCCATTTCTAAAGCCCTATATCGAATGGCTCCTATTGAACTTCAGGAGTTAAAGACCCAACTACAGGAATTGTTAGACATCAGTTTCATTCATCCTAGTACTTCTCCTTGGGGTGCTCTTGTTCTATTCGTGAAGAAGAAAGATGGGAGTATGCGACTTTGTATTGATTATCGAGAGTTGAACCATGTCACCATCAAAAATAGGTACCCGTTGCCTCGTATTGATGACCTGTTTGATTAGTTGCAAGGCGCCAAATTCTTTTCAAAGATTGATCTTCGTTCCGGATATCATCAATTGAAGATTAAAATCGATGACATTCCAAAGACGACTTTTAAAACTCGGTACGGGCATTATGAGTTCCTAGTCATGTCTTTTGGATTGACTAATGCTCCTGCTGCCTTCATGGATATGATGAATCGAGTATTCAAGGAATATTTGGATCACTTTGTGGTTGTCTTTATTGATGACATCCTCATTTACTCCAAAAGCCGTGAAGATCATGAGCAACACTTGAGACTGATACTTCAAAAGCTTCGTGAAAACAAACTTTATGCCAAGTTAAAGAAATGCGAGTTCTGGCTTAAGGAAGTAGCATTCCTTGGGAACGTAGTGTCAAGTCATGGAATATCTGTTGACCCGGTAAATATTGAAGCTATTTAAAGTTGGGAGCAAACCAAATCAATGACCGAAGTACGTAGCTTTCTCGGCTTAGCTGGTTATTATCGGAGATTCGTAGAAGGGTTTTCTCGAATCGCTACTCTATTAACTCAGCTGACTCAGAAAGATACAAAATTCGGTTGGAACGGAGAATGTGAGAAGAGTTTTCAAGAACTCAAGAGAAGACTTATTTCAGCACCTGTTCTGACAATACTATATGGCTCGGAGGGATTTGTCATCTACAGTGATGCTTCGGGCAAGGGGTTAGGATGTATTCTCATGTAACATAGGAAAGTCATAGCCTATGCCTCTCGATAAATCAAAGAATATGAGAGGAATTATCCTACTCATGATCTAGAGTTGGCAGCTGTTGTCTTCACACTTAAAATTTAGAGACATTACCTGTATGGGGAGAAAGTGGAGATCTATACGGATCATAAAAGCCTCAAATATTTCTTCACTCAAAAGGAACTCAACATGCGGCAACGACGTTGGCTCGAACTGTTGAAAGATTATGATCATACTATTCAATACCATCTTGGAAAAATGAACGTAGTAGCTGACGCATTAAGTAAAAGATCATTTACTGGTACGAGTGCGTTATTGTCAACGTAAAGGCCCATTTTGTATGAATTGCAAAGGATGGAGATAGAGTTAAAGATTCCAGGGACCCACGTGATGATGGCAAACATACGAGTAGAACCGACTTTAATCGATAAAGTTAAAGCTGCTTAAGCTACAGACCTGGAGCTGATGCGTATGAGGAAGAAAGTGCAAGAAGGTGCTATTCCGGAAGCAAGAATCGATGAAGAACGAATACTTCGAGTCAACTCCAGACTTTGTGTTCCTAACGATTCTGACTTGAAGTATAAAATCATGATGGAGGCGCACAACACACCGTTTATAATCCATCCTGAGAGTACCAAAATGTATCGTGATCTTCGATATACATTATGGTGGAGCAATATGAAGAGAGAGATAACGGAGTTTATTTCAAGGTGTTTAACTTGTCAACGAGTAAAGGCGGAGCATCAAGTACCAAAAGGTCCATTGCAACCACTTGGAATTCTAGAATGGAAGTGGGAGCACATTACCATGGATTTCGTTACTAGTCTTCCTAAGGTTTCTCAAGGCATAGATGTAATTTGGATCATTGTTGATAGATTGACCAAGTTGGCTCATTTCTTACCTGTACAAGAAACTTATTCACTTAAACGTCTGGCTCGTATTTACATATATGAGATTGTAAGACTGCATGGTATGCTAGTATCCATAGTTTCTGATCGAGACCCAAGATTCACTTCACGATTTTGGGTTAGTTTGCAAAAAGCTATAGGCACGGATTTACGATTTAGTTCAGCATATCATCCTCAAACGGACGGGCAGTCGGAGAGGACTATTCAAACTCTTGAAGATCTATTAAGACTCTGTGTCCTTGACTTCAAAGGAAGTTGGGACAAGTTCTTACCATTGGTAGAATTTTCCTACAATAACAATTATCAAGCAAGTATTGACATGGCTCCATTTGAGGCATTGTATGGAAGAAAGTGTTGTTCTCCAGTATGCTGGGACGAGGTGGGTGAAGCAACTTGTTGGGACCGGAATTGGTACGCATGACTACAGAAAAGATTCAAATGATCCGACAACGTATAAAAATCTCACAAGATCGTCAAAAGAGTTATGCTGATCTTCATCGGAAGGACGTGGAATTCAATGTTAGAGAACATGTGTTGTTACGTGTTGCTCCATGGAAGGGAGTTACGAGATTTGGAAAGAGAGGAAAGCTCAATCCTCGATTCATTGACCCATTTGAAATCCTTGACCGAGTAGGAACTGTGGCCTATAGACTCGCTTTACCGCCAAGTATGTCTCGTGTTCATAATATTTTTCACATATCCATATTATGTAAATATGTGGATGACTCGAACCATATTATTGAGTTAGAACCGGACGAAATAGCGGAAGATTTAACGTATGATGAGGTTCCTGTCAAAATCATGGATAAGAAGGAACATATTCTACGCTCCAAAGTTATACCTCAAGTCAAAATTTTGTGGAGAAACCACAATGTTGAGGAAACGACCTGGGAGTTAGAATCCGAAATAAAATCAAGGTATCCTCACCTCTTCGTTATACCAGGTATGTACCCTAATTTCGAGGGTGAAATTTCATAAGAAGGGGAGGTTGTAAGACCCCTACTTTTATGAATAAAGATGATTTTTTTTCTATAAATATCATTTTTGAATATTAAGGTTTGAATTTGTTATAATATTATAGTTGTGGGTAATATTTATAAATTTTGCAAAGTAAGCAAGTTGTTATATAATATTCGATTGGTTGGGGAATATTCATTTTTAACAGAAAATATTCGTACGACGGCACAATCATTAGTGGACCCCACAACAGAATTATTGTCGGATTGAGAAAATGACAAAAATATATTTTTATAAAAATAACAGCGAAAGTTTTACCGTTAACTGTTAAAATACCCGGTGTTAAAAGTACAGTAATACGCGTGGTTGCATAGTAACACACGGTATTGATTATTGATGCTTATGTGAGAAGTCACTCAGTTTTGTTCAATTATTACTACAGTAATTGCTGCATCATATCTCTCATATTATTGATTCAATTATTGTCACAGTATCACCTGCATAATATTTTATATTATTAAATCAATAATTGAGACGACAAAGTTATTTATATTATTATTTGTAATATTAACAATGTCTAGAAGTCCTGTCATGGAGAGGTTTGGTCACCTAATTGCGCGCCAATAAGGAGAAATCCTTATCGGAAAACCCCCTCTTTCCTGGGAACGACCTGGTTGTTAAATATTGCGAATTATAATAATAATGATAAATATTGTTAAAAATATTGAGGTAATTTTTATGAAGTTTGGTGGATTATTTGGACCTCCATTTATCTATTTTTTAAAATAATCGGTGGAAAGTTATTCAGTATATATATATATATATATATATATATATATATATATATATATTATATTATAATGGGTGTGGTGGGTGATGAATTTGGTGGGTGGATGATGAATTTGGTGGGTGAATGTAAATTACATTTGGGGGAGGGAGTGTATATATTATTTATGTATAATGGAAGTTGACAAAATGGGGGGGGGGGAATCCTACAAAAATTTATCACAGACGGAGTTCTTTTTCAACGCACCATGTGCATATATATATATATATATATATATATATATATATATATTATGTTTGTTTTACTTGATATTTGTAATTTGATGATTGCGTATAACATCCGTGACTGCCAAAGTTTCATCCGTGAAATTATCATTCGGTGCACCCGTGATCAAACAGTACCCCTTCCATTCTCCTATAAATAGGATGCTTAGTTAGAATTGAAAATCACACCAGAATCAGAGAATTCTTCTTCTATAATATTGAGCGTATTTCTTTCGAGTTTTAGAAAGTTTTGAGCGTAGAAAATAGTGAAAGTTTTCTTCAAGAATATCCCCGCCCTACCAGTTGGAATACTCTTCTTTTCAAAGTAAAGGATGTTATTTTTGTTCAATATTTGCTTGAAATAATATTTTCTTCCATACTTTGTAGTATGTAAGTAATATTATTTCGTTTCAGATTTTGATATCTATACTCGTTTTGTTAAAGTTTTGGCTTCTAAACTCCATGACATTAGTAGAATATCCTTGATATATGCGTTTCATCTAGTATCTTTTTATGGAAATATTATTTTGAGCATTCTTGATAAGTTTTAACTTTTTTATGCCTGAGTACTATTCATGGGGTCACTATTCCTGAAGTACTACTCACGGAATACTATTCACTCGAGTACTATTCACCCAGGGTACTATTTATGATAAAAATTGATTCGTTTTCGATCCAAATTATTTTTGGTACAATATTATTCTTGAATTTTACTCCACAAAGCAGTATCATGTTGACAATTTGGACGTTATTAATTTCTGGATAAATTAAATTATAAATCTTTAAAAATTTATCCTTGAACTTGTTTTATTGAATTCTTATATCATTGTCATCATCCTCATGTTTATATTATGTTGAAAGTTATCTGTGGCATGTAGTGCATAGATGGACTTGGTATGATTATGACCAGGGATTATTCGGTATAATCATGACCGTAATGTTACAAATGATGTGGTGAAAGTTCTCATTGGCCCGTAGTGCATTGATGGACAGTTGTTGGCATGATCATGACCATTGATGAATACACGATTATCCTTGGCCCGTAGTGCATGGATAATTTGTGATCGTGATACTAAAGAATATCCTTAGCCGTAGTGCAGGGATGGATGATGTGGATTATTTATTAAGCTGAGTCTCAGCGATAAAATTGATGATAAATTCTTTTTAAATCATAGAAGATAGTAGATATCATGTTCTACTTGACTCTTCTAATGGATTGCTTGTTCCGCTGCAGTTAAACTTAATGTATATTATATTTTATCAGTTTAACACTGTTGAAGGCTAACGATAATTTATTCTGCATTATCTTAGTCATAATATTTCTTACTGGGCTAGTTGAGCTCACCCTTTGCTTTCATTGTTCTCTTCAGAAAATGAGAATATAGCTGAGACTAGTCGGAGAACGGAGTGAAATTAAAACTCACAGCTCATGTTGTATATTTAAATTTGTATTTGTATTCTGTACCATGTATTTGGCAACTCAGAATGGGTGATGTATACCTATTTTGGGGGCGTCACACAATGACCTTGCCATGTTGCATTAGCACACATCCCAGTCCTCTGTGCGACGCATCACTATACACCACAAACCCTCCCGTATCTTCTGGTAATGATAATACGGGCGCTTCGCTTAGTATCTTCTTCAGCTCTTGGAAACTTTCTTTGCACTTGTCCGTCCACACGAACTTTACTGTCGTCCTTGTTAGATTGATCAACGGGGTTGCTATCTTAGAAAAATCCTGGACAAATCTTCGATAGTACCCAGCTAACCCTAAGAAACTTTTTACTTCAGTTGGCGTCTTTGGCTTCTCCCAATTACTCACTGCTTCTACCTTTGCAGGATCTACTGAAATTCTATCTTTATCCACCACGTGTCCTAAAAATTGAACCTTCTTCATCCAAAATTCACACTTGGAAAACTTTGCGTACAACTTCTCCTTTCTTAGCGCCTCCAAAACCATCTTTAGATGTTTGGCGTGTTCTTCTTTCGTCTTTGAGTAGATCAAGATATCGTCGATGAAAACTACTACGAATTTATCTAAGAATGGCTTGAAGACTCGGTTCATCAAGTCCATAAATGCTGCCGGAGCATTTGTCAACCCGAATGACATCACCAGAAATTCAAAATGTTCGTAATAAGTTCAGAACGCCGTCTTTGATATGTCCTCCTCCCGTACCTTCAACTGGTGATAACCCGTCCGTAGATCTATCTTCAAGAAAAACTTTGCTCCCTTTAGTTGATCGAAAAGGTTATCTATCCTTGGTAACGGATATCTATTCTTAATTGCTGCTCTGTTCAATTCTTGATAATTGATACAGAGCCTCATCGATCCATCCTGCTTCTTAACAAACAACACTGGTGCTCCCCAAGGAGACACTCGGCCGAATATAACCCTTATCTAGTAACTCTTGTAACTGTATCATCAATTTCTTCATTTCTACTGGTGCCATACGATATGGGGCTTTCAAAATCGGTGTCGTTCCCGGTGCTAAGTTTATTATAAATTCGATCTCTTTGTCTTGCGGAAGACCAGGCAGATCATTTGGAAATACATCTTGGAATTCTCTTACTACGGATATATCCTTAATTTTAACTCCCTTTTTTCGAGTATCAACAATATACGCTAAGTAACCTACACATCCTTTTCTCAACAATTTCTAAGCCTGCATCACCGTAAGGCAACACGATTGCTTAAGCAATGAGCTACCATAAAACACTACCTTAGACTTATTCGGAGTCTAAAGGTTTGCACTCTTAGTCTGACAATCAATTATCGTAGCATGGTTATACAACCAATCCATTCCCAATATTACATCAAACTCTCCCAATCTTATAGGGATTAAGTCTACGCTTATTTCATGATTTCTAATACTTATGCGACAATTTTGGTAAACATACCCTACATGGATTACTTTCTTATTCGCAACTTCTATGTTTAAAGGATTTTCTAACCTTTCTTAGGGTAATTTAAGTCGACTAGCAAATTCCTTAGATACAAAAGAACAGGTGGCACCCGAATCAAATAATACATAGGCATTTATATCATTGATCGGGATGATACCTGACACCACGTCCTTCGCAGCCACTGTGTCTTGGACAGTCAGGTTAAATGTTCTGGCAATTGAACGGTTGGATGGCGTCGATCCTCCAATCATCAGTTTGCTGCTACCCCTTTGTTGGTCGCTTCCTCTGTCGCTTCCTTTCTTTGGGCAGTCCTTAATTAGGTGGTCCGCCTAGCCACAAGCAAAACAACCTTTGATCTTCTTCGGCTTCGGGCAGTTTGGCGAAATATGCACCTCTTGGGCGCAGTTGTAACAAACACTACGTCCCTTCCAACACTCGCCCTGGTGATGTGACACCCCCAAATCCGGGTTACCTGACCCCCGAGTTTGGTGTTCACGATCCACAATATAATACCATTTAACTACCCATTCATATATAAATAGGATTACATAAGTCATTAACATAAGTTGTTAATACATAAGTCCCAGGTCCACTAACCTTAACATTACAGAAATATCCCCTTAGATATACAAAAAAGGTTTACAATACCATACAACATAATAATAGTGTTCATCATAACTAATTTATAAGTATGCCTTTTCCCTTGTTCTTCTTAGCAGCACCTTCTACAACTTCGTCCCTAGCTGAAAAGTTTTATTTATAGCAAGGGTGAGCAACAAGTTTGCCCCGCAAGTTAAGACATACAATAAAGGTATAGAAATCAATATCAATTGTTCTAACATTCTCCGCAACAATACTCTGATAATGAAAGAGTGTAACACTTTCAAGGTTTTCTACGATATTCAATGAATAATCAAGAATTAATTCTACGCAATTACAAAGTGGAATGTTTTCCAGATTTATGCTGAGTTATCACACTAGATCTAGAACTTCTCTTCTCGAGTAACTATCAAAGATTGGACTTTGATATACCCAGGTGTATTAGATAACCATAAAGATTAAATCATACCCCTCTGCAAGTACTTAGAGCCGGCCAACTCCTTGTATTCTATATTATGCATAATACTTAACAGCGCGCAATGGTCGAATATACGACCTATAATGTTCCCTTTATATAAAAGGTTGTTCTTCTCAGTCTTTGAATCAGAATTTGATTTAACAACGAAATGCAATGATTTCAATATCTAATCACTTCTCTTCTCAAACCTATTCAAGTTTTCGATCATGCCGATACAACTGGCATTGATCTATCAATAATAATTAAATTATCTTCTCTTCTCGAATTTATTAAGTTCTAACAAATGTTCGTCTAGCCAGAATAATTAGCTAAGATATTTCTCAACATAATTTGACAATAGACAGGAATTATCTGTACTATCAATTCTATCTTCTACGAATATGAATATCCAACAACAGTTATTCTACAAAGGTATATTCTCCAATAAGTAATTCCGTTTGAATTATTAATCATGCACTAACTGCGAATAATCAACAATAATTTCCCTGGACATAGTATAATTAGCAATAATTAACCATTATAATATTTGAATGAATATAACTTAAGGTTGAGTTAGAAAACTTGCCTTTTACGTTCATTACAGCTACATAATATAATTAACTGCGTTCGTAATACCTATAATCAATAATGTCGGTCTCACAATTAGCATAATCATTTATAACACATAACACTGTATTCTACAGTCAAACTTCTCCTAGGCACATTTCCATATAGCCACATTAGTGTTTATAACCTATATAAACACTTATCCAATCAAACTATTTTGGTCTGGTTAGACCTCGGTCCATTCTCGGTGTTCTGGTCACCCTAGTCGACAATTAACACATTGATTGTCAATTAAACTTGGTCTCTAAGCTTCAATATTATTTTAAATAAGTCAAATATCGTTTATAATATTTTCCGGAAGCTTTTAATAATTTATAAACAATTATTATAATTTATAATAATTTTTTAAACACTTAAATCATTTTTAAATGATTTAATTATCAAATAATCTTATCATTATTAATATTTAATAATATCAAAATATTAATAACATACTTGTCAAAATATTAAAGTTATTATTAATAACTTAAAATATTTTTAAATCATCAATATTCTACTTAAATGATTTTTAAAATCATTTTTAAATCATCACCATTAATATTTAAATATTAATGTAATTATTATCCAAATATTGAAAGTCATTAATCATAACTTAAAATATTTTTAAAATATTTTTCTCATTTTTAAATGATTTTTAAATCAATAAAATCATTTTTAATTCATTTCTTTAATTTAATAAATAAATAATCTAATATCATTAATATTAATTTATTAATGAGAATTCTCTAAAAATATTGAAAATTATATTTTATAATTCAAAATATTTTCTAACACTTTATTCTTATTTAAAATGATTTTTAAATTATTAAAATTATTTTTAACTTATTTATTTAATTTAGTAATTAAATAAATCTAATATCATTAATATTAAATTATTAATGAAAATTCTCTAAAAATATTAAAATTCACATTTTATAACTCAAAATATTTTTAAATACATTATTCTTATTTAAAATAATTTTTCATAATATTAAATCATTTTTCTCTAATTTATTTAATACACTAATTAAATAAATTAAATACTTTTAATATTTAAATAATTATAAATATTAAAGAAAAATATTCCAATTGGTCAAAAATTATTTTTCATAATTTAAAATAATTTTTAAAACCATTTTTGGTAATTTTTAGAATTTCTTTTTATTTTTTAATCATTTTTCGGAAATTCAAAAAATTATTTAATTAAAACCGTCGCTGTTGGTCTTTAGCGACAGAAAGCGTCGCTGTTGGTGTTCTTGAGCTCAAGAACACTGACAGCCGACAGAGCAAGGGTCAATGTTTGACCATTCATAAAGTTTAATCCAGTGTGTTTCTGGAATATTTTGTGCACAGATCTTATAGTATACATGTAATACTACAATTGTGAATCATCAACAGAGCTGTAACATAACTATCTAGCAAGATCTGGCCATTCAAACTACCTGTCAGACAACACCTGGGTTTTCTGGGTAACCCAGAAACCCAGGTAGTTCATAGCTACCATTTTCCATTTCAATTATTCGTATGCTCCGGTAATCAAATAAGTATGTTCTTGGTCTAATCAGGTAGTCCTTATGACAAAGAACAACGACATAACATGATCACAGTCAAACTATAACACAATCACCGGATCTACTCTGGTCAAACCTTGTCAGACAACTTGTGCCAACAGTTTCTGGAAATTCCAGAAATTTCATCCGTGATCAAATGGTTTACTTTGACCACTTATTACATTTAATCTATTGACGTTTTGTAAGATCTAAAACCATGGATCTGTAGTTAACATTACAGGCTACAAGATCTACCAAACAACAATATCAAAAACCAAACTGACTACCAGATACGGACCATATAATAAGTTGTCAGAAGCTGTTTTAAATTTCTGGGCTGCCCAGATTTTTGAGCAGTCAACGTCGGTCAACGATGTTTGACCTTAAATAACTTGAAATCTAGCTATTAACTGACCCTGATTTCACTTGCAGATCCAAGACAACATGTCAGGCTACAACTTACAACATTAAAACATTACAAAGCATGAATACACGAAGATCTAAGCCAACTGACATTTGCTTGTCAGACAACTTTAGAGCTCAAGAACAGATTTTGGAAAAATCACTTTTTACCCATTTTGATGTTATTGATCCATCATGGATCAAAATAGATAGACTAAAAACACCTTCTAACACAAATACAAACACTTAAACACAAAATTTTTTCAAAGCATACAAGATCAAAAATAAAAATTAGGTTTATACCTTCTTGCTCAAATCTTGATCTTGATCTTCCTAATCTGAACTTGAAGTTTCTAGAGGTGATTTAGTGATTGATCTACCTTAAAATTTCAGAGCTTTGGATGGGAGAGAGAGTTGGTGCGAGCAAGAAAGCAAAATGGCTAAGTTTTTATGATTTTCTCTCTCTAAATCTCTTATATAATTGATTCAATGAATTCACAATGCTAGCTGTCGGTTTTGATCAGTAAATGGCTGAAATATATGTCACAATGGTCAAGCAATTAGGTCACCAACTAAAGGTATTGCCAAATTTACAAGTTAGCTCATTTAAAATGTAAAAAAAGTATTTTGGTCTTTAGCAAATTGAATTTAATGGCAATCTTGATAAATGCATAAACCCTTAGGGTTTAGGGTTAGGGTTTAGACCCTTTAGGGTTTAAACCCTTTAGGTTAGCAATTTAATTTCCAAAATTTTCAAATTTCGGTTTTCAAAATAGAAAATTAATTTTCCAAAATTATAAATAGGATTCCATAAATATATTAATATTTCCTAATCATAAAATTCAATCTTGCTAATTAGGATTAATATTCCTAATTAAAATTACTTAATTTAGCAATTAGGGTCAAAATGGTCATTAGGGTTTATAACCCACGAATTAGGGTTTTAATAAGAAAAATAATTTTTCTAAATTACAATTAGGGTTTGTAAAATAGAAATTAAAATAACTAAAATATAATTAGGGTTTTCTAATCATATTAAAGTTTAATACACATAATAGGCTTGCCAATTAGGATTAGGGTTTCCTAATTTAGGGTTTAGGATTCCCGAATTTAAAATTAGGGTTTCCCGGCTTTCGATTAGGATTTCCAACGGTACGTTAGAGTTTCTGATCTTGAGGTTAGAGTTTCTAATCTCTTATTAAGTTTTATTAATTTCAAACCTTATTCGATCAAAATTCTATACATTACAAACACGAACTCATTAAAATAATTATTTTAATTATATTTTCTATCGAATCCCTATCCAGAAATTAGGGTTAGGATTTCTAAAGCTGTTAAGCACAACTCTACTCTAATTTTATTAGTCAATACACAAATTGACTTTCTCGATACACGTATCACCGATACTTATCACATAAATGATAATTAATATTAATATTAATAATAAAAAAAAATTTATTCGCAAAATTTTGATTATTCCAAATCTCGGGTTATCACATTCACCCCTCCTTAAAAGGATTCCATCCTCAGAATCACCGCTTTCTTATTCTCTACAATTTTTTAAAGTTGTATCATCAATTCATTTTTATCAACACAATATTAATTTGTGTTTCAAATTCTAACCTGTGACTTGAATCTTTTAAAAGAAAACGGTTCACAGAAATATCTGACTCAATTTACTCGCGTAATTAAATTTCTAAACGAAATCATTACCTGTTGTGACCTCCTGAGCAGCCATAGTGTCCTGCGCCGTCATGTTGAATGTACGGGCTGTTGGTCTTCCTGGTTGTGTAGGTCCTCGAATTGCCAAGGTTCCACCACCGGGTCCCTTGCTGACATTTTCCTTCTCCGTATTTCTCTTCGGACAGTTTCGAACCAGATGATCAGTTGATCCACAGGCATAACAACCTTGTATCTTCTTCGGACTGGGACAATTGGGTGACATGTGCCCCTCTTGCCCACAATTATAGCAAACGCCTTTCTTCTTTAGACAAATGCCTGGATGATTCTTTCCACAGCTCGCACAAGGCTCTCCTCCTTTCTTATTCCCTTCAGTTTTATTACCCGACTGGGTATTCTCATTCCATTTCCTTTTGTTAGGGTTACTTCCACCACTGCTTCCACCATCATTTGTCTTCTTCTTCTTCTCTTGATGAAATCGAGACGCAGCCTCGCTCCCTCCTTCCGCAATTAACGCTTTCTCCATCAATGCCGCGAACGTGTTGATCTGCAATGCCACTACCTTGTTGAATATTCTCGGCTTCAGCCCATTCTCAAATCTTCGCGCCTTTCTTGCCTCTGTGTCCACCTGATGAGGTGCAAATCTTGCTAATTCGTTGAATTTAGCAGCGTATTCAGATACCGACATGTTCTCCTGCTTAAGTTCTAAGAATTTAACTTCCATCCTGGATTGCATACTTGGCGAGAAATAGTTCTCGAAGAAAAACTCCTTAAATCTTGTCCACAACACCACTTCTGTACCAGCTCTCGCTTGGTTCGTCTCCCACCAGTAATTAGCTTCTCCCTTCATCAGATAAGTTACAAAAGCTGTCTTTTGCTCTTCCGCTACTCGCGCAATGACGAATGCTTTCTCCATCTCCTTCACCCAAGTTTGGGCTTCAATAGGATCTGTGGTTCCTTTGAATTCAGGCGGTCCCACTGCTTTAAAGTCTTTAAAATTTGCTAATCTTTCTGCTGGCTGATTCCTCGCTCTTCCTCTTGCAGCTGGAACTCTATTCTCCATAGCTTCGGCTATCATATTTGCAAAGTTTTGCATCGGGTCCTCCACTTGACCTCCTTCATTATTCACCGACTGTTCTTCTCGTTGGTTTCGATTCTGTCGTCTAGGCGGCATGATCTGATTTAAATAAAAATCTTATATTAATTCTTTTTCTCTACACAAATTCTTAACACAATAAGAATTCAAAAAAATAATTCTCATATAATTGCATATATATTCAAATAGCACATAGTACTTAACACATATTACTATTCCTTTTTAAATCATATCAGGATTAATAGCACAACTTTACACAAAAGTTGCAATTCTCCATTCACACACAGTTATTACCCGTTCGTCAAACTTACCACACTTATGAGTTCAGGAACTTACCACAATTATACGAGTGTATGAACTTATCCTAGTCAGACCTTTGGCGTCCATTCGCTGAGGGGTTCAAAACACTTCATATAATTATGAGTCATTAACTTACCATAAGTATGAGTTTTAAGAACACACAAATTAATCCTAATCTTATATTCATATAGAAAATAAGGATTTCATCCATAATATATATATATATATATATATATATATATATATATATATATATATATATATTTACATATGCTTACACATCGTTCTCGATATTATAACTCTTAATATCAGAAACTTCTACCCAAAAGATACTATTACATATTTCTAGGTTGTCTACCGACCACTCCCTTCAGCAATCTTCTTCTTGATGGGACACTTGCTGAATCCGTGACCCGCCTGCCCACATGAAAAACACTTCCTCAAATTTGGCCTAGGACAATGCAGAGAAATATGTCCTTCCTGCTTGCAGTTGAAGCATACATTCTTCCACATCATGCATTCTCCCGCGTGAGTCTTCCCACACTTGCTACATGCTTGCTTCTTCTTCGGGCTTGATTTTTCAGAATTAAGATTGTCTTTTTCCCTCTTTCTCTTCTTCTTGTCCTTCTTGCTAGTTCCATCAGATGATCCACCATCTTCAGCCTTCATTCTGTCCACCTGTGCCTTGAGCTCGTTCCTTTCTTGAGTCATTTCGCGTAATGCTAGCTCCGTCTTCCACAGCTCCTCTAGAAGAAACACTTTACTTCGGAATTCCTGGACTTCTGCAGATAGCTGATCTTGTTCTCCAACTTTGATCTTATTCTTTAAATCTACCTTAGCTGGCTCAGACTCTGCCTCCTCATCTCCACTCAGATACATCTCGGGATAATCATCATGATCACTCCCGAGATTAACCATGGGTTCATATTCTACCACCTTCTCAACTGATTCGCTTTGCGCTGGCACCTCAACTACTGGCACCGGTGTAACAGCCGCTAGCATCTCCACACTCTTTTCACCTTTTCCGGACATCCTACAATCAGTTGAAATAACTTGATTAGTACTTCACCAGTACAAAATTCTCACACTATGTGTCCACATATCTTACTATTGATGCACTCCGGCAATCCCTCACTAAGAAGTCTAAATGAGTTTTATCTATCTCGCGTATGGTTATAATCCTAGGGTTTTTCCCCACCCCACTTAAAGTTTATAACCTACAACTCTTTTACTAACTGGTGACACCTTGGTCACTACAGCTCTGATACCAACCTGTGACACCCCCAAATCTGGGTTACCTGACCCCCGAGTTTGGTGTTCACGATCCACAATATAATACCATTTAACTACCCATTCATATATAAATAGGATTACATAAGTCATTAACATAAGTTGTTAATACATAAGTCCCAGGTCCACTAACCTTAGCATTACAGAAATACCCCCTTAGATATACAAAAAAGGTTTACAATACCATACAACATAATAATAGTGTTCATCATAACTAATTTATAACTATGCCTTTTCCCTTATTCTTCTTAGCATCACCTTCTGTAACTTCGTCCCTAGCTGAAAAGTTTTATTTATAGCAAGGGTGATCAACAAGTTTACCCCGCAAGTTAAGACATACAATAAAGGTATAGAAATCAATATCAATTGTTCTAACATTCTCCGCAACAATACTCTGATAATGAAAGAGTGTAACGCTTTCAAGGTTTTCTACGATATTCAATGAATAACCAAGAATTAATTCTACGCAATTACAAAGTGGAATGTTTTCCAGATTTATTCTGAGTGATCACACTAGATCTAGAACTTCTCTTCTCGAGTAACTATCAAAGATTGGACTTTGATATACCCAGGTGTATTAGATAACTATAAAGATTAAATCATACCCCTCTGCAAGTACTTAGAGCCGGCCAACTCCTTGTACCCTATATTATGCATAATACTTAACAACGCGCAATGGTCGAATATACGACCTATAATGTTCCCTTTATATAAAAGGTTGTTCTTCTCAGTCTTTGAATCAGAATTTGATTTAACAACGAAATGCAATGATTTCAATATCTAATCACTTCTCTTCTCAAACCTATTCAAGTTTTCGATCATGCCGATACAACTGGCATTGATCTATCAATAATAATTAAATTATCTTCTCTTCTCGAATTTATCAAGTTCTAACAAATGTTCGTCTAGCCAGAATAATTAGCTAAGACATTTCTCAACATAATTTGAAAATAGACAGGAATTATCTGTACTGTCAATTCTATCTTCTACGAATATGAATATCCAACAACAGTTATTCTGCAAAGGTATATTCTCCAATAAGTAATTCAGTTTGAATTATTAATCATGCACTAACTGCGAATAATCAACAATAATTTTCCTGGACATGGTATAATTAGCAATAATTAACCATTATAATATTTGAATGAATATAACTCAAGGTTGAGTTAGGAAACTTGCCTTTCATGTTGATTACAGCTACACAATATAATTAACTCCGTTCGTAAGACCTATAATCAACAATGTCAGTCTCACAATTAGCATAATCATTTATAACACGTAACATTGTATTCTATAGTCAAACTTCTCCTAGGCACATTACCACATAGCCACATTAGTGTTTATAACCTATATAAACACTTATCCAGTCTAACTATTTTGGTCTGGTTAGACCTCGGTCCATTCTCGGTGTTCTGGTCACCCTAGCCGACAATTAACACATTGATTGTCAATTAAACTTGGTCTCTAAGCTTCAATATTATTTTAAATAAGTCAAATATCGTTTATAATATTTTTCGGAAGCTTTTAATAATTTATAAACAATTATTATAATTTATAATAATTTTTCAAACAGTTAAATCATTTTTAAATAATTTAATTATCAAATAATCTTATCATTATTAATATTTAATAATATCAAAATATTAATAACATACTTGTCAAAATATTAAAGTTATTATTAATAACTTAAAATATTTTTAAATCATCAATATTCTACTTAAATGATTTTTAAAATTATTTTTAAATCATCACCATTAATATTTAAATATTAATGTAATTATTATCCAAATATTGAAAGTCATTAATCATAACTTAAAATATTTTAAAAATATTTTTCTCATTTTAAATGATTTTTAAATCAATAAAATCATTTTTAATTCATTTATTTAATTTAATAAATAAATAATCTAATATCATTAATATTAATTTATTAATGAGAATTCTCCAAAAATATTGAAAATTATATTTTATAATTTAAAATATTTTCTAACACTTTATTCTTATTTAAAATGATTTTTAAATCATTAAAATCTTTTTCAACTTATTTATTTAATTTAGTAATTAAATAAATCTAATATGATTAATATTAAATTATTAATAAAAATTCTCTAAAAATATTAAAAGTCACATTTTATAACTCAAAATATTTTTAAATACATTATTCTTATTTAAAATAATTTTTTATAATATTAAATCATTTTTCTCTAATTTATTTAATACACTAATTAAATAAATTAAATACTTTTAATATTTAAATAATTATAAATATTAAAAAAAAATATTCCAATTGGTTAAAAATTATTTTTCATAATTTAAAATAATTTTTAAAACTATTTTTGGTAATTTTAGAATTTATTTCTATTTTTTAATCATTTTCCGGAAATTCAGAAAATAATTTAATTAAAACCGTCGCTGTTGGTCTTTAGCGACAGAAAGCGTCGCTGTTGGTGTTCTTGAGCTCAAGAACACTGACAGCCGACAGAGCAAGGGTCAATGTTTGACCGTTCATAAAGTTTAATCCAGTGTGTTTCTGGAATATTTTGTGCACAGATCTTATAGTATACATGTAATACTACAATTGTGAATCATCAACAGAGCTATAACATAACTATCTAGCAAGATCTGGCCATTCAAACTACCTGTCAGACAACACCTGGGTTTTCTGGGTAACCCAGAAACCCAGGCAGTTCATAGTTACCATTTTCCATTTCAATTATTCGTATGCTCCGGTAATCAAATAAGTATGTTCTTGGTCTAATCAGGTAGTCCTTATGACAAAGAACAACGACATAACATGATCACAGTCAAACTATAAAACAATCACCGGATCTACTCTGGTCAAACCTTGTCAGACAACTTGTGCCAACAGTTTCTGGAAATTCCAGAAACTTCATCCGTGATCAAATGGTTTACTTTGACCACTTATTACATTTAATATATTGACGTCTTGTAAGATCTAAAACCATGGATCTGTAGTTAACATTACATGCTACAAGATCTACCAAACAACAATATCAAAAACCAAACTGACTACCAGATACGGACCATATAATAAGTTGTCAGAAGCTGTTTTAAATTTCTGGGCTGCCCAGATTTTTGAGCAGTTAACGTCGGTCAACGATGTTTGACCTTAAATAACTTGAAATCTAGCTATTAACTGACCCTGATTTCACTTGCAGATCCAAGACAACATGTCAGGCTACAACTTACAACATTAAAACATTACAAAGCATGAATACACGAAGATCTAAGCCAACTGACATTTGCTTGTCAGACAACTTTAGAGCTCAAGAACAGATTTTGGAAAAATCACTTTTTACCCATTTTGATGTTATTGATCCATCATGGATCAAAATAGATCGACTAAAAACACCTTCTAACACAAATACAAACACTTAAACACAAAAATTTTTCAAAGCATACAAGATCAAAAATAAAAATTAGGTTTATACCTTCTTGCTCAAATCTTGATCTTGATCTTCCTAATCTGAACTTGATGTTTCTAGAGGTGATTTAGTGATTGATCTACCTTAAAATTTCGGAGCTTTGGATGGGAGAGAGAGTTGGTGAGAGCAAGAAAGCAAAATGGCTAAGTTTTTATGATTTTCTCTCTCTAAATCTCTTATATAATTGATTCAATGAATGCCCAATGCTAGCTGTCGGTTTTGATCAGTAAATGGCTGAAATATATGTCACAATGGTCAAGCAATTAGGTCACCAACTAAAGGTATTACCAAATTTACAAGTTAGCTAATTTAAAATGTAAAAAGGGTATTTTGGTCTTTAGCAAATTGAATTTAATGGCAATCTTGATAAATGCACAAACCCTTAGGATTTAAGGTTAGGGTTAGAGTTTAGGGTTTGGACCCTTTAGGGTTTAGGGTTTAAACCCTTTAGGTTAGCAATTTAATTTCCAAAATTTTTAAATTTCGGTTTTCAAAATAGAAAATTAATTTTCTAAAATTATAAATAGGATTCCATAAATATATTAATATTTCCTAATCATAAAATTCAATCTTGCTAATTAGGATTAATATTCCTAATTAAAATTATTTAATTTAGCAATTAGGGTCAAAATGGTCATTAGGGTTTATAACCCACGAATTAGGGTTTTAATAAGAAAAATAATTTTTCTAAATTACAATTAGGGTTTGTAAAATAGAAATTAAAATAACTAAAATATAATTAGGGTTTTCTAATCATATTAAAGTTTAATACACATAATAGGCTTGCCAATTAGGATTAGGGTTTTCTAATTTAGGGTTTAGGATTCCCGAATTTCAAATTAGGGTTTCCCGGCTTTTGATTAGGGTTTCCAACGGTACGTTAGAGTTTCTGATCCTGAGATTAGAGATTCTAATCTCTTATTAAGTTTTATTAATTTCAAACCTTATCCGATCAAAATTCTATACATTACAAACACGAACTCATTAAAATAATTATTTTAATTATATTTTCTATCGAATCCCTATCCAAAAATTAGGGTTAGGATTTCTAAAGCTGTTAAATACAACTCTACTCTAATTTTATTAGTCAATATACAAATTGACTTTCTCGATACACGTATCACCGATACTTATCACATAAATGATAATTAATATTAATATTAATAATAATAAAAAAATTTATTCGCAAAATTTTGATTATTCGAAATCTCGGGTTATCACAGGTGATATCTCCCACACTTCGGGCATCCTTCTGCCTTCTTCTTAAACTCTCCACGAAAATTTCCCACTTGATTATTGTGATTTTTGTTGTTGTTATTCTCCCATTTTCTCTTTCCCAAATTACTTCCCCTACCGCTACTTCGTCCACGGCTATCTCCTCCTGTATTCCTACTCTTCTTCTCCTTATTGTGCAAACTTAAAGCTTCACTACCTCCCTTTGCAATAATGGCCTTTTCATACAATGTCGCAAAAGAATCGATCTGAAGAACTGACACCTTGTTAAATAACCAAGGCTTCATTCCTTGTTCAAAACGCCTAGCTTTCCTCTCTTCACTTATTACTTGGTGTTCTACAAACAGAGCTAGTTCATTAAACTTAGCCGCGTATTGCGCCACCATCATATCTCTTAGCTTAAGTTCTAAGAACTTCACCTTCATCCTATTCTTCATGTTCTTCGGGAAGTAATTCTCAAAAAACAAGGTCCTAAATCTCTCCCAAGTTACTATCCCTTCTCCGGCTCTTTGCTGATTCGCCTCCCACCAGTAGTTCGCCTCGCCTCTCATCATGTAAGTAGCAAACACCGTATTCTGGTCTTCACCCACCCGAGCGATGGTGAAAGCTTTCTCCATCTCTTTGATCCACGTTTGTGCTACGATCGGTTTGGTAGTGCCTACGAATTCTGGAGGTCCTACACTCCTAAAGTCCTTAAAATTTGTGAGTGGAACTGCTTAGGGAATGGGTGGTACTGGTTCGTTTCTTCCCCTAAGAGCTTCCCTTAACAAATCTACTAGCCTTTGTATAGGGTCTATGTGTCCTCTCTCATCATTGACCGACTCTTTCGATGTAGTTAATCTACGTCTGGGCGACATTTTTTGGCATTAAAAAATTTTCATTCTTATTATCTAATTATATTACTTAAACATTTCTCAAATAAGAATAAAATTTTATAACACGTTTCTGGAATAGGATCATTTATATTCATATGTCAAATCATTAAATCACATGATTATCCCTAGCATACTTCTATAAATGACACAACATATCCCCTAATATCATAAAAGATGGGGACAACCACTAACCATACTACCCCTCTAACATTTTAAAAGTTTGGGATTTACAACTATCTTATATCTTACACAAAAGACAGAGATTACAACAACAGATTATACATCACATAAATGAACTACTACAACCACTAAATTTCTAACACCTAGACCTCAATCTAACATTTCGCGCTCCACAGCGCTCTGGTACTCCTTCTGAGTGATGTGCGCCACCAAATCTCGGCTTATGGTGTGCCGGGTCTGTCCCTGCTCTGCTGGGTAATGATTTACCCCATCAATCAATCTCTCTATGGCCGTGTGCACAGCATAGCCCGTCTTGTTCATCTTCTTCCTTTTGCACCTCACCTCATCTTCTAGATCATTAGCCTTATCATTGGTTTCCTCCCACTTCTTCTCGAAATGGATCCTATCCATGACCTCCATCTCTAACTGAGTACGGAGAGCTTCCTTCTCTGTCTTCTCGTTCAACTCTCTCTTGTAATACCCGAGAATTTCCATATATTAATAAAAAGATATATTAATAGAAACGAGTATTTATTTAAATAGAAACAACTTCGTGTTATGCGACGAGTTAACTCAATTATATTAAAATGAATAATTGTAATAAGTGAGGAAATGTGGAGTTGTAATAAACTCGTTGAATGCCTTGTGTGGCATCGTGATGAGAAATAAATAGTGATTATATTAATTATCGGGGAAAAAATTGTTAAGCGAACAATTAATCTATATTGATTGTTAATTGTTATTGTAGAGTATTAATTAATTTTTAATGGCGATTACTTAATGAAATGTGATTATTATTGTTAGCAACATGTTTATAGATGATTAATTGTTATAGAGATCAATAATTACATTAATCAATGAGGAATGAATTAATTAATATTAGTGTTAATTAATCAAGAAGGTGAATAATTTATCTATTTGGCATAAAACAAATAAGTAAGTTATTAAGATTATATTGACTGTTATGTGCAAGTGTGCAAAAATTAAATATATAAAATAAATGAAATACATCTATATTATATAGTGTAATATGACACTTATGTGACTATATATAACAACCATATATTAAGAATTATTAAATTTTATTGTATAAAGCAATGTGATTGGACATATTGGAACTATATGTTATAAATATATCATGAAATGTGTATGTGACAATTTGTATGTGGGTATACATTAAAATAAAATATACATGGATTATATGATGTGAGTGTATTATTACTCTCAAATTTCCTATTATAGTAACACTAGGACATTAAAACCCATTTTTGGATAACAAAGTGACTGAATTGGATTGAGCTAAGCTTGTTCCTAAGATTTTGTTCTTGTCCCAAATTGAGTGACACAATAGTACAATGAACAGTAACTTGCACTCTATTTACGTAACTTTCAAGTGGCTAAACATAGGTGATCATGGCTAGCAAGGTGGCTGGTATTGAGTTGTTAAACAACTCTGTAGTAACTTTGTTTCCTTCCATTACACCATGAATTCAACCTCAGTATAATAAGATTACCCAGTCCAAACTTTTTCTATAAATTACAGACTCAATTCTCAGTATGTGTTGCTTGAAATTTGTCTGATAATTCTAAGTTGAGAGTTTCAAGTAGCTGAGCAATTATAGAAGCATACTCAGTGTGTGAGGAGTTCAATTAAAGCTTAAGGAGGTATAAATTCTACTTTTGTGTTCTTGAGCTTAAGTTATTAAATTCTTGAAATTCTTATGAAATCTCTGTTAATTGATGTAGAATACCATGTCATTGTGTTATCTGAGCTTGTATACATGTTTAGGAGCAGTGTAGATGATCTGGGTACAGGTTTGATGTTGGTTATGTTAGAACTCTGCAAAAATAGAGTCCTTATTTTTCATTCTGATCAAAGTGGCGCGGCCGCGCCACTTCTATAGTACATGACCGTGCGGCCGCGATGGCTGCCAATCTTGTGTACTGATTTTTATGATTCTATCTTGGTCTGAGTATGTTATGTTAATTAGTTCATGCATATAAATAACCTGCACATATGGACTGAGATTTGTATGCGTATAGTAAACCATGTTAGTTGATTTTAGTTTGATTATTCAAAGAGGACTTAAAGAGTTGAAAACTAGTTTTGATAAACCTTTTTAAAAAACATGTCCTGACTTTATATGCCAACGTATCAAGTTCTGATATACATAAAAATGTGACCAATATGTTAGTTACCTTGTTGGTGAGGGTATGATGTAGTCAAGCATGAATTAAAAGAAAAAGTGCAAGTAAAAGACTATATTAGCTATGTGTACATGAACTATGCATAAACTAAGTTTTGAACTTCAAAACATACCTATGTGACCTATTATGTGGTTATGGAAGCATGTTATGGAATATTTAAACTTACCTTACATGCTTGAATAAGTTTTACTAATGGAAACTTAAAGTTATGAAAGCAAACTTGATAAACTCTATATACGCTTTGAATTAAGATTAATTTGTGCGATTTCTTATGTAGTTTAACTTGTGTATGTGAGACTGTTGGTCGGAAAACCGATCACTAAACACGCGCAAGTATACGTGGTCTAACAAGTAATAAGTGATAAGAAGTGTGTCATACCCACAAGGAACTATGACTAATATTTACCAAGTATTGACATTGTATCGCTAAAGTCTTATTCGAACAGCAGTAAATGGAAGTGTGATTAATCTAATTAAAACTAATTAACAAAGCAAGTAAATGGATAACGAATGGTAATCGAAGGAAAAATAAGCTAAGGTCACAACTTCACCCCACACAGGCATTCTATCGAACACCTGGTGTGTTATGCTTCATCAAACTAGCTACCCTTCCATCTCCGGTCTTAAAGGTCATGACAATTTGTCGGCCAAGAACACACAGGTGCTTATGCCCCTCTGTCGAGGTATGCACAAACATATCCTCTCCAGATCCACCCAAAAGGGAATAGAACAGAAAAGAACGTCCAAGCTAGATACAATCCTACACATGTCAATGCGAATTAATCATAACAAGGATTTAAGCATAAGTTCTCAATTAGGTCGCACGTGGCGCATAGAGATATATCTATTCTACACACAACTTATGCAGTCGAAACCCACAATCACATGCCAATATATTTAGGTGTAAATCTACAATCCTTCTATCGATATCATGTAGATTACCAAAATCATCACTAATGTCTTAGCGAGAATCATTAAGCACAAATATATTAAACCAAATTATATTATCCCAACCAAAGAGATAAGATAATCAATTTAAATAACAAAGGGTTTCATTATAACCTTAGAGCCAATATTCAGTTCATAACTATTGAAAAAATACAAGTAGCAATAAAGACAACATTTATAGATTACAAAATCAGAGGAAATAAATGGATAAGAATAAACTCTATCAAAGCCCTTTAATCTCCAAGCATTTTGCTCCTCTCAAGCTTTCCAGTCCGTGTAGCTCACTGCTCTTGATGCTCCAAAGAAATGCCAGACTTCTCCCTAATCTACCTAATCTATATTTACAGAGAATCTAAGAGAAAGAAAGAGAAATTACAGCAAAAAAACTAATCTAAGCTATGCTAATCTATATGATTATGTGGTCTCCTCTATCTGTCTTTTTTTAAATGCAGAGGCTTCTCCTGTGTTATATACGCCTCCCTCCTTCAAGCTAGGTCAAAAATCATTTGTCTCTGCCTGGGCGCGCTACGGCGCGGTCAATAGCCTTGTAGATGGCACTGCGGCGCCATGTAAGTTGGGAAAAATCGGAGTTCGCACTTCAGCGCGAGCCCAAGAAGGAAAAGTGGAGCTGCGGTGCGAGGCTGACGTCAACAAGGGCCAGGGGTGGCGCAGCGACGCGAGACTAACACTAGGCATTGGCACAGCGGCGCCAGTGTATGAAAAATGACTGTTTTGCCCCTGAATGCTAGAAAACACCTGTAAAGCTCTGCAATTCATCGATTAAGCATAATAACACTATAATCATATAAAACCATATAAAATCTACGAGAACAAACAACTATTTAAGTCATAAAGTATCCGATTCACGGGTATAAATTCTACTCATCAAATACCCCCAAACTTAAGTCTTTGCTTATCCTCAAGTAAACTATCTCACACAACACTAAAACTAAATAAACGTACACGAAAGAAAAATAAAACAGTATAGTAGCATCATGGCCTCTAAGCTCGAACATAGCTACTCCCAGAGAACAGGGCAAACACATATATGAATACGAGTTCATTTAATTTCAAGCATAAGACTGTATTCGATCTATTCTATGTGTGTATGTGGAGACCAACCGTCCTAACTAATTGTGACAGCCCCAAATCCGGGTCCCAAATCACCACGAATCTGGTACAATCATTCTATAACTAACACGGAAGATATAAATATAAATTGTTTATACAATACACTTTACACACTATTCTCCAAAATCGAGTAACCTTAACTTATACACAATTCATAAATTATCTAACTTATAACATTATTATCAAATTATGTTATTATAAATTAGCTGCACATTATATCCCAAGTTGAACTTGACATTATCCTTTTCCTGTATCCAAACGCATTCGCCTTATCTGCAATATTTATCATGATATAGCTAGGGTGAGCATGAAGGTTGCCCAACAAGTTTAAATTTATTTAAGGATATATCATGATTGAAAGAGTCTGAATAATAAGCTGGCTATAATTCATTAATATAGTTGTGAATTATCACGAACAAACTTTTGACTGAACAAGTATTGAACATGAACAAATATATCTGGACCAACTGGTAATGAAGGTGATCAGCCTTTCATACCTGACTTATACATGTAATATGTACATAGAACAATTCTACAATGGAAATCAGCAATGATTAACCATAATCATATCTGAATGAAACAACTCTTAGTAGAGTTAAGTAAAACTTGTCTGAACCATAGATTACCGCTACGCAATTTATAACGCTTTATCCGAAAATCTAATATTAGTAATATAGATCTCCAATATTAGAATAATATCATCACAATATAATACTATTATATATATATATATATATATATATATATATATATATATATATATATATATATATATACATTGAATAACCTAAACATATAACACATAACATATAACCCTATCAGTCTACAACACACATAAGACTTAGTATCAAGTCAAACTATTTCAGTCTGAGTTGAACCCGACACAAATCTGACATCCCAACGGTCTAGTCGGACAAAATTTTGAGTTTAAGTTCAATTAAACTCTGTATAAACACTTAACCATTATCTAAGATAATTTATTAACAGTCAAAATATTTTTCAAAGGCTTGTAATAATTTTCGAATAATTATTACCATTTATCATGATTTTTCAATCATTAAAATCGTATTTATATAATATAAATGCCACAATATTCTATTATCATTAATATCTATTTTTTTTATCAAATATTAATGAAATACATGTCATAATATTATAATATATTTATAATATCATAAAGTATTTTTAATACTTTAAAATCACCTTTATATGATTTTTAAACAATTAAATTTATTATCTGATAATTGCTTTTAATATTAAAATATTAACATTTTCATGACAAAATATCAAAAGTTATATTTTATAACTTAAAATATTTTTATAACACTTAAATCATTTTATATGATTTTTAAATCATTAATCCTATTTTTCCATAATTTATTTAATATATTTATGAAATAAACTAATTATCATTAATATTAATTAATTAATGAAATTTCTCACAAAATATTAAAAGTCACTAAAAATAACTTAAAATATTTTCTTTTACCATAATATAATTTTTCATGATTTTTTCATGTATTAAAATTATTTTTAAATAATTTATTTAATATTATAATTAAATAAATTAAATACCATTTATATTCCAAAAATATTAAATATTTATGAAATATACTCAAAATAATAAAAAACTATTTTTCAGACTTTAAAATAATTTTTTAGAATTTATTTTATATTTTTAATAATTTAAAACTATTTAATTTGATTTATTTAATAAAAATAATCATTTTTCGAAAATAAGTGTCACTAAAGGGCCCTATAGCGACAAACCCGTCGCTATAGGTGTTCTTGGCCTGTTCTTCATCAAGCCCAGAACTTCATGTCAGTCACGGAGGGGCTTACTTTGACCACAATTTAATCAATTATCCTAAGTTTTTCTGGACTTGGAATGGTGTTAGAAATGTAGTAATCATGCAATACTACATATCACAACTTAGTTTATGGCTAAATCACATCACAACAGTCGAGGTACCTTCTTTGAGCTTTTGAATCCTTGATTTCCAGGCTTTATTAATGTGTTATAAAGGTTCAATCATGTAGTATATATGTCAGTGTACAATTGTATAACTTTAAAGCATCATAACAACATTAAATACGAGCGATCTAGACCGGTCAAACGTTGTCAGAAAATCTGTTCTTGAACAATCTGGGTTTCCCAGATTTGTTCTTCCGACTGATAGTCAACCTTAGTTTGACCATGCTTATTTTCGTTTCGGTTTATGCTTTTGATAATCTAAAGGTTTAGATGTATAGCCTGCATGTCAGTATACAAGATCCAACCAACAACATCACACAACAACTTAAAAATAGGAAGATCTAGCGCCTGAAATATCTTGTCAGAGAACTTCTAGAATTCTGGGCTGCCCAAAATTTCATTTCCGTGAACGGTCAACGAGGTTTGACTGCTCGTATCTCTCAATATATTCATGATCTGGTCGTGTTTCCAGTTTCAGGTCATAGTCTACATGACATAGAACGTATTTATAACATAAAACAACACAAATCGAAAACAGAGAAGAATCTAAGGCCTCTGACATTCGCTTGTCAGACAAAATTTAAGGTTCTAAGTCTGTTTTTAAAACTTGATTTTCTGCCTTCTAGATGTTATGGATCCTTGATGTTACCTCTTGGATCACTAAATAACATCCTTAAACACAACTCTAACCATCTAACAACAACAAATAACATGGATCATAAACATTTACAAGATTAGGGTTTATACCTTTATGCTTTGATTTTTGATTTCTAACTTCATGATCTGTTATTGGAAAGCTAAGTAGTGATATTATCTTAACTTATCTCTCCTTTTCTCTTTCTATTTTCGAAATCTTAGAGAGAGAAAGCTTTGGCTCATATGAAAAATAAAGTAGCATTTTCTCTTTCTTTAATCTATATAAATGTGGACAAGTTGCTATGATCTGATAATTTCGGCTGGAGATTTAGTCCACATGGAGTTGGTGGCCAACTCACATTTAGCAAGATTTGCAAGTTATCACAAAAATAATGCAAAAAGGGTATAATGGACATTTGGCATTTAATTTTTAATGGCATTTTTGTTAATAGCCCTAACCCTTAGGGTTTAGGGTTTGAACCCTTAGGGTTTGAACCCTTGGGTTAAAAAAAATTCTAGAATTTCCAGATTAGGTTTTCATAATCGAAAATTAATATTTCTAAATTATAATTAGAATTTTCTAATTATATTAAAATTTCCTAATCATAATTTAAATTTTGCTAATTAGGATTAGTATTTCCTAATTAAAATTGCTAATAAAACAATTAGGGTCAAAATGGTCATTAGGGTTTATAACCTACGAATTATGGTTTTAAATAGAAAAAATAATTTTTCTAATTTAGAAATTAGGTTTCCTAATTAGATTAGGGTTTCCTAATTACTTAACTTGAAAATTAGGATTAATATTTCCTAATTAACATTAAAAGTATTAAATTAACACTTAGGTTTTCCCTAATTATAAATTAGGGTTTCTAATCCAGAAATTAGGATTTTTTAAATTTAAAATTAGGGTTTGCTAAATAATTAACCTTGACCCTAATTAATATTATAATTAATAGCATTAGAGAATTATCTTTTAAGTTCCCAGCTTAGGGTTTTAAGCTTCAGAATTAGGGTTTCGGATTCCCGAAACTAAAATTATGATTTCCAGAACCGATTTTAGGGTTTCTTATAATTCGCTAGGGTTTTCTAATCGAACATTAACGTTCTTAATATATACTTAGGGTTTGTTACCGATATCGTTTACCTGGTCAACCCTTGACCCTTAACCACATATTGTACATATATACAACCATATACACAGAACATATTCACGTATATCCTTAATCATGAATAATTCACCTAAATCCTTCACAGAATTTTAAAATCTTCAAAATTCCTTCTCAAAAACATCAAGCGCATACACTTATTTTCTATCCAGGTTCCAATTTTGAACCTTAAATCAATTAATTAAGATTTTAAAATTTTTCTAAATTCTCGTGTTGTCACACTAATCATAGCTCAAATAAGTTCTCACGGTCGATTGTTAATACTAATATGCACACTCCGTAACTTAAACATTCAACAAGCATTAAGAATAAGAAGCAAGTGCAGGAAAAGATCAAAAGACTCTAGCATGGCGACAGTAAAATCTGACTCGGACAGTCCTTAATTACCTTAGGCTATTTATAACTACCCATGAATGAGCTTTTGATCAGTAACTCCCAAGCCAAACGACTTTAGGGCACTAGGTGTAGAACACCCCTATAAATCTAATAACTCGAGCAGTAAAGGCCACGTAATCAACATAAGCCAACTGAGACTTTACAACAAAAACGAAGATTATTTAGCGAGTGCATTTTATGCTCCATCTCGATATCGGTCCTGCGTTTATGGGCGAGTGCGTTTTACTCTCCATCTCAACCCATCGCAAAACTTTCGATATAAACTCTTCTTTTCTATTTTTATTCTCATTTCATTCATTTTTTATTTTTTATTTTTTATTTTTATATAAGTCAACATGCCAGAATCCAAGATCCAAAACTGTATAAACGTCTAAGCCTTTTATTACCTTGTAAAAAATGAAAGTTTATAAGAGTGAACAAACTTTCAAAGCAATAAACACGAACTAAAATTTGAAAAATAACGAGTTAACATAATTGGTCGATGCTTGCTAAGAAGGACAGATCAATAACAGTTTAAACTTATCGATTGAATAACCCCTAGCTCATACATGTTTGACACGACTCTAAGAGATAGTCATAAATACTAGATGCTTGTCATCAGTCACAATAAAAAATTAATGATAACTATAACACCCTTACTAAATAGCAGCTCAAAATAGGGTAAAAAGGCCATTCACATGGCACAAGCATCTAAATTTGTATAAGCCCCAAAAAGATGGCTATAAACCAGAATCATGCTACTAAAAATCAAAACATTAATAAATAAAACCAAAAACAGTTCATGGCATAATAATAAAAATCCAAACATAATCTCGTAGTTTCAAAACGACTGCACCACAATACTAAAAATGAAAACATAATAAAGTACTAAAGTATGCGACATAACATGGCAGTACAGAAATAAAAAGATAATAGCACCCCCAAACTTGAGGTGAGCAATGCCCTCATTACTAAACATAAAGCAATCATATACAAGAGGGCTTCCCTGAAGTTCGCTCACTCAGCAGCGGTCTCGTCCTCGTCAGCCTCGGCGGGCGGTGATGGTGGAGGGTATGGTAGGAAGATAAGAGGCTCTGGAAACTGGTATGGCGTGAACTCAGCATTCTCGTCACAATAATCAGTGTAGATGCTCTGTATAGTGTTTACCAGTTCAGCCTGGTACTGCATCGCAATGTCCTGGCTTTGTGCCACCGCTGAGATGTGCCTCTGCGCCTCGGCGTCATGCTTTTGATGCAGCAGGGTGAGGGACACCATAATGTCTGCCAGTAGACCCTGTTCAGCTGGGCCTGCGCCTGAAGGCTGTGCCTGCTCTGGCTCTGCTGTAAGAGGTGGCGCTGTAGGTGGCCCGTACCCTTCACCTCTAACATGAGACTCTGCCCCGTCCCACACAGTGAAGAGTGAGATTGTCTGATGGTCAATGACTGACATGGGCGACAGAGCTATCTCCTCAGGCCCCCAATGAATACCTGCCCTCTTGCACAGCCTCGTGATCAGGGATGGATGTGGGAGACCCGCAACGACTGTGCTCTTTATAGCCTTAATGATGGACTCGTGTATGAGAACACTGATGTCCACTTTTAGGCCCGTGACAATGGCAAATAGTAAGATCGCTCTGTCCTTAGTCACATCGCTCAGATGATGGGTCGGAATGATGTTGGCGCATATGAAGCTGAACCACGCCTTCCCATAGCGACTGAGCGCTGAAGTCAGGAAACTAGTCTTTTTACCCATATAATCGTTTTTCTTCCATGCGGTCCCGGGCTTGCGTAGCCTCCTGATAATATTCTCAAGGTCAAAGCTACGGAGCCCTGGCTCCATATAATCATTTATCGACAAAAATGGTGTTTCAGTGGATCCAATGAAGGTAGAAGCAGTTATCAACTGGGAGCAGCCAAAGACGTCGACAGAAATCCAAAGTTTCCTAGGATTGGCGTGATACTATCGAAGATTTATTCGGGTTGTTTTGAAATTAGCATCACCGTTGACCAATCTTACCAGGAAGACAATTAAGTTCGTTTGGACAGAGAAGTGTGAAGAAAGTTTCCTAGAATTGAAGAAGAGGCTTAGTCAAGCACCTGTGTTGGCTTTACCAGACAACACGAGAGGGTTTATAGTCTATAGTTATGCCTCACACAAGGGTCTTGGCTGTGTACTGATGCAACACGGCAGAGTCATTGCGTACGCTTCACGTCAGCTGAAAGATTATGAGAAGGGATATCTGACTCATGACCTGGAGTTAGCGGCGGTAGTTTTTGCGTTGAAGATTTGGAGGCATTACTTGTATGGCGATAAGTGTGAGATATACACGGATCATAAGAGTCTGAAGTATATCTTCATACAAAGAGAGTTGAACATGAGGCAACGCCGATGGTTAGAATTGATCAAAGATTATGATTGTGAAATTCTGTACCATCCAGGCAAAGCAAATGTAGTGGCAGATGCCTTGAGCAGAAAAGGCAGAGAGAAGTTATTGAAGTTGACCATTCAAGAAGAATTGATGAAAGATTTCGAATGACTAGACTTGGAAATAAGGTATCCAATGGAGACTGACGAGCAATTATTTACAGTGTTAGTGAGCCCGACTTTATTGGATAAGGTTAGAGAGACACAAGAAAAGGACCAAGATTGCAATAACATCAAGAAGCGATTGACTGAAGGTGAGGAATTAAAATTTAAGGGTGATAGCACTAGACTGCTAAGATTTGAAAGAATAATTTGGGTACCGTTAGTACCAGAACTGAGAGAAGAGATTTTGCAAGAAGCACACAGTATGAGATATTCGATACACCTAGGAAGCACGAAGATGTACCAAGATTTGCGTCACCACTTTTGGTGGCCAAACATGAAGAGAGAGGTTGCGGAATGTGTAAGTAGATGTTTAACTTGTCAGAGAGTCAAGGCATAGCATCAACGACCAAGTGGGTTATTACAACCTTTAGAGATTTCAGAATGAAAATGGGAGCACATCACAATGGACTTTGTGGTGGGACTTCCGGCAATGCAGAAAGGGCACGACACCATATGAGTGATTGTAGATCATCTTACTAAGTCAACTCACTTTTTGCCGATTAAGATTAAGTATAGTTTGGACCAATTAGCCAAATTGTATGTTAAGGAAATTATCTCGAGGCATGGGGTGCCGGTATCTATTGTATTGGATAGAGATCTGCGATTCACGTCGAACTTCTGGAAGAGTCTTCAAGAAAGAATGGGGACACAACTGCGAATGAGTACCGCGTATCATCCGCAGACTGATGGGCAAAGCGAGAGAACAATTTAAACACTTGAAGACATGCTCCGAGCTTATGTGATGGACTTCAAGGCTAGTTGGGAGGATCACCTTCCATTAGTAGAGTTTGCGTATAATAATAGTTATCACACCAGTATTGGAGTGCCACCGTATGGAGCACTATATGGTAGAAAATGTAGAATGCCCTTATGCTGGGACGAAGTTGGAGAGCGTCGACTGTTGGGACCAGAGTTGGTACAACAGACGGTAGAAATCATCAGGGTGATAAGAGCTCGACTAGTAGCAGCTCAAGATTGCCAGAAGAAGTATGCGGACTTACATCGCAATAAGAGAGATTTTGAATTAGGAAGTTATGCATTTTTAAAAGTATCTCCCTGGAAAGGGAAGATTCATTTTGGGAAGAAGGGCAAGTTGAGCCCTAGGTTCATAGGACCGTTCAAGATTTTGAGGCGAGTCGGTGAAGTGGCGTACGAGGTAGCGTTACCTCCTGAACTTGAGCACATTCATAATATGTTTCATGTGTCAGTATTGTAGCCGTATAAACTGGACTACAAGCACGTTATCTCCTAAGAACCGATTCAAGTCGAGAAAGACTTATCGTACGAGGAAGTTCCTGTCCAGATACTAGATAGGAAGGAACAGAAGCTGAGGAATAAAATCATTCATTCCGTTAAGATTTTCTGGAGGAATCACGCAGTCGAAGAAGCTACATGGGAATTAGAAGAGAAAATGAGAGCGAATTATCTGTTTTTATTTGAGTAACCTTATTTTTACAATTTCGAAGACGAAATTTTTATAAAGGGGGAGGGAAGCAATGACCTTGAAATTTAAACTCCTTATTTAATTAAATATGTGATTTAATTTTTTAAGGAGTTAATTTTTTGAGTTTATTTAAACCTTATGTGATTATGTGAATTTATGAAATGATTAAAGGGAGTCACTAATAGTTTATTTAAATTAGTGGACTAGCCCTAAAATATTTTTTTTAATATCAAATACTTGATAAGATTATTAATTAAATATTCAATTTATTTGAATATAGTATCAAGAGCTGAGCATGTGGATTAATTTCAATTATGAGAAATTAATTGTTAATGTGTTAATTAATAATTATTATGAATAAATAATAATTAATGTGTAAAAGATTAAGAATTTATAAAATGAGTATGTGTTTACTTGATTAATTTGTGCAATATAGTAAACCTTTATTATATGGTAGCTAACTATATATTTTATATAGTACAACGTGGCACATAAATATGTTTATATATTATATATATAGACTATATAGTAAGAGTTGTTTGCATTCATGTGAGTTGCATAATAATATTGTTATATGATATGAAGTATATGGGTAAACATTCATGTATACCCTATTGACATATAATAATATCAATTGTTAAATTAATAATGATTTCATTAAGTTATTATGATAATAACAGTCATGGTAATAGAAAATGTAAATGGATTATATGTATGTGCACTACTTGATACCTTATAATTAGAAAATACATTATATGCTCTTTAAATCATTATAACCTATGTTATGTGAAATGAATTGTGCATACATAATTTATAACCAAAGTTTATATTATAGGTATATATGGTATTAGCCAATTGTTACATTCCATTTTGTGCAAATGCTGAGAATTGTTCTCTTGTCCCATAATAAGAGTCCCATTTCATTTCTTCCATGTGAAAACAAAAAAAGAAGCTAGCAAGTCTACTCTATCCTTCATCTCAAATTCATCAATCTAGAGCAATAAGTAGATAGGGAGTGGGATTCATGAGTGAATCACCAACTCTCACCAACTCTCTCTTAACCCTTGTGCATTCTTGAAATTCTTTGGTTTGATTTGGGAGGTAATCCCATTATCTAGATAATCAATCTTCTATAAATAAGATCTTCACATTCCTTGTTGCAATTTGCTAAGAATTAGTTTATATAGAGTGAGTATAGAGCAACTGAATTGAGTCACAAAGGAATAACTTCCATTCCCATTCTTAATTTTTGATAAATTATTTAATGGGTTGATTCTTTGAATTAAGCATGTATTAGTTGATATTTGATTTGGGATATGTGGCTTACTGTTATACAAACTTCTAAATGTGTTGGGTTATGTTAGAAATAATTTTCATAAGGAATTTGTATGATGGATTACTGAACTGCAGAAGCAGAGCCATTTTTTTTGCCTCTGGACGAAGTGGCGCGGCCGCGCCACTTCTATAGCACAATACCGTGTGGCCGTGCGGGGTGTCTGCCTTAGATACTGACTTAGTTATCCTGTGCTATCCTGAATAGGTTAGGTTGGTTGGACCATGCATGTAATTAACCTTAACACATGGATTGAGGTTACTTTAATTGTATGTAGTATGTCATGTTAGCTTGATTTAAGTTTGAGTTTTCAAAGAACACTGATAAGTTTGGAAAACAAACCATGATTTCAAACAACCTTATTTGTATTCTAACTTTTGAGCAAGTTTATGTGACTTAGTTATATATATTTCCATGAATATAAATGTGAGTTCAAAGTTCTTTGTATGCTTAGTAAGTTAACATGAGATTTTCAAGAAAAATGTTGAAGTTGAAAACCAACTTTGTTGGGGAATACACTATTAGTATTCTGGACTTTTGGACTATCATAATAGGACATTTTGTGCATCTAGACATGATTGATATGTGCATCCATCTAGCTAAGTATGTTGTGAACTAGTTAAGCACAACTTCAAAAGATTTCTAAAAAGATAATGACTATGTTGAATTGGAATACATGGATAAAATGACTTGAGCATGAATTAGACAATATCGACGTATCTTGCATGCTTAAAAGAAGTTTTACTAATAGAGACATAAAGTTTTAAAAATGAACTTGATAAACTATATATACATTAAGTTGAGAACTTGTATGTATGCTTTTAATAGCATATGAATGTATAGCTGAGGCCAAAGGACCATGTAGCATGTGTATAATGACTAGACATGATCGACCTTGTTAGCTTAACATGTGAAGTCTTGAGTAAATAAAAACGAATAACGACCTATGATATGTTTGATGAAGGGTTAAATTAGTTAATCACATAATAACATGTGTATTGTGTATGATTATTCGTATATGTGCAAGATGTGGTTCACTAGTTTTTTGTAGGAACAACCATGTCTTGGTTTGCACCAGGAGCAGCGCGGCCGCGCCACTCCTTAGTACAAACCAAGCGCGGCCGCGCCAGTCTGCAGTGAGGTCTGAGTTCTGTAAATAAATTGAGAACTGATGCATGCTTATATGATTACTCTAATCTGTAATACATGTCTAATATAGTAGTCATGTGTTAATAAGCATGATTATTGAAATATTCTATGATGAATTAGTGTTTATGACCTTAAAGTCAATAGTGATTTTAACTATGACATAGTGTGTTAGAAAACTAATCAGGTAATGTAATGACACATGTATAGAAGAATGCTATGTGATGATTTGATTCTTGTAAGTGTAGACTCATATTAGTTTACACATACTAATTGAAAAGACCGACTTGTTAATGTTAGGTCGTTTCAACGCAAGTTAATTAAAGCTAGAATTATATTGTAGCTGAGCAAACATGCAAGTTCCCTAAACTTACTATAATTATTATATTGAGCAAGTTTCTTTGAACTTCACTCTTGACTGTGCAAGCTCCTCAAACCCTACTTTTATTGAGCAAGTATCCGAACACTATTTTATTGTGTTGCAAGTTCCTAACTTACACAAATTTATTTTTGTGAAAGTTTCCTATCTTTCTCATATTGTATTGAGCAGGTTATTGTTGAATTGAAAGTTATTCATTTAAGCTTGAATCTTATTTCTAGGCATGCTATTAAGTGGTTTAATTACTTGACAATTATTCCACATCGATATTATTGATATTCGCACTTGGTTCACTTGAGTTCGTACAGTCTTGGACTTGTACACCATCTAAAGTTCAATAATTCTTGAACTATGTTAGATAGAGTCTGAACCTTTGTTCGGTCAGACAAGCGTATGAAGTTTTTAAAAGCTATCCAAACCAATTGATGGTAAGGATTCTTAGACTGAAAGAACACCCCTTTTTGATAGGGGATTACCCCAGGTATCTAATATAAGATACACAGAGCATGTTTAAATGTTATGCATATACATAGTGTACGTGAGGCTGATCCCCTCAAGTACTTATTCTGTAGCCAGTAACCAAAGGGTTAATTAGCTATTAATTCCATTGGAGTGTTAAAGTTCAAAGTCTATTTGACTAGTAGTTATTCTAAAAGCAATCATTATCTTTGCTTTCGATATTCATATTGTTAAATCCTTCAGATATTCATATTGTTGAATTCATTGCCAGATATTTTTCCATTCATCGTGATATATCCTTATTTTTGTATTTAAACTTGTTGGGCAAACTTGTTGCTCATCCTTGCTATATCATGAATTATATTGCAGCTAAGCCCGAGACCTCAAGGAAGAACAAGGGTAAAGGAAAGATGTAGAATAGTGGCAAGAGGCAGACTTCTCCTTATGCCTAGTTTAAATTACTATTATGAAATATGAACCCTAATACTTATTTTAGGGTATGATTGTAAGATGTTATTAAGGCTATCGTATCTTGGGACTAGTAACACCTTTTGAATGAACGATGTACATTTATTATATTCTGCATTTTAGTTATCGTATGTTGTTTAGAGGTGGATGTTTGTATTTTATCGTGATGACCGGACCGGGGTCAGAGGACCTGGATTCGGGGGCGTCACAGATAGCGGAGCCCATATCAATAGTGGTCCCTATTGATGAGGATGATGAGGAGGAGGAGATGGAGCCCCTTCCTGAGGAGGAACCTATGGAGGAGGAGCCCGAGCCTATGGAGGACTCCGACGAGGTTACTTTCGAGGATCGGATGTTGGGGGAGTATGAGGAGCAGATTTTGGAGTTGGGATGTAGAGTGGAGGAATTAGAAATTGAGGCTAGGGAAAGGGAGTCCGAGTTCTAGAAACTGAGGGAAGAGGACCACCAGAGGGAATTAGTGATTCAGGAGATGGAGATGGAAATTACTCACCGTAAAGAGGCAGGGATCCAGATGGGAACCTTGTTTCACCGATCAGTAGCTAGGAAAGTGGAGCTGGCAGGGAAGCTAGAAGAGGTGGAGCAGAGAGAGATGAGCGAGAGGACGGAGAAGGAAGCACTTGTAATGACCGTGAATTTTAAACTCCTTATTAAATAAATATGTGATTTAATTTTTATGAGTTAGTTTTGTGAGCCTATTTAAATCTTATGTGGGTATGTGAATTTATGAAATGATTAAAGGGAGTCACTATTAGTTATTTAAATTAGTGGACTAACCATAAGAGGTTGATATTAAAGAATTGGTAGGATTCTTAATGATTAAATATTCAATCTATTTGAATATAGTGACATGATTGGAACATATTGATTCATTTCAATTATGGGTATATCACTACTATATATAGAAATGGGCAAAGGGTGAAAAATGCCCTTGATGTTTAACCCGATGTCTCACTTGCACCCTAAACTAATTTTTTTCCAAAAGTACCCTTAACGTTATATTTTTTGGATCGCCCGTGTCCCTGCCGTTAACAGAAGACAAACGAGGTTAAAATTTGATGACGTGGTAGGCTTAAATATAAAATATATTCTAAATAAAATAATATATATCATTTAATCAAAACAAAACTACTAAAATTCAAAATAAAAAAAGCATAACATATTTACATCATTTAATCAAAATAATAAAATTCAAATTATTTTGTTAACTAATCAAAATAACTAATTAAATAAAATAAGTTGTATAACATATTTATATCATTTAATCAAAATACTAAAATTCAAAACATAACATATTTACATCAAATACTAATTAAAAAAAAATACTAAAATACTAATTAAAAAATCAAATTAAAAAAATACTAAAATACTAAAATTCAAATTATTTTGTTAATTAATCAAAACAACAAAAATTCAAATTACATCATTAAAATACTAAAATCATAATACTAAATACTAATTGATATAAAATTTTTAAATTACTAAAATCATAATACTAAATAATATTTTTAAACTATATAAAAATTTGATGATGTAATAATCTATACATAACCTATACATAACAGTATATGTTATAAATAATATAAATAATTTGATGATGTAATAATCTATACATAACAGTATATGTTATAATTTGATGATGTAATAATATTTTTTAAAAATGTATTCAAAAATTTAAATTACATCATAATATTTATAAATTGATATGATTTTAAAAATTAATATTAAAAATTACTAAAATAATCATAATACTCCAGTTTTGAATTTTAAAAATATTATTTAGTATTATGATTTTAGTAATTTAAAATTTTTATATCAATTAGTATTTAATATTATGATTTTAGTATTTTAATGATGTAATTTGAATTTTTGTTGTTTTAATTAAGTAACAAAATAATTTGAATTTTAGTATTTTTTTAATTTGATTTTTTTAGTATTTTAGTATTTTTTTAATTAGTATTTTAGCATTTTTTTTAATTAGTATTTAATGTAAATGTGTTATGTTTTGAATTTTAGTATTTTGATTAAATAATGTAAATATGTTATACAACTTATTTTATTTAATTAGTTGTTTTGATTAGTTAACAAAATAATTTGAATTTTATTATTTTGATTAAATGATGTAAATATGTTATGTTTTTGTTTTATTTAGAATATATTTTATATTTAAGCCTGCCACGTCATCACATTTTAACCACGTTTGTCTTCTGTTAACGGCAGGGGCACAGACGACCCAAAAAATATAACGTTAAGGGTACTTTTGGAAAAAAAATTAGTTTAGGGTGCAAGTGGGACATTGGGGTAAACATCAAGGGCATTTTTGACCCTTTGCCCCTATAGAAATTAAATTATATCATATAGAACTTGTGTGGTGATAGAATTTGAAACTGGTTTGAAGCTAACCCATTTTGGCTTTGCCAAGGACCGGCGCAGCGGCGCCCTCCCAACAATACAAAATGGCACAGCTGCGCTAGTGATCAGTCTGAGACAGTTAGTTTCTTCTATGGAAATGAAATGGAGCACTTTGTTGTAGGTGTGACATTATTAAATCATATGGATAAAGGTACATTATGCTGATATGAGGTATCAAGTAGTACAAGAAATCTCATGTGATCTTTAATACATAAGTAATTAAAATAGCTGTGTAAATTAGAATCTGGGAAAGGAATTAGATGTTAAATAAACATTAATATTAAATAATGTTATTATGTGTTTATGAGAGTAGTAAAAAATAATTATGGAGATACCCGGACAATAATAACTAACTGTGTTATTTTAATTGCGTGTATTTAATGTACATGGATTATATGATGTGAGTACATAAATAATCCTTAATTTCCTAATATGGTAACAATTGTACATTAAGATTTCATTTTTGGAAATTAAAAGAACCAAACCAAGTCTTAAATAACTTGTTGCTGAGATCTTACTTTTGTCCCAAATTGAGAGTCACAATAGTACATGAACAATGACCTAAAACTAAAATACGTAACTTCCAAGTCTTGATCATTGGCTAGGAAGGTAGCTGGTGGTGGGTGGTTGAACAACCCCTTGAGAACCAGTGTATTCTCCTTTTACATTCCAGTCTCAACCTTTCATGCAAAGCTAATTTCCAGTCCCAAGTTCTTTTATAAATAGTAGCCCAATTTTCAGAGTTTACGTTGATTTTGTTTGCCTGTGGAACCTCTGAGAAATTGAATTTGAGTGTGTATTGTCCAAAGAAGAGGCTAGCAATCTCAGAAGAAAGAAACTAAGTTTATTAAGCTTCAAGAAGTATAAAATCATAAAATTTTGTTCTTAGTTAGGTTTGTCAAATTCTTAGGAATTACTTGAAATTCTTTGTTAATCAATGTGAATTAACATGCTATAATGTGTTTATGGAGTATGTTTACATGTTTGAACTCTTAATTGATGGATTGGAACATGTTTAAACTGAAAAGAATCATGTTGGGTAAGGCTCTGCAAAACAGAGTCTATTTCTACTTCTGGTCCCGGCATGGCACAGCTGCGCCCTATTTGTACTAGGGTGCAACGCATCTGCACCAGACCTTTGATTTTTTGTTTCATTTCTGTTCGTGCTAACTTGTTAGTACATTGTTAGAACAAGCTTGTAAATTGTTTTAGCACACACACGTAAGCACATGCATGTAGTATGAACAAGTATAACATATGATTGCTACAATACTTATGGTTTTGAAATGAAAATTATAGTTTCAAAAGTGAAGTTTGTCACGAACACCCCATGTGAGCATTCTAACTTTATGAACATGATAATATGGTTTATATTGACACGAAATGCAAGACTAAAGTGATTAAAGCCACTAACATACATGATTGAAAGTTAAGACTATTTCAAAGATAAGAGAATTAAGACTTTTCAAAGTGAACTTGACCAAGACTTTTATCTTGTAAGTTCTGACCGTTTGAGCATATATATGTGGCTTTAATATTTGTTTCAAATGCATAAGAGTTAGATGTCGAGATGCCTTGTATGTACTAAGTTGACTTAATGTAAAAATTCAAAGAAAGTTAGAATGAGGAAGCTAATGTCATCAAGTAATGAGTAAAGTACGTTATGACCATGCAAGCATGTATATTAGGACTCATTATGATATAGATATATTGGCATTAGCATCGTTTGGTTAAAGTATGGTTTTCACCTATGCACACATATTCATGAAAAAGGAAATCTCTAAAAAATGAACTATGTGAGTAAAGTATACATGTGTTGTTTACACACAAGCATGAACTTAATTTTTGCTTAAAGTATAAGTGAATAGAGGTGTTAGAGTTGGACAGAAGCAGGAAGTGCAAAAGCTCAACCTTGGTCTGGCCAGGGGACAGCGCAGCTGCGCCGTCCCTAAGCCTAGACCAGGCGCAGCTGTGCCATCCTGTAGTCATGATTAGATTCTGTTTTTGATTCTGAAATTCAAGGCATGCTTATATGATTTCTTTACCTTGTAATATATGACCAATATGTTATGTAATGTGTTAAGAAGCATGCTATGTGATAATTTGATTCTTGTAAGTGTAGACTCATATTAGTTTACACATACTAATTGAAAAGATAGACTCGTTAATGTTAGGTCGTTTCAACGCAAGTTAATTAAAGAGCAAACATGCAAGTTTTCCTAACTTACACAACTTTGGATTTTGTGCAAGTTCTTGAATTTCATGTGATTCGTATGTTGAATGCAAGTATCCTAACCTTTGCATCTACTTTATGCAATGGACATGAGTAAGAAAGTTTCAGAATTATATCGTTATTGTGCAAGTTCCTTGAACCATACTTTTATTGTACAAGTTCCCTAACCTTACTCAAATTTATATTGAGCAAGTCTCCGAACTTCACTCTTTGATTGTGCAAGTTCTCTACATTACACAACTTTGAATTGTGTGAAAGTTTCCTATCCTTCTCATATTTTATTAAGCAGGTTATTGTTGAATTGAAAGTTATTCATTTAAGTTTAAATTTAATTCCAAGCATGCTATTAAGTGGTTTAATTACCTTACAATTATTCCACATCAATATTATTAATATTCGCATTTAGTGCACTCGAGTTCGTACAGTCTTGGACTTGTACATCTTTTAAAGTTCTATAATTCTTGAACTGTGTCAGATAGAGTCTGAACCTTTGTTCGGTCAGACAAGTGTATGAAGTTTTATTAAAGATATCCAAACCAATTGATGGTAAGGATTCTTAGACTGAAAGAACAACCCTTTCTATGATAGGGGAGTACCAGGTATCTAATATAAGATACAAAGAGCAGATTTAAATGTTATACATATACATGGTGTACGCGAGGCTGATTCCCTCAAGTACTTATTCTGTAGCCAGTAACCAAAGGGTAAATCAACTATTGATTCCATTGGAGTGTTATAGTTTAAAGTCTACTTGACTATCAGTTAATCTAAAAGCAAATCATTATCTTTGCTTCTAATATTCATATTATTAAATCCTTCAGATATTCATATTGTTGAATTCATTGTCAGATATTTTTTCATTCATCATGATATATCCTTATTGTTGTATTTAAACTTGTTGAGCAAACTTGTTGCTCATCCTTGCTATATCATGGATTATATTGCAGCTAAGCCCGAGACCTCAGGGAAGGACAAGGGTAAAGGAAAGATGTAGGATAGTGGCAAGAAGCAGACTTTATCTTATGCCTAGTTTAAACTACTGTTATGTAATATGAACCCTAATGATTATTTTAGGGTATGTTTGTAAGATTGTATTTGTGATGACCCGAGAATTTGGACAAATTATAAAATCTTAAAAGATTGATTAAAGGTTAAGAAATAGACCTAGACAGAAAATAAGTGAATGGATTTGACATTTTTGAGAAGGAATTTTGTGAATTTAAAAATTTTTGTGGAGAATTATTCATGATTAAGTATATAAGTGTATATGTTCTGTGTGTATGGTCGTATATGTGTACAGTTTGTGGATAAGGGTCAAGGGTTGACCAGATAAATTATATTAGTGTCAAACCCTAATATTATATTAAGAATCTCGACGTTCAGTTAGAAAACCCTAACGATAAGGTACGAAACCCTATTACCGGCTCTGAAAATCCTAATTTCAATTTCGGGAATCCGAAACCCTAATTCAGAAGTTGAAAACCCTAATTTGAGAATTCAAATGCTAAGTATAAGGCTTAAGCATTATTAATTATAGCATAATTAGGGAAAACCCTAATGATTTATTTGAAACCTTAATAATTAGAAATTCTAATTATTAGAAACCCTAATTTCTAATTGGAAACTATAATTGCTAAATTAGGAACTCTAATTGCTGAATTAGGAAACCCTAATCTAATTAGGAAATGCTAATTATAATTTAAATAAATTATAATATTAAATAAATTATTTAAAAATAATTTTAATATTTGAAAAATCATTTAAAATTATATTATGGTATAAGAAAATATTTTAAGTTATTTTAATGACTTTTAATATTTTGTGATGAATTTCATTAATTAATTAATATTAATGGTAATTATTTATTTAATAAATGTATTAAATAAATTATGAAAAAATAGAATTAATGATTTAAAAATCATATAAAAATGATTTAAGTATTATAAAAATATTTGAAGTTATAAAATATAACTTTTAATATTTTTTCATGAAATACATTAATATTTAATATTAATGGTAATTATCGGATAATAGATTTAACTGTTTAAAAATCATATAAATATGATTTTAAAGTATTAAAAATACTTTGAGATATTATAAATAATTTATAATTTTATGACATGTATTTCATTAATATTTAATATTAAATAAATATTAATGATAATGGAATTAAGTGGTCTTTAAATCATATAAATATGATATTAATGATTGAAAAATCATATTAAATGATAATAATTACTTAAAAATTATTATGAACCTTTGAAAAATATTTTAACTGAATGATTAATTATCTAAGATAATTGTATTGTGTTTAGACAGAGTCTAATGAATAATTGGCTCATGAATTATCCGACTAGGCCATCGAGATGTTAGAATTGTGTCGGTTTCAATTCAGACTGCAATAGTTTGACTTGATACTAGGTCTTATGTGCTGTATAGACTGATAGGGTTATGTGTTTAGGTTATTATATATATATATATATATATATATATATATATATATATAACAATATTATATTGTGATGATATAATTCTAATATTTGGAGATCGATATTATCTATATTAGGTTTTCTGACAAAGCTAAATAAATTGGGTAATGGTAATCAACGGTACATGCAAGTTTTTCTTAACTCGACCTCTAGTTGTTTCATTCAATATGCTTGTGGTTAATCATTGCTAATTGCCATGTCTATGAATTGTTTAATCGCACTCTGTGCATATTGCATGTGTTATTACCATCTGGTTCAGATATATTTGTTTTTGTTCAATGTTCGTTCAGCTATGAAAGTTTGTTCATGCTAGTTCACAATTATATTATTGAATGTTAGCCATCTATTATTCAAATTCTTTCAATCATGATGTATCTTCAAATAAACTTATACTTGCTGGGCAAACTTGTTGCTCACCCTTGCTATATCATGACAAACATTGCAGATTAGAATGAATATGTCAGATATAAGGAAAAGTCAAGAACAGATCCAACATTAGTTGATAGAACAGATAAATTTATGTCATTATTGTATAATAATAACATTGTATCTTAGATAACATATTGATTAAGGTATTATGTGAAGGTTCTCGACCTTGGGGTTAGTGTGTAATGTTTAATGTATAAATAATTTATGTTTATATCTTTCGCAATAGTTATAGAATGATTGTACTAGATCCGCGATGATTTGGGACCCATATCTAGGGTCCTCACAGTATTAATGTTATCAAATCTTGGGACTAGCAACACCTTTTTAATGAACGACGCACATTTATTATATTTCGCATTTTAGTTATCGTGTGTTGTTTAGAGGTTGATGTTTGTATTTTATCGTGATGACCGAATCGGGGTCAGAGGACCCGATTTCGGGGGTATCACAGATTGGTATCAGAGTTGTAGTTTATAAACGTTAGGAATGCGAAACCTAGGTTATAACCTTATTAGAAAACTCAAGTATAGTATGTAAGTGATGGGTTGAGGAAATCCATCGAGTTTTTGTGATACTGAAGTTGTTTATTTAAATTAAACATGATTGATAGACGTCTTAAACTTCTTAATGCTAATATGGATAGCATATCATATAAAGCTTAATAGTTTTCTTCCTTTCCTCAGATCATGTCGCCTAGGAGACTACCGCGGAACCAGAGGGAGGAAGGATACGTTAACAATGGTGGAAGGGCAAATATCGATCTAATGCAGAACTTCGTTAACCTGTTAACTAAGGCAATCCAGAATAGACCCCCGCCAGCAACAGGGCAGCAAGGCAGCCAGGGCAGCACATGGCTAGCTTTAAGGACTTTAAAATGGTAGGACCACCGGAGTTCCGGGGAACCTTGGACCTAATTAAAGCCCAGACATGGATAGAAGAAATGGAGAAGGTGTTTGAGGTTGCACGAGTGGCTGAAGCATAGAAGATGAGTTTTGCCACTTTCATGATGAAGGGCGAAGCTAACTATTGGTGGAAAGCCAATAAGGGCCGAGTAGACGAAGGAGTTATTCCTTGGGATAGATTTAAGGAGCTATTCCTCAGAGAATACGCAACAGGATATGAAAGTTAAGTTTCTAGAACTGAAACAAGGTAGTATGTCTGTCGTAGAGTACTCGGTAAGATTTAACGAGTTAGCCCGATTCACCTTACATCAGGTTGACACAGAGGCCAGGAAGGTAAGAAGGTACGAATTAGGACTGAAACCATGGGTGCAGAAAGCAGTGGCTGTATTAAAGATTAAGACTTATTCTGATCTATTGGAAAGGGCTATCATTACCGAAGGAGGCAATGAAGCCATCGTTCGATTCAAACAAGAAAAGAAGACTGGTCAGGAAGGCCAAAAAGGTGGAAGAAGTGGAGGTAACAAACCCAACGAGCGTAAATGGACGGAGAGCCAATCCTCTGGAGGTATTAAGTCTGGGGGGGAGGCCAAGAAAAGTATGAAGTGCAACAACTGTAGGAGGAATCACTCGGGGGAGTGCATAAAGGGAAAGAGTGTTTGTTATCGTTACGAACAACCGGGGAACATGGTTCCTCAGTGTCCAAATAAGCAGAAGGGAGGATGTTTCTCGTGTGGAGCCACAGACCATCAAATCAAGAACTGCCCGAAGAGAAAGGGCGATGCAGCTAGTAGCAACCGCAACAACAACAACAATGGGCTAAACATTGGAGGGCCAACCAATTAAGCTAACAGACTAACGTCACGAATGTTCAACATGACCGTATAAGATGCGGTGGAATCTAAGGACGTGATGTCAGGTATCATTCCGATCAATGATATAGATGCATACGTGTTATTTGATTCGGGTGCTACCAGCTCTTTTGTTTTTGAAGAGTTTGCTAACCGGTTGGACTTACCCCGTGAGAGATTAGAACACCCTATGAACGTAGAAGTAGCGAACAAGGAAATTATCTCCGTAGAATACATTCATAGGAATTGTTATACCAAATTGCGAGGATTTAAGCTCAAAGTGGATTTGATACCGATTCGTTTGGGGGAGTTCGATGTAATACTTGGAATGGATTGGTTATCAGTTCACGGAGTAGTTATAGATTGTAAGAAGAAGTGTGTACACCTTAAGACTCCGAATAAGTCGAAAGTGGTATTTTATGATAGTAAATCGCCAACACAATCTCATTGTCTGACGATGGTGCAAGCACAGAGATTGCTTAGGAAGGGTTGCATAGGTTATTTGGCTCACGTGGTTGATACTCAACGAGTCGAGGGTGAACTGAGTCAGATACCTATTGTAAGGGATTTTATTAATGTCTTCCCATACGAGATTCTGGGATTGCCACCAGATAGAGAGATTAAGTTCATTATTGATTTGTCACCAGGGACATCACCAGTATACAAAGCGCCGTATCGTATTGCACAGGTAGAGATGAAAGAACTGATGGCTCAATTACAAGAGTTGTTAGATAAAGGATACATTCGACCGAGTGTATCACCGTGGGGAGCACCAGTCTTATTCGTAAAGAAGAAAGATGGATCGCTAAGACTTTGTATCGACTACTGAGAATTGAACAAGGTCACCATTAAGAACAAGTACTCGTTGCCTAAGATAGACGATTTGTTTGATCAGTTGAAGGGGGCGAAGTACTTTTCAAAGATTGACTTGAGGACCGATTATCACCAACTGAAAGTGAGGCCGGAGGACATTCCAAAGACGTCATTCAGAACTCGGTATGGACACTTTGAGTTTCTGGTAATGTCATTTGGATTGACAAACATGCCAGCAACATTTATGGACTTAATGAACAGAGTGTTCAACCCATATTTGGATAAGTTTGTTGTTATATTCATCGATGATATTCTAGTATATTCAGAGACGGAGGAAAAACACGCCGAGCATCTTTGGATAGTGTTGAAGACATTAAGGAGGGAGAAGTTGTATGCAAAATTCTCCAAGTGTGAGTTTTAGTTGCAGAGAGTGCAGTTTTTGGGGAACGTTATCGACAAGGATGGTGTTTTGGTGGATCAAGCAAAGGTAGAAGCGGTTATCAATTGGGAGCAGCTGAAGACGCCGACAAAAATCAGGTATTTCTTAGGATTGGTGGGATACTATCGAAGTTTTATTCGGGATTTTTTGAAATTAGCATCACTGTTGACCAATCTTACCAGAAAGACAGTTAAGTTCGTTTGGACGGAGAAATGTGAAGAAAGTTTCCTAGAATTGAAGAATAGGCTTAATCAAGCACCTGTGTTGGCCTTACCGGACAACACAGGGGGGGGTTTATAGTGTATAGTGATGTGTCGCACAAGGGTCTTGGCTATGTACTGATGTAACACGGCCGGGTCATTGCGTACGCTTCACGTCAGCTGAAAGATTATGAGAAGGGATATTCGACTCATGACCTGGAGTTAGCAGCGGTAGTTTTTGTCTTAAATATTTGGAGGCACTATTTGTATGGTGAGAAGTGTGAGATATATACGGATCACAAGAGTCTAAAGTATATCTTCACGTAGAAAGAGTTAAACATGAGGCAGTGCCGATGGCTAGAATTGATCAAAGATTATGATTGTGAGATTCTGTACCATCCAGACAAAGTAAATGTAGTGGCAGATGCCTTGAGCAGAAAAGGCAGAGAGAAGTTATTGAAGTTAACCATTCAAGAAGAATTGGTGAAAGATTTCGAACGACTAGACTTGGAGATTAAGTATCCGATGGAGGCACAAGAGAAGGACGAAGATTGCAATAACATCAAGAAGCGATTGACTGAAGGTGATGAATTGAAATTTAAGATTGATAGCACTGGACTGTTAAGATTTAAAGGAAGAATTTGGGTACCGTTAATACCAGAACTAAAGGAAAAGATTTTTCAAGAGGCGCATAGTACGAGATACTCGATACACCCAGGAAGCACGAAGATGTACCAAGATTTGCATCACCACTTCTGGTGGCCAAACATGAAGAGAGAGGTTGCAGAATGCGTAAGTAGATGTTTAACTTGTCAGAGAGTTAAGGCAGAGCACCAATGACCAAGCGGGTTATTACAACCATTAAAGATTCCAAAATTGAAATGGGAGCACATCAAAATGGACTTTGTGGTAGGACTTCCGACAACACAAAAAGGGCACGACGCCATATAGGTGATTGTAGGTCGTCTTACTAAGTCAGCTCACTTTTTGCCGATTAAGATTAAGTATAGTTTGGACCAGTTAGCCAAATTGTATGTTAAGGAAATTATCTCAAGGCATGGGGTGCCGGTATCTATTGTATCAAATAGAGATCCGCAATTCACGTTAAACTTCTGGAAGAGTCTTCAAGAAAGAATGGGGACACAACTGTGAATGAGTACCGCGTATGATCCGCAGATCGATGGGCAAAGCGAGAGAATAATTCAAACACTTGAAGACATGCTCCGAGCTTGTGTGATGAACTTCAAGGGTAGTTGGGAGGATCACCTTCCATTAGTAGAGTTCGCGTATAACAATAGTTATCACGCAAGTATTGGAATGCCGCCATACGAAGCACTGTATGGGAGGAAATATAGAATGCCCTTATGCTGGGACGAAGTTGGAGAATGTCGACTCTTGGGACCAGAGTTGGTACAACAGACGGTAGAAATCATCAAGGTGATAAGAGTCCGACTAGTAGTAGTTCAAGATCGCCAGAAGAAGTATTCAGACTTACATCGCAAGAAGAAAGATTTTGAATTAGGAATATATATACTTTTGAAAGTATCTCCCTGGAAAGGGAAGATTCATTTTGGGAAGAAAGGCAAGTTGAGCCTTAGGTTCATAGGACCATTTGAGATTCTGAGGCGAGTCGGTGAAGTGGCGTACGAGGTAGCGTTACCTCCTGAACTTGAGCACATTCACAACGTGTTTCATGTGTCAGTATTACGGCCGTATAAACCAGACTACAAGCACGTTATCTCCTATGAACCAATCCAAGTCGAGAAAGACTTATCGTACGAGGAAGTTCCTGTCCAGATACTAGATAGAAAGGAACAGAAGCTAAGGAATAAAATCATCCATTCCGTTAAGATTCTCTGGAGGAATCACGCAGTTAAAGAAGCTACGTGGGAACTAGAAGAGAAAATGAGAGCGAATTATCCCTTTTTATTTGAGCAGCCTTATTTTTTTACAATTCTGAGGAGGGAATTTTTATAAGGGGGGAGGGATGTAATGACCATGAATTATAAACTCCTTATTAAATAAATATGTGATTTAATTTTTATGAGTTAGTTTTGTAAGCCTATTTAAACCTTATGTGGGTATGTGAATTTATGAAATGATTAAAGGGAGTAACTAATAATTATTTAAATTAGTGGACTAACTCTAAGAGGTTGATATCAAAGAATTGATTGGATTCATAATGATTAAATATTCAATCTATTTGAATATAGTGACATGATTTGAACATATTGATTCATTTCAATTATGGGTATATCACCACTATAGAAATTAAATTATATCATATAGAACTTGTGTGGTGATAGAATTTGGAACTGGCTTGAAGCTAACCCATTTTAGCACTGCCAGGGACCGACGCAGCTACGCCCTCCCAATAGTACAAAATGGTGCCGCTGCGCTAGTGATCAGTCTGAGACAGTTAGTTTCTTCTGTGGAAATGAAATGGAGCACTTTATTGTAGGTGTAACATTATTAAATCATATGGATAAATGTACATTATGTTGATATGAGGTATCAAGTAGTACAAGAAATCTCATGTGATCTTTAATACATAAGTAATTAAAATAGCTGTGTAAATTAGAAACTGGGAAAGGAATTAGATGTTAAATAAACATTAATATTAAATAATGTTATTATGTGTTTATAAGAGTAGTAAAAAATAATTATGGAGATACCCGGACAATAATAACTAACTATGCTATTTTAATTGCGTGTATTTAATGTACATGAATTATATGATGTGAGTACATAAATAATCCTTAATTTCCTAATATGGTAACAATTGTACATTAAGATTTTATTTTTGGGAATTAAAAGAACCAAACCAAGCCTTAAATAACTTGTTGCTGAGATCTTGCTTTTGTCCCAAATTGAGAGTCACAATAGTACATGAACAATGACCTAAAACTAAAATACGTAACTTCTAAGTCTTGATCATTGGCTAGGAAGGTAGCTGGTGGTGGGTGGTTGAGCAACCCCTTGAGAACCAGTGTATTCTCCTTTTACATTCCAGCCTCAACCTTTCATGCAAAGCTAATTTCCAGTCCCAAGTTCTTATATAAATAATAGCCCAATTTTTAGAGTTTACGTTGATTTTGTTTCCTTGTGGAACCTCTGAGAAATTGAATTCGAGTGTGTGTTGTCCAAAGAAGAGGCTAGCAATCTCAGACGAAAGAAACTAAGTTTATTAAGCTTCAAGAGGTATAAAATCATAAAATTTTGTTCTTAGTTGGGTTTGTCAAATTCTTAGGAATTACTTGAAATTCTTTGTTAATCAATGTGAATTAACATGTTATAATGTGTTTATGAAGTATGTTTACATGTTTGAACTCTTAATTGATGGATTGGAACATGTTTAAATTAAAAAGAATCATGTTGGGTAAGGCTCTACAAAATAGAGTCTGTTTCTGCTTCTGGTCCCGACATGGCGCAGCTGCGCCCTATTTGTACTAGGGTGCAGCGCAGCTGCGCCAAGTCTGCACCAGAGCTTTTGTTTTCTGTTTCGTTTTTGTTCGTGCTAACTTGTTAGTACATTGTTAGAACAAGCTTGTAAACTGTTTTAACATAAATATGTAAGTATATGCATGTAGTATGAACAAGTATAACATATGATTGACACAATACTTATGGTTTTAAAATGAAAATTATAGTTTCAAAAGTGAAGTTTGCCACGAACACCTCATGTGAGCATTCTAACTTTATAAACATGATAATATGGTTTATATTGACACGAAATGCAAGACTAAAGTGATTAAACCCACTAGCATACATGATTGAAAGTTAAAACTATTTCAAAGATAAGAAACTTAAGACTTTTCAAAGTGAACTTGACCAAGACTTTTATCTTGTAAGTTCTGACCATTTGAGCATGTATATGTGGCTTTAATATATGTTTCAAATGAATAAGAGTTAGATGTCGAGATGCCTTATATGTACTATGTGACAGCCCCAAGTCCGGGTCCCAAATCACCGCGGATCTGGTACAATCATTCTATAACTATTGCGGAAGATATAAACATAAATTGCTTATACATTAAACTTACACACTTTTCCCCAAGGTCGAGTAACCTTAACTTATACACAATACATAACTTATTTAACTTACAATAATATTAATATACAATACTTATACAAATTTAGCTGTACACAAATACTAAAGCTGGAACTGTCTTTGACCTTTCCTTGTATCCGACGTATTCGCCTTAATCTGCAATGTTTTATCATGATATAGCAATGGTGAGCATGAAAGTTGCCCAACAAGTTTAAATTTATTTAAGGATATATCATGATTGAAAGAGTTTGAATAATAAGCTGGCTAAAATTCATCAATATAGTTGTGTATTAGCATGAACAAATTTTTGACTGAACAAGTATTAAACATGAATAAATATATCTGGACCGAATTGTAATGAAGGTGATCAGACTTTCATACCTGACTTATACATGCAATATGTACAGAGTACAATTCTACAATGGCAATCAGCAATGATTATCCATAAGCATATCTGAATGAAACAACTCTAAGTAGAGTTAAGTAAAACTTGCCTGTTTCGTTGATTATTGTTACGCATTATAATAAGCTTTGTCTAATCGAAGACCTAATATATAAATAATATCGATATACAAATTAGGATAATATCATCATAGTTATTTAAAATAACCTAAACACATAGCACATAACCCTATAAGTCTATACACCACATAAAACCTAACCTCAAGTCAAATTTTGATAGTTTGAGTCGAGTTCGACATAATTCTAACATCCCAACGGTCTAGTCGGACAATTCATGAGTTTAAGTTCAATTAAACTCTGTCTTAACACTTAACAATTATCTTAGATAATCATATTATTAATCAAAATAATTTTCCAAGTCTCATAATAATTTTTAAATAATTATTATCATTTATCGTGAATTTTTAATCATTAATATCGTATTTATCTAAATTAAATACGACAATATTCTATTATCATTAATATTTATCTATTATCAAATATTAATGAAATACATGTCATAATATTATAATATATTTATAATATCACAAATTATTTTTAATACCTTAAAATCACCTTTATATAATTTTTAAACAATTAAATTCATTATCCGGTAATCAATATTAATATAAAAATATTAATATTTTCATGACAAAATATCAAAACTTATATTTTATAACTTAAAATATTTTTATACCAAACTTAAATCATTTTTATATAATTTTTAAATCATTAATTCTATTTTTTCATAATTTATTTAATATATTTATTAAATAAATTAATTATCATTAATATTAATTAATTAAAGAAATTCCTCAAAAAATATTTTAAAAGTCATTAAAAATAACTTAAAATATTTTCTTATACCATAATATAATTTTTCATGATTTTTTATGTATTAAAATCATTTTTAAATAATATTTTTAATATTATAATTAAATAAATTAAATACTATTTATATTCCAAAAATATTAAATATTTATGAAATAAACTCAAAAAAATTAAAAACTATTTTTCAAACTTTAAAATAATTTTTCAAAATTTATTTTGTATTTTTAATAATTTAAAACTATTTTTCACTAATTATTTATTAAAATAATTAATTTCTGAAAAATAAGTGTCACTAAAGGACCCTATAGCGATAGAACCATCGCTATAGGTGTTCTTGAGCATGTTCTTGGCCAAACCCAGAATTTATGTCAGTGTTCGAGATTGGTGGTTTGACCATCATTTGATCTATGATCCTAAGTTTTTCTGGGCTGGATAAAGTGTTGATGATGTAGTATGGATGTAATACTACAACTAGGAACTAATTCCCTAGCCAAACTATATCAGATCTGATCATTATAAGCCTCACAAAAGCATGTCAAAGGTTGTTCTTCATTTCTAGGTTACCCAGAAATGAAGAACAGTTCATGGTTCTCACTTTGAGCACTTGTATCTTACGGTTCCAGGACTTCTTAATGTGATATAAAGTGACTAACTTGTAGTATTGATGACAGGGAACAACACCATATCACTAGATCATTCTAACATCACCAAATACAATTAATCAAATCTGGTCAAAGTAGTCATCAGGAACCAGGTCTTGAATTTTCTGGGTTTTCCAGAAAGTTCTTAAGGCTGATCGGTCAATGTAGTTTGACTATTATTACCTACGATTATGTTAAGGACCTGAGTGAACTAAAGACTTCAGCATGTAGTCTTCATGTCTGGCTACACGATCTAACCAACAACATGACCTAAATCATTACTAGAAGCAAGATCAAAGGCTGATAAAACGCTTGTCAGACTTTCTGGGTAATCTGGGTTATCCAGATTTGTCCGGTCATGGTCGGTCAACGACCTTTGACCACCAATAACTTGAAATCTAGGCCTGATCTGAACATGATTCAAGTTCCAGTCTAAAGACCACATGGCATAGAACAGATACAAAACATAAAACACAACAAACATATAGCACACACGGATCTAGAAGCCCTGATATATGGCTGTTAGACAACTTTTTAGCCTTTTTCCAGATTTCTAAAAATGCTATTTTCGTGCATCTAAGTGTTATGGATCCATGATTCAACAACCCAGATCACTTATTAACACCCTCTAACACAACTTTAACCAACAACTTACAACAAATAACATAAGATCTCATGATTTTGAAATTTTAGGGTTTATACCTTCTAAGCTTTGATTCTTGATTCTGATCTATGGAGTCTGATCTTGTTAAGCTATGGCTTGATAATTACTTATCTCATCACTCTATATCAGTCTTACTCCCGAATTTTTAGAGAGAGAAGGGAGTTGGCAAGCATGTCAAGTAAAGTAAGTTACTTTACTTACTTTATATTTTGATTTTTTTGATTCAATGAATTTTGCTAGCTATGTTGGCTGATACAAGAGATAATAGGCACATGCTAAGGTTTAGGGTTGCTCACTAACTTCATTAGGACAACACTTGCAAGTTAAGTCAAATAATGCAATAAGGGTATCAAGGTCATTTTGCACCCAAACTTAATGGCGACATGGTCTTTTGCCCTAACCCTTAGGGTTTAGGGTTTGAACCCTTAGGGTTTAAAAATAAAATTATAGGATTTCTAAATTAAGTTTCCAAAATAGAAAATTAATATTTCTAAATTATAATTAGAATTTTCTAATTATATTAAAATTTCCTAATCATAATTTAAATCTTGCTAATTAGGATTAGTATTTCCTAATTAAAATTGCTAATTTAGCAATTAGGGTCAAAATTAGTCATTAGGGTTTATAACCCACTAATTAGGGTTTTAAATAGAAAAATAATCTTTCTAATTTAGAAATTACATTTCCTAATTAGATTAGGGTTTCCTAATTACTTATAACTTGAAAATTAGGATTAACGTTTCCTAATTAACATTACAATTATTAAATTAACAATTAGGTTTTCCCTAATTATAAATTAGGGTTTCTAATCCCAAAATTAGGGTTTAAAAATTTGAAATTAGGGTTGCTAAATAATTAAGCTTTAGCCTAATTAATATTATAATTAATAGTACTTGAGCATTATAATTATCCTTTAAGTTCCCAGATTAGGGTTTTAAATTTCTGAATTAGGGTTTTGGATTCCCGAAACTAAAATTAGGGTTTCTAGAACCGGTTTAAGGGTTTCTTGTTAATCGCTAGGGTTTTCTAACCGAACGTTGACGTTCTTAATATATACCTAGGGTTTGACACTGATAGAATTTATCTGGTCAAATCTTGACCCTTAACCACATTCTGAACAAATAAATGACCACATACACAGAACATATTCACGTATACCCTTAATCCTGAATAATTCACCTAAATCCTTCACAAAATTTTGAAATCCTCAAAATTTCTTCTCAAAAATATCAAACGCATACACTTATTTTCTGTCTAGGTTCCAATATTGAACCCTAAATAAATCAATTATAATTTTTAAATTTTTTCTAAATTCTCAGGTTGTCACATACTAAGTTGACTTAGTGTAAAAATTCAAAGAAAGTTAGAATGAGGAAGCTAATGTCATCAAGTAATGAGTAAAGTACGTTATGACCATGCAAGCATGTATATTAGGACTCATTATGCCTATAGATATATTGGCATGAGCATCATTTGGTTAAAGTATGGTTTTCACCTATGCACACATATTCATGAAAAAGGAAATCTCTAAAAAATGAACTATGTGAGTAAAGTATACATGTGTTGTTTACACACAAGCATGAACTTAATTTTTGCTTAAAGTATAAGTGAATAGAGGTGTTAGAGTTGGACAGAAGCAGGAAGTGCAAAAACTCAACCTTGGTCTGGCCAGGGGACAGCGCAGCTGCACCGTCCCTAAGCCTAGACCAGGCGCAGCTGCGCCATCCTGTAGTCATGATTAGATTCTGTTTTTGATTCTGAAATTCAAGGCATGCTTATATGATTTCTTTACCTTGTAATATATGACCAATATGTTATGTAATGTGTTAAGAAGCATGCTATGTGATGATTTGATTCTTGTAAGTGTAGACTCATATTAGTTTACACATACTAATTGAAAAGACAGACTCGTTAATGTTAGGTCGTTTCAATGCAAATTAATTAAAGAGCAAACATGCAAGTTTTCCTAACTTACACAACTTTGGATTTTGTGCAAGTTCTTGAATTTCATGTGATTCGTATGTTCTTGAATTTCATGTGATTCGTATGTTCTTGAATTTCATGTGATTCGTATGTCAAATTCTTAGGAATTACTTGAAATTCTTTGTTAATCAATGTGAATTAATTAATTCACATTGATTAACAAAGAATGTTATAACATGCTATAATGTGTTTATGAAGTATGTTTACAAGTTTGAACTCTTAATTGATGGATTGGAACATGTTTAAATTAAAAAGAATTATGTTGGGTAAGGCTCTGCAAAATAGAGTCTGTTTCTGCTTCTGGTCCCGACATGGCTCAGATGCGCCCTATTTGTACTAGGGTGCAGCGCAGCTGCGCCAGGTCTGCACCAGAGCTTTTGTTTTCTGTTTCGTTTCTGTTCGTGCTAACTTGTTAGTACATTGTTAGAACAAGCTTGTAAACTGTTTTAACACACACATGTAAGCATATGCATGTAGTATGAACAAGTATAACATATGATTGACACAATACTTATGGTTTTAAAATGAAAATTATAGTTTCAAAAGTGAAGTTTGCCACGAACACCTCATGTGAGCATTCTAACTTTATAAACATGATAATATGGCTTATATTGACACGAAATGCAAGACTAAAGTGATTAAACCCACTAGCATACATGATTGAAAGTTAAGACTATTTCAAAGATAAGAAACTTAAGACTTTTCAAAGTGAACTTGACCAAGACTTTTATCTTATAAGTTCTGACCATTTGAGCATGTATATGTGGCTTTAATATATGTTTCAAATGAATAAGAGTTAGATATCGAGATGCCTTATATGTACTATGTGACAGCCCCAAGTCCGGGTCCCAAATCACCACGGATCTGGTACAATCATTCTATAACTATTACGGAAGATATAAACATAAATTGCTTATACATTAAACTTACATAGTTTTCCCCAAGGTCGAGTAACCTTAACTTATACACAATACATAACTTATTTAACTTACAATAACATTAATATACAATACTTATACAAATTTAGCTGTACACAAATACTAAAGCTGGAACTGTATTTGACCTTTCCTTGTATCCGACGCATTCGCCTTAATCTGCAATATTTTATCATGATATAGCAATGGTGAGCATGAAAGTTGCCCAACAAGTTTAAATTTATTTAAGGATATATCATGATTGAAAGAGTCTGAATAATAAGCTGGCTATAATTCATCAATATAGTTATGAATTAGCATGAACAAATTTTTGACTGAACAAGTATTAAACATGAATAAATATATCTGGACCGAATGGTAATGAAGGTGATCAGACTCTCATACCTGACTTATACATGCAATATGTACAGAGTACAATTCTACAATGGCAATCAGCAATGATTATCCATAAGCATATCTGAATGAAACAACTCTAAGTAGAGTTAAGTAAAACTTGCCTGTTTCGTTGATTATCGTTATGCATTATAATAAGCTTTGTCTGATCGAAGACCTAATATATAAATAATATCGATATACAAATTAGGATAATATCATCACAGTTATTTAAAATAACCTAAACACATAGCACATAACCCTATAAGTCTGTACAACACATAAAACCTAACCTCAAGTCAAGTTTTGATAGTTTGAGTCGAGTTCGACACAATTCTAACATCCCGACGGTCTAGTCAGACAATTCATGAGTTTAAGTTCAATTAAACTCTGTCTTAACACTTAACAATCATCTTAAATAATCATATTATTAATCAAAATAATTTTTCAAGTCTCATAATAATTTTTAAATAATTATTATCATTTATCGTGAATTTTTAATCATTAATATCGTATTTATCTAAATTAAATACGACAATATTCTATTATCATTAATATTTATCTATTATCAAATATTAATGAAATACATGTCATAATATTATAATATATTTATAATATCACAAATTATTTTTAATACCTTAAAATCACCTTTATATAATTTTTAAACAATTAAATTCATTATCCGGCAATCAATATTAATATAAAAATATTAATATTTTCATGACAAAATATCAAAAGTTATATTTTATAACTTAAAATATTTTTATAACAAACTTAAATCATTTTTATATAATTTTTAAATCATTAATTCTATTTTTCCATAATTTATTTAATATATTTATTAAATAAATTAATTATCATTAATATTAATTAATTAAAGAAATTTCTCAGAAAATATTAAAAGTCATTAAAAATAACTTAAAATATTCTTGTTATACCATAATATAATTTTTCATGATTTTTTATGTATTAGAATCATTTTTAAATAATTTTTTTAATATTATAATTAAATAAATTAAATACCATTTATATTCCAAAAATATTAAATATTTATGAAATATACTCAAAATAATTAAAAACTATTTTTCAGACTTTAAAATAATTTTTCAAAATTTATTTTGTATTTTTAATAATTTAAAACTATTTTTCTCTAATTATTTATTAAAATAATTAATTTTCGAAAAATAAGTGTCACTAAAGGACCCTATAGCGACAGAACTGTCGCTATAGGTGTTCTTGAGCATGTTCTTGGCCAAACCCAGAATTTATGTCAGTGTTCGAGATTGGTGGTTTGACCATCATTTGATCTATGATCCTAAGTTTTTCTGGGCTGGATAAAGTGTTGATGATGTAGTATGGATGTAATACTACAACTAGGAACTAATTCCCTAGCCAAACTATATCAGATCTGATCATTATAAGCCTCACAAAAGCATGTCAAAGGTTGTTCTTCATTTCTAGGTTACCCAGAAATGAAGAACAGTTCATGGTTCTCACTTTGAGCACTTGTATCTTACGGTTCCAGGACTTCTTAATGTGATATAAAGTGACTAACTTGTAGTACTGATGACAGGGAACAACAGCATATCACTAGATCATTCTAACATCACCAAATACAATTAATCAAATCTGGTCAAAGTAGTCATCAGGAACCAGGTCTTGAATTTTCTGGGTTTTCCAGAAAGTTCTTAAGGCTGATCGGTCAACGTAGTTTGACCATTATTACCTATGATTATGTTAAGGATCTGAGTGAACTAAAGACTTCAGCATGTAGTCTTCATGTCAGGCTACACGATCTAACCAACAACATGTCCTAAATCATTACTAGAAGCAAGATCAGAGGCTCATAAAACGCTTGTCAGACTTTCTGGGTAATCTGGGTTATCCAGATTTTTCCGGTCATGGTCGGTCAACGACCTTTGACCACCAATAACTTGAAATCTAGGCCTGATCTGAACATGATTCAAGTTCCAGACTAAAGACCACATGGCATAGAACAGATACAAAACATAAAACACAACAAACATATAGCACACACGGATCTAGAATCCCTAACATATGGCTGTTAGATAACTTTTCAACCTTTTTCCAGATTTCTAAAAATACTATTTTCGTGCATCTACGTGTTATGGATCCATGATTCAACAACCCAGATCACTTATTAACACCCTCTAACACAACTTTAACCAACAACTTACAACAAATAACATAAGATCTCATGATTTTGAAATTTTAGGGTTTATACCTTCTAAGCTTTGATTCTTGATTCTGATCTATGGATTCTGATCTTGTTAAGCTATGGCTTGATAATTACTTATCTCATCACTCTATATCAGTCTTACTCCCGAATTTTTAGAGAGAGAAGGGAGTTGGCAAGCATGTCAAGTAAAGTAAGTTACTTTACTTACTTTATATTTTGATTTTTTTGATTCAATGAATTTTGCTAGCTATGTTGGTTGATACAAGAGATAATAGGCACATGCTAAGGTTTAGGTTTGCTCACCAACTTCATTAGGACAACACTTGCAAGTTAAGTCAAATAATGCAATAAGGGTATCAAGGTCATTTTGCACCCAAACTTAATGGCGACATGGTCTTTTGCCCTAACCCTTAGGGTTTAGGGTTTGAACCCTTAGGGTTTAAAAATAAAATTATAGGATTTCTAAATTAAGTTTCCAAAATAGAAAATTAATATTTCTAAATTATAATTAGAATTTTCTAATTATATTAAAATTTTCTAATCGTAATTTAAATCTTGCTAATTAGGATTAGTATTTCCTAATTAAAATTGCTAATTTAGCATTTAGGGTCAAAATTAGTCATTAAGGTTTATAACCCACTAATTAGGGTTTTAAATAGAAAAATAATCTTTCTAATTTAGAAATTAGATTTCCTAATTAGATTAGGGTTTCCTAATTACTTATAACTTGAAAATTAGGATAGCATTTCCTAATTAACATTACAATTATTAAATTAACAATTAGGTTTTCCCTAATTATAAATTAGGGTTTCTAATCCCAAAATTAGGGTTTAAAAATTTGAAATTAGGGTTTGCTAAATAATTAAGCTTTAGCCTAATTAATATTATAATTAATAGTACTTGAGCATTATAATTATCCTTTAAGTTCCCAGATTAGGGTTTTAAATTTCTGAATTAGGGTTTCAGATTTCCGAAACTAAAATTAAGGTTTCTAGAACCAGTTTTAGGGTTTCTTGTTAATCGCTAGGGTTTTTCTAACCGAACGTTGACATTCTTAATATATACCTAGGGTTTGACACTGATAGAATTTATCTGGTCAAATCTTGACCCTTAACCACATTCTGAACAAATAAATGACCATATACACAGAACATATTCACGTATACCCTTAATCCTGAATAATTTGCCTAAATCCTTCACAAAATTTTGAAATCCTCAAAATTTCTTCTCAAAAATATCAAACGCATACACTTATTTTCTGTCTAGGTTCCAATATTGAACCCTAAATAAATCAATTATAATTTTTAAAATTTTTCTAAATTCTCAGGTTATCACATACTAAGTTGACTTAGTGTAAAAATTCAAAGAAAGTTAGAATGAGGAAGCTAATGTCATCAAGTAATGAGTAAAGTACGTTATGACCATGCAAGCATGTATAATAGGACTCATTATGCCTATAGATATATTGGCATGAGCATCATTTGGTTAAAGTATGGTTTTCACCTATGCACACATATTCATGAAAAAGGAAATCTCTAAAAAATGAACTATGTGAGTAAAGTATACATGTGTTGTTTACACACAAGCATGAACTTAATTTTTGCTTAAAGTATAAGTGAATAGAGGTGTTAGAGTTGGACAGAAGCAGGAAGTGCAAAAGCTCAACCTTGGTCTGGCCAGGGGACAGCGCAGCTGCGTCGTCCCTAAGCCTAGACCAGGCGCAGCTGTGCCATCCTGTAGTCATGATTAGATTCTGTTTTTGATTCTGAAATTTGAGGCATGCTTATATGATTTCTTTACCTTGTAATATATGACCAATATGTTATGTAATGTGTTAAGAAGCATGCTATGTGATGATTTGATTCTTGTAAGTGTATACTCATATTAGTTTACACATACTAACCGCCAGAATTTGTAGGAACGACTGATCCGATAGTTGCGCAAACATGGATCAAGGAGATCGAAAAAGCTTTCATTATAGCTCGCGTGGGCGAAGATCAAAAGACGGTGTTTGCTACATATATGATGAGGGGAGAAGCAAACTATTGGTGGGAGGCTAATCAGCAGAGGGCTGGCGAAGGAACGATAACATGGGATAGGTTTAAGACACTGTTCTTCGAGAACTATTTCCCGAAGAGCATGAAGAATAGGATGGAAGTGAAGTTCCTAAAGTTAAAATAAGGGGATATGACGGTGGCGCAATACGCAGCTAAGTTTAACGAACTAGCACGATTTACGGAGCACCAAGTTAGGGATGAGGAAAGGAAGGCAATACGCTTCGAGCAAGGGCTGAAGCCATGACTGTACAATAAGGTATCAGTTCTCTAAATTGATTCCTTTGCGACATTGTTAGAGAAGGCAATCATTACGGAAGGTGGCAGTGAGGCCTTAAGTCTATATCATAAGGAGAAGAAAAATAAGAACACTAGGAGTGAGTATTGTGGAGGAAGCAGCAGCAGAGGGAGTAACTCCGGAAAGAGGAAATGGGAAAACAACAACAACAATATAAACAATAATCAAGGTGAGAGTCACCATGGAAACTTTAAGAAAAGGACTGAAGCTTGTAACAAGTGTGGGAGGAGTCATCAAGGGGAGTGCTGGAAAGGAAAGATCACGTGTTATAATTGCGGCCAAGAGGGACACATATCGCCAAATTGCCCAAAGCCAAAGAAGATTAGAGGATGTTTTGCTTGTGGATCAACAGAGCACCAGATAAAGGATTGCCCAAAGAAAGGAAGTGGGGGAACTGGCAGAGGCCAGGGAGGAGGAAGCAAGTTAATGATTGGTGGACCCGCGTAACCCAACCGATTGACCGCTCGAACCTTTAACATGACCGTCCAGGACGCAGTAGCTGCGAAGGACGTGGTGTCAGGTATAATCCTAATCAATAATATAAATGCTTATGTATTATTTGATTCGGGTGCCACCTGTTCTTTTATATCTGAAGAGTTTGTAGTAGAAGTTGCGAATAAGAAAATAATCCCTGTAGAATACGTTTATCGAAATTGTCACGCAAACATTAAAGAACATGAACTAAGCGTAGACTTGATTCCTACTAGACTGGGAGAATTTGACGTAATACTGGGAATGGATTGGTTATATAACCATGCGGCGGTAATTAACTGTCAGAACAAGTGTGTGAACCTTCAGACTCTGAGAAAGTCTAAGGTAGTGTTTTATGGTAGCTCATCGCTTAAGCAATCGTGTTGCGTTACGATGATGCAGGCCAAGAAATTATTAAGGAAAAGATGTATAGGTTATTTAGCTTACATCGTAGATACTAGGAAAAAGGGAGTAGAAATTAAAGACATATCCGTTGTAAATGAATTTTAACATGTGTTTCCGGACGATCTGCCTGGTCTTCCGCCAGACAGAGAAATCAAATTCGTAATAGACTTAGTACCGGGAATGACACTGATTTCGAAAGCTCCATATCGTATGGCGCTGGTAGAAATGAAGGAATTGATTATACATCTTCAAGAGTTATTAGATAAGGGGTACATTCGACCGAGTGTGTCTCCTTGGGGAGCACCAGTATTATTCGTTAAGAAAAAGGACGGATCGATGTGGCTCTGTATCAATTATCGGGAATTGAACAGAGTAACGATCAAGAACAGATATCCGCTACCGAGGATAGACGACTTATTTGATCAACTAAAGCAGAGCTTTCTAGTTAATCTCGATTGGCTAAAAATATTTAAATTTAAAGCAAGAATGAGCATTTGATTGCCCAGCAAGTAATAACAACAATAAATATTAGCTGAAAGGATTAAATATTTTCTTTGAATGACCCTTCTACAACGAATCAATAGTTGTGAAGTAAGCTGAACCAATAATAACAGCATATCAATTCTATATCACATTTTTGAAACTACGTATTGACTATAAATGGAGATCAGTTGACAGACTATGAACATTGTTTTCTATTTTTGAAAAGGTTAAACATAAATTCATCTGTAAACCGTCATAACTTACAGGCACGGGGGTGATCAGCCCGTTATGCCTTGTATTGATCAATACTACATGCAAGAACGAGATTATCGTTCATCTTATCCGCCTTTGGCGCACAAAAGTTTCCCATGTACGGGATGTTCAAACTTAGTTGGGAATCTGAACCAAAATAATCTAGTTGGATACAATAAAGTTCTATCTTGGTCAACAATATTTTTAAGTTTATGTCTAGCTGAATCAAATAGCTTAGACGGCTGTTTAAGTCAATATATACATACTGAAAACTTATAAGTATGTATCAACATGTGATTAAATACAATGATTATCCAAGTGAGGACACTTGTCTAACTATATTTAGAAATTAACGAACAAAATAAATATCTAAATTATACACTAATACTGTGTTGATAAACAATGATCGGATAATTTAAGAACTTGTATGAATACAAAGATTGGATACATAATCGATAACAATAGAGTTAATAATCTGGCATAATGATAATATAATTCTGAAACTTTCTTACTCATGTCCATTGCATAAAGTAAATGCAAAGTTAGGATACTTGTCTAAGCTGCTGCTTACAATACGCAACTTAGTTTTATCTTTTATATAGCAACCTATAATTAGTAAGATCATTTTATCGATTAGAATAACATATCATAACACATAATACTGCTTCTTGCAGTCAGCACATAACCTAATCACATTGTCACACATGCTTAACAGTCATTGAATCACAAACAGAAACGTATCTAATCAAATTATCTAAGTCTAGATCAATTTCTAAAACATGTCGGTATACCGACAGCTTTATTGGGTAATTATCGAGTCTAAGACTCTATCTTGTAGTTCAATAATTATAAATATCAGTCATATTATTTTTCATAGCCTTATAATAATTTTTAAATAATTATTATAATTTATCATGATTTTTCAAACACCGAAATCATTATTAAATGATTTAAATATTAAATAATTCTATTATCATTAATATTTAATTAATATTAAGCTATTAATGAAACCATTGCCAAAATATTAAGGTTATTTATAATAACTCAAAATATTTTTAAAGTATTAATATTACCCTTAAATAATTTTTAGAACAATTAAAATCATTTTTAAATAATTGTAATTAATATTTAAGTATTAATGTATTATTTATTAAAATATTAAAAGTCATTAATTATAACTTAAAATATTTTTAATTCATTTATTTCCTTTTTAAATGATTTTTAAATTAATAAAACCATTTTTAAATTATTTATTTAATGTTATTATTAAATAACTCTAATATCATTTCATATTAAATTATTAATGAAATTTACCTTTAAATATTAAAAGTTATATTTTATAACTTCAAATATTTTTAAACTATTTATTTTCATTTAAAATAATTTTTATAATATTAAAATCATTTTTAATTAATTTATTTAATATAATTGTTAGATAAATCTAATATCACTAATATTAAATAATTAATGAAATTTGTCTTAAAATATTAAAAGTTATATTTTATAACTTAAAATATTATTAAATACCTTTTTATTATTTAAAATGATTTTAAATATAATAAAAACATTTTTAATTAATTTATTTAATACATTTATTAAATAAATTAAATATTAATAATATCCAAATAAATATTAATATTTATAAAAAATATGTCAAATTATTAAAAGTTAATTTTTATAACTTAAAATAATTTTTAAAACTATTTTTGGAATTTTTAATAATTAATTTCTATTTTTAAATAATTTTTGAAAAATAAATTAATTAAAATTAAATAAATTGTCGCTATAGCTTTTAGCGACAGAAAGTGTAGCCTTTGGTGTTCTTGAGTTCTCAAGAACATTCATAGCCAGTTTCGAGGTAGCTAGTTTGACCATGAATCATGAACTGTGTAATGTGTTTCTAGGCATGTTGCTGGTCAGAGCTTGTAGTACTAATGTCAAACTACAAGATTCAACAACAAACATGGCCAACAAGCATGAAACCAAAGGAGATCTGTGTTAGGTTTTGTGAAAATCAAAGTAACAATCAAATTGCAAAAAATAGCGGAGGCATAATAAAATCAGATTTTAAAATTTTTCACAAACCAATTACCCGGATCATCCTTTATGCATATTGTGAGAGCCCCAGATCTCGGTCCCAAATCACCAAGGAGCTGGTACAATCATTCTATAACTATTACGGAAGATATAAACATAAATTGCTTATACAATACATTTACACACTAATCCCAAGGTCGAGTAACCTTCACATAAACATAATTCATTATCCTATCTGACATACAACATTATTATCATACTATACTATTACATTTCTAGCTGCACATATTATCCCAAGCTGGACTTGGTCTTGTCCTTTCCTGTATTCGACGTATTCGGCTTAATCTGCAATGTTAAATCATGATATAGTAAGGGTGGGCAATAAGTTTACCAGCAAGTTTAAGTTCAATAAATTAAGGAGATATCATGATTGAAAGAATTGAACAAAAGCTGGCTACAGTTCTATAATATAATTGTGAACTAGCATGAACAAATTTTTCATAGCTGAACAAACATTGAACATGAATATATATATATATATATATATATATATATATATATATATATATATATATATATCTGGACCGAATGGTAACAAAGGTGATCAGCCTTTCATACCTGATGAATACATGTAGTATGCACAGAGTGTGATTTAATAATTCTTTGACATGGCAATCAGAAATGATTAACCGCAAGTATATATGAATAAACAACTCGAGGTCGAGTTAAGAAAAACTTGCATGTTCCGTTGATTATCGTTACGCATTTTAATAAGCTTTGTCTGAACCTAATATATACATAATATCGATATACAAATTAGAATAATATCATCACAATATTTAAAATAACTTAAACACATTATCACATAACCCTATCAATCTATAACACGCATAGGACTAACCTCAAGTCAAACTTTTACAGTCTGAGACGAGTTCGGTTCAATTCTGATATCCCGACGGCCTAGTAGGATAAATATCGAGTTTAAGTTCTATTAAACTCTGCCTAAACACTTAACAATTATCTTAGATAATTATATTATCAATCAAAATATTTTTCATAAGCTCGTAATAATTTCCAAATAATTATTATCATTTAAAATGATTTTTCAATCATTAATATCATATTTATTAATATTTATCATTAATATTAATTTAATACTAAATATTAATGAAAATATAACATAATATTATAATATATTTATAATATATCAAAGTATTTTTAATTAATACCTTAAAATCATATTTATATGATTTTTAAACAATTAAATATATTATCCGATAATTGCTTTTAATATTAAAATATTAATATTTTCATGACAAAATATCAAAAGTTATATTTTATAACTTAAAATATTTTTATAACACTTAAATCATTTTTATATGATTTATAAATCATTAATTTTATTTTTCCACAATTTATTTAATATATTTATTAAATAAATTAATCATCATTAATATTAATTAAATAATAAAATTCATCATAAAATATTAAAAGTCATTAAAAATAACTTAAAATATTTTCTTATACCATAATATAATTTTTTATGATTTTTCAAGTATTAAAATTATTTTTAAATAATTTATTTACTATTATAATTAAATAAATTAAATACCATTTATATTCCAAAAATATTAAATATTTATGAAATATACTCAAAATAAATAAAAAACAAATTTTTAGACTTGAAAATAATTTTTAAGAATTTATTTTGTGTTTTTAATAATTAAAAACTATTTTTATCTATTTATTAATTAAAGTAATTAATTTCCTGAAATTATCTGTCGCTAAAGGTACCATAGGTGACACAAGCGTCGCTAATGGTGTTCTTGATCTGTTCTTCATCAAGCCCAGAACTTCATGTTAGTGTACAAGGTGCCACGTTTGACCGGTTGCAATTTATGGATCTTGATGTTTTCCGTCCGTTTTAAGGCATCAATGTTATAGTAATGATATTACCCTACAAGCATCAACAACCTTTATGGAAATAAAGCATCATAACAGAGAGATTCAAGCCTCACAAAACATGTCAGACGCTGTTCTTGAGTTTCTGGGTTGCCCAGAAACTCAATCAGTGCTAGGGTCCTACTTTGCAGCCTTAAATCATAGCTTTCTGGATTCTGTTTGTGTGATCTTAATGTTTAATCATGTAGTCCTCATGTCAGGGTACAATACTATATCATCATATCAGTATAACAACAACACTAAATGAAGATCTGATCCTGTCAAACTACCTGTCAGGAAACGCCCGTTGAAGTTCTAGGTTACCCAGAATCTTCTTCCGTCGTGATGGTCAACACTAGTTTGACCCTAATTTAATCCGATTCCGTGTACAATCTGGGAGTTCTAGAGGCATGAACGGGTAGCCCACATGTCAGTCTACATAAATATAACAACAACATGACCAAACGTATTAACAGTAGCAAGATCAATGACCTTGAAAATCTTGTCAGAAATTCTGGGAAATTTCTGGGTTGCCCAGAAACAAAGTTCGTGATCGGTCAACGAGGTTTGACCGTTGATAACTTGCACTATAAACATGATATAAACCTGATTTCAATTCCAGATCCTAGTCCACATGGCATACTACAGATCTATAACATAAAACACCATTAACACTTAACACATAAAGATCTAGAGGCTCTGACATATGACTGTCAGGCCATAGTTTTTTAGTTTTCCAGATTTGATAACTCTTCAATTTCGAGCACTTTTATGTTATGGATATGGGATCTAACAACCCAGATCACTAAATGACATCTTCTAACATAACTTTAACCAATAAACAACAACATCTAACATCAAATTCAAAGATTTTCAAGTTTAGGGTTTTATACCTTTTATGCTTTTGATTCTTGATTCTGATTCTTGTTATGTTCTTGGCAAGCTAAGAAGTGATCATGGCTTCACTTCTCACACCCACTCACTCTCCATCCAAAATTTTAAGATAGAGAAAGTTTAGGAGAACAATGAGAAAATAAAGTAACTTTTCTTACTTTAAATCTCTTATGATTTGATTCAATGTATGCAAATCTTGCTAGGTGACAAGTAAATATGATCTTGGATGATTTAATACACATGGGCTAAACTTTAGACTTGATGACTCACAAGATTTGCCATAGCTTTTACTTAACCTTTAAGAAAAGAGTATTTTAGACATTTCATATTTAATTTTAAAGGCATAATGGACATTTGCTACAACCCTTAGGGTTTGACTCTTAGGGTTTGACCCTTAGGGTTAAAACCTAAGGTTCTCAAAAATCAATTTTTTAATATTTTCAATTTAGGTTTTTAAAATAGAAAATTTAATATTTCTAAATTATAATTAGAATTTTCTAATTATATTAAAATTTACTAATCATTATTCAAGCTTGCTAATTAGGATTAATATTTTCTAATTAAAATTAAAATTACCTAATTACCAATTAGGGTTTCTAACGAAATAATTAGGGTTTAAAATTTTAAAATTAGGGTTTCTTAAATATTTATTAGAATTTCCCTAATAAGATTGTAATTAATACACTTAAGCCTTTATGCCCCTAAATTAGGGTTTTTCTGTGACGCCCCCAAAATTAGGTATACATCACCCATCTTGGGTCGTCAGATATAAAGTACAGAATATAAATACAACTTATTAATACAACTGTCGTGTACAATACGACAAAACATAAACTGCGAGTTTGAATACAAATATTATCTTCTAGAGAGTATTCATACTCAAAAGGAGTCCTCATTACATTTATTAACACACTATTACATAGAATAGTGAGGACTACTAACTAATACTATCATTCGAGCCATCACTCCGTTTCCCGACTTGCCCCAGCTACGTTCTCATTTCCTGAAGAGAACAGTGAAAGAAAGGGTGAGCTCAACTAGCCCAGTAAGAAATATTATGACTAAGATAATGCAGAATAAATTATCATTAGCCTTCAACAATGTTAAACTGATAAAATATAATAGACATCAAGTTTAACTGCAGCGGAACAAGCAATCCATTAAAAGAGTCAAGTAGAAAAGAAACTCTACTATCTTTTATGATTTAAAAGGTTTTTCAACACTGTTATCGCTGGGACTCAGCTTAATAAAATAATCCACATCATCGAATCACCCCTGCACTTCGGCCAAGGATATTCGTGTATTCATTAATGGTCATGATCATGCCAACAACTGTTCATCAATGCACTACGGGCCAATGAGGACTTTTACCACATCATTTGTAACATTACGGTCATGATTATACCGAATAATCCCTGGTCATAATCATACCAAGTCCATCTATGCACTACAGGCCACAGATGACTTTTAACATTTTATAAACATGCGAATGATGACAATGATATAAGAATTCAATAAAACAAGTTCAAGAATTAATTTATCCAAGAATTAACAACGTCCAAATTGTCAACATGATACTGCTTTGTGGAGTAAAATTAAAGAATGCTTAGAAGAATATTTTCATGAAAAGATACTGGATGAAACGCAATTATCAAGGATATTCCACAAATTTCATGGAGTATAGAAGTCAAAACTTAACCAACTGAGTACAATAAAGAATGGAATAACAAAAGAAATCACCATGCATGCGATAGACCGCACAAACAGGTTATTCCAACAGAATAATAAATAATGGAACCAGGTCCGGCGTAAACACACAGACAGGATATTCCGACAGAATAATAAATAATGGAACCAGGTCCGGCGTAAACGCACAGACAGGATATTCCGACAGAATAATAAATAATGGAACCAGGTCCGGTGTAAAACACACAGACAGGATATTCCAACAGAATAATAATAAAAACGGAACCAGGTCTGGTATAAAACACACAGATAGGATGTTCCAACAGAATAATAGAAGAATGTCACCAAGTATAGGGTAGACCGCGTATACAGGTTATTCCAACAGAATAATAAGAAATGGAATAACAACAGTTCTCTTCATGAATAAGAAAGAATAACACCCCTTACCGTTTTAAAGAAGAGCAGAAATAAGGAAGTAGTTAAGTAGCAGAATACTCTTCTTCTTCTCTCTCTATAGTTTCTCTCTATAGTTTCTCTCTCTAGAGTTCAGTGAATTCGTAAGAAATAATGAAGGAATGAGCTGCTATTTATAGAAAAATAGAATGCATAGTAACTAATCCATGAACGGTCCAGATTGATTACTTTAATCTGACGGTCCATATTTAAAGAAAAATCTTTTAAATAAAATAAAATATATTCTATTTATAGAATAACTTTAATAAAGTATTCTGTTTTATATAAAAAGATGTTTCTGTTTTATTACGTTAATAATACGAATAAAACAAAACGTCATTATCGCTAAATAATTCATATTATTAACTGACAATAATTGAATCAAACTGAGTGACTTCTCACATAAGCATTAATAATCAATACCGTGTGCTACTATGCAACCACACGTATTACTATACTTTTACTACCGAGTAGTTCAACAGTAACAATGGTAAAACTTCCGCCGTTATTTTTAATAAAATATTTTTGTCGTTTTCTCAATCCGACAATAATTCCGTTGTGGGGTCCACCAATGATTGTGTCGTTGTACGAATATTCCCTGTTAAAACGAATATTCCCTGACCAATCGAATATTATATAACAACTTGCGTACTTTGCAAGATTTATAAATATTACCCACAACTATAACATTATATCAAATTAACTCCATAATATTTAAAAATGATATTTATAGAAAATTCATCTTTATTTATAAAAGTTGGGGTCTTACAACCTCCCCTTCTTATAAAATTTCGCCCTCAAAATTAGGGTACATACTTGGTATGTCGAAGAGGTAAGGATACCTTGATTTCATTTCAGATTCTAACTCCCAAGTCATTTCCTCAACATCGTGGTTTCTCCACAAAACTTTGACTTGAGGTATAACCTTGGAGAGTAGAATATGCCTTCTTATCCAAGATTTGAACAGGAACTTCTTCATACGTCAAATCCTCTACTATTTCGTCCGGTTCTAACTCAATAATGTGGTTCGGGTCTTCCACATATTTGCGTAACATGGATATGTGAAAAACGTTATGAACACGAGACATACTTGGCGGTAAAGCGAGTCTATAAGCCACAGTTCCTACTCGATCGAGGATTAAAAATGGACCGATGAATCGAGGATTGAGCTTTCCTCTCTTTCCAAATCTCGTAACTCCTTTCCATGGAGCAACACGTAAGAACACATGATCTCCTACATCAAATTCCACGTCCTTTCGATGAAGATCAGCATAACTCTTTTATCGATCTTGTGAGGTTTTTATACGTTGTCGGATCGTTTGAATCTTTTCTGTAGTCATACGTACCAACTCCGGTCCCAACAACGTTGCTTCACCCACCTCATCCCAGCATACTGGAGAACGACATTTTCTTCCATACAATGCTTCGAATGGAGCCATGCCAATACTTGCTTGATAACTGTTGTTGTAGGAAAACTCCACCAATGGTAAGAACTTGTCCCAACTTCCCTTGAAGTCAAAGACACAAAGTCTTAATAGATCTTCAAGAGTTTGAATAGTCCTCTCGAATTGTCCGTCCGTCTAAGGATGATATGCTGAACTAAATCGTAAATCCGTGCCCATAGCTTTTTGTAAACTAACCCAAAATCGTGAAGTGAATCTTGGGTCTCGGTCAGAAACTATGGATACTGGCATACCATGCAGTCTTACAATCTCGTTTATGTACATACGAGCAAGACGTTCAAGTGTATAAGTTTCTCGTATCGGTAAGAAATGAGCAGACTTGGTCAATCGATCAACAATGACCCAAATCGCATCAATACCTTGAGAAACTCTAGGAAGACCGGTAACGAAATCTATGGTAATGTGCTCCCACTTCCATTCTGGAATTTCAAGTGGTTGCAATTGACCTTTTGGTACTTGATGCTCCGCTTTGACTCGTTGACAAGTTTGACACCTTGAGATAAACAATGCTATCTCTCTCTTCATATTGCTCCACCAAAATGTATGACGAAGATCATGATACATTTTGGTACTTCCAGGATGGATTGCAAACGGTGTGTTGTGCGCCTCCATCATGATTTCATACTTTAAATCAGGGTTGTTAGGAACACAAAGTCTGGAGTTGACTCGAAGTATTCCTTCTTCATCGATTCTTGCTTCCGGCATAGCACCTTCTTGCACTTTCTTCCTCATACGCATCAGCTCCAGGTCTGTAGCTTGAGCAGCTTTAACTTTATCGATTAAAGTCGGTTCTACTCGTATATTCGCCATCATCACATGGGTCCCTGGAGTCTTTAACTCTATCTCCATCCTTTGCAAATCACACAAAATGGGCCTTTGTGTTGACAATATCGCACTCGTACTTGCATATGATCTTCTACTCAATGCGTCAGCTACCACGTTCGCTTTTCCAGGATGGTATTGAATGGTATGATCATAATCTTTCAACAGTTCAAGCCAACGTCGTTGTCGCATGTTGAGTTCCTTTTGAGTGAAGAAATATTTAAGGCTTTTATGATCCGTAAAGATCTCCACCTTCTCCCCATACAAGTAATGCCTCCAAATTTTAAGTGCAAAGACAACAGCTGCCAACTCTAGATCATGAGTAGGATAATTCCTCTCATATTCTTTGAGTTGTCTTGATGCATAGGCTATGACTTTTCCATGTTGCATGAGAACGCATCCCAACCCTTTGCTCGAAGCATCACTGTAGATGACAAATCCCTCCGAGCCAGATGGTATTGTTAGAACAGGTGCTGAAATGAGTCTCCTCTTGAGTTCTTGAAAACTCTGCTCACATTCTTCGCTCCAACCGAACTTTGTATCTTTCCGAGTCAGCTGAGTTAATGGAGTAGCGATTCGAGAAAATCCTTCCACGAATCTCCGATAATAACCAGCTAAACCAAGAAAGCTACGTACTTCGGTCACTGATTTAGGTTGCTCCCAGCTTTGAATAGCTTCAATCTTTGCCGGGTCAACCGATATTCCACGACTTGATACTACGTGCCCAAGGAATGCTACCTCCTCCAGCCAGAACTCGCATTTCTTCAACTTGGCATAAAGCTTGTATTCACGAAGCTTTTGGAGTACCAGTCTCAAGTGTTGCTCATGATCTTCACGGCTTTTGGAATAAATAAGGATGTCATCAATAAAGACGACCACAAAGTGATCCAAATATTCCTTGAATACCCGGTTCATCATATCCATGAAGGCAGCAGGAGCATTAGTCAATCCAAAGGACATGACTAGGAATTCATAATGTCCGTACCGAGTTCTAAAAGCCGTCTTTGGAATATCCTCCGTTCTAACCTTCAGCTGATGATATCCAGAACGAAGATCGATCTTTGAAAAGAATTGTGCTCCTTGCAACTGGTCAAACAGGTCATCAATATGTGGCAATGGGTACCTATTTTTGATGGTGACATGATTCAACTCCCGATAATCAATACAAAGTCGCATACTTCTATCTTTCTTCTTCACGAATAGAACAGGAGCACCCCAAGGAGAAGTATTAGGACAAATAAAGCCAATGTCTAACAATTCTTGTAGTTGGATCTTTAACTCCTGAAGTTCAATAGGAGCCATTCGATATGGGGCTTTGGAAATGGGTTTTGTACCGGGTTCAAGGTCGATACAAAATTCAATTTCACGCTCTGGGGGTAGGCCAGGAAGTTCTTCAGGGAATACGTCAGGGAATTTATTAACAGTAGAAATATCATTCAAAACTGACGTATTTTTGTTTAGATCCGTGACATGAGCTAAGAAAGCTTGACATCCGTTTTTCAATAAACAAATAGCTTTATGGCTTGAGATGACAGCGATTGATTTTAATGGTTTGGTTGCTTGAATTCGCATAATAGGTCGATTAGGAATATGAAAGCTAACAACCTTACGAAAACAATCAATTTTTGCATGATGAGTAGTTAACCAATCAATCCCTAGAATCACGTCAAATGCAAGTATTTTTAATGAAATAAGATCGACAGGTAATGTGTGGGTACCAAATTGAACCAAACAAGACTTATAAACCGTAGATGTAATGAAGGTTTCTCCCAATGGAGTTTCAACAGATAAGTCAAAGTCTAATTTCTCCGGAATCAAATTTATCCGGAATCAAATTTAATCGATGAGCGTAAGTAGGAGAAATAAAAGAATGGGTAGAACCGGTATCAAAAAAAGTATAGACTTCGTTAGAGTTTATGATAAGCTTACCCATGATGACCTCATTCGAGTTCTTTGCTCTCTGGGAGGTCACAACAAACGCTCTCCCTTGCACTACCGATTTTGACTTTTCTGGGACGGCCTTTGGTGTCTCCATCTTGGCTGAACTTGTTTTTGGTAAATGACAAAATCGAGCTAAATGACCTTCTCTTCCACAATTATAACATGCTTTAGACGGTATCGCGCAGTTTGGACTGGTGTGCCCCTCCCCTCCGTATTTGAAACATATGATAGGTGGTCGTTCTCCTTCCTTAACAACGGGTGCTGGTGCTGACGTCTTTCCATCATTGTTGAATCTCCTCTTCTTGAAATGACCATTCTTATTATTTTGGCCCTGATTACCACCGAAGTGGTAACCATTTCTGGCCTGTTGATTCCCTCCACGCTTGTTGTCACCGCTTCGATGACTGCTCTCACTGGTATTATCATTTTGTCGACTGCTCTCTTTTGGTTGCGTTGACTCGTTATCGCGCTCCACTAACTGAGCCCTATTTACAACATCTGAATACAAACACAGTTTATGAGAAATAAGATGTTGACGTATCTCAGGTTTCAAACCTCGCAAAAACATTCGCGTCATTCGTTCTTCATTATCCACCAAGTGGGACGCAAACCGGGACAACTCAGCAAATTTAGCCTCATACTGCGACACGGTCATATTATTCTGCTCCAATTTGATGAACTCCACCTCCGTCATGTGACGAACACTTTCGGGAAAGTATTTGTCATTGAACAGCTCTTGGAACTTCTCCCAAGACATCTTCAGTGCGGTAGGTTGAGTACGCTTAATCGATTCCCACCAGTAATCTGCCTCTCCTCGCAACATAAAGGCGGCAAAGGGAACCTTTTGCTCCTCGGAGCATCCCAAGACATCAAATATCTTGGTAATCTGCTTTATCCATGTTTCCGCTATAAGTGCTTTTGGCTCTCCCTTAAACTCTGGTGGTCCCAGCTCCTTGAACTGTTTAGCGGTGACCGTTCGAGAGTTTTCAGTGTTTCCACCTATATTTTGGACAGGAGCCGCTCTCGCCTGCTGTTGCATGAACTGCATAAAGTTTCTGAACATTCCATCATTCATCATCTGGTCAGTGTTGTTGTTTGCATGAGGATTGTCACCTTCCTGATGCACATTATCCTGATTATTGATATGTGGTGAATCAACAGTCGCCTGTGCTCCATTGCTATTCTCAACATTCTCAGATGCCATTTTTAAATACTGCCACAAAATAAAAGTTAATTGATATGTCATATATTATCCTTATATTATGACCGACCAATTAAATACCATGCAAATAAACTTAGGTAGGTCATACTAGCGAAGGAATTCCCTGTCTCTCCCCTCCTAGTTCTATTCTCACATCTTAGCCAGGGATCATATCCCTAAGCTCTGATACCAACTGTGACGCCCCCAAAATTAGGTATACATCACCCATCTTGGGTCGTCAGATACAAAGTACAGAATACAAATATAACTTACTAATACAACTGTCGTGTACAATACGACAAAACATAAACTGCGAGTTTGAATACAAATATTATCTTCTAGAGAGTATTCATACTCAAAAGGAGTCCTCATTACATTTATTAACACACTATTACATAGAATAGTGAGGACTACTAACTAATACTATCATTCGAACCATCACTCCGTTTCCCGACTTGCCCCAGCTACGTTCTCATTTCCTGAAGAGAACAGTGAAAGAAAGGGTGAGCTCAACTAGCCCAGTAAGAAATATTATGACTAAGATAATGCAGAATAAATTATCATTAGCCTTCAACAATGTTAAACTGATAAAATATAATAGACATCAAGTTTAACTGCAGCGGAACAAGCAATCCATTAAAAGAGTCAAGTAGAAAATAAACTCTACTATCTTTTATGATTTAAAAGGTTTTTCAACACTGTTATTGCTGGGACTCAGCTTAATAAAATAATCCACATCATCGAATCACCCCTGCACTACGGCCAAGGATATTCGTGTATTCATTAATGGTCATGATCATGCCAACAACTGTCCATCAACGCACTACGGGCCAATGAGGACATTTACCACATCATTTGTAACATTACGATCATGATTATACCGAATAATTCCTGGTCATAATCATACCAAGTCCATCTATTCACTACAGGCCACAGATGACTTTTAACATTTTATAAACATGAGGATGATGACAATGATATAAGAATTCAATAAAACAAGTTCAAGAATTAATTTATCCAAGAATTAACAACGTCCAAATTATCAACATGATACTGCTTTGTGGAGTAAAATTCAAGAATGCTTAGAAGAATATTTTCATGAAAAGATACTGGATGAAACGCAATTATCAAGGATATTCCACAAATTTCATGGAGTATAGAAGTCAAAACTTAACCAACTGAGTACAATAAAGAATGGAATAACAAAAGAAATCACCATGCATGCGATAGACCGCACAGACAGGTTATTCCAACAGAATAATAAATAATGGAACCAGGTCCGGCGTAAACGCACAGACAGGATATTCCGACAGAATAATAAATAATGGAACCAGGTCCGGCGTAAACGCACAGACAGGATATTCTGACAGAATAATAAATAATGGAACCAGGTCCGGTATAAAACACACAGACAGGATATTTCAACAGAATAATAATAAAAACGGAACCAGGTCCGGTGTAAAACACACAGACAGGATGTTCCAACAGAATAATAGAAGAATGTCACCAAGTATAGGGTAGACCGCGTATACAGGTTATTCCAACAGAATAATAAGAAATGGAATAACAACAGTTCTCTTCATGAATAAGAAAGAATAAAACCCCTTACCGTTTTAAAGAAGAGCTGAAATAAGGAAGTAGTTAAGTAGCAGAATACTCTTCTTCTTCTCTCTCTATAGTTTCTCTCTATAGTTTCTCTCTCTAGAGTTCAGTGAATTAGTAAGAAAAAATGAAGGAATGAGCTGCTATTTATAGAAAAATAGAATGCATAGTAACTAATCCATGAACGGTCCAGATTGATTACTTTAATTTGACGATCCATATTTAAAGAAAAATCTTTTAAATAAAATATAATATATTCTATTTATAGAATAACTTTAATAAAGTATTCTGTTTTATATAAAAAGATGTTTCTGTTTTATTACGTTAATAATACGAATAAAACAAAACGTTATTATCGCTAAATAATTCATATTATTAACTGACAATAATTGAATCAAACTGAGTGACTTCTCACATAAGCATTAATAATCAATACCGTGTGCTACTATGCAACCACACGTATTACTGTACTTTTACTACCGAGTAGTTCAACAGTAACAATGGTAAAACTTCCGCCGTTATTTTTAATAAAATATTTTTGTCGTTTTCTCAATCCGACAATAATTCCGTTGTGGGGTTCACCAATGATTGTGTCGTTGTACGAATATTCCCTGTTAAAACGAATATTCCCCGACCAATCGAATATTATATAACAACTTGCGTACTTTGCAAAATTTATAAATATTACCCACAACTATAACATTATATCAAATTAACTCCATAATATTCAAAAATGATATTTATAGAAAATTCATCTTTATTTATAAAAGTTGGGGTCTTACATTTTCATATATCGAATTAGGGTTTCGAATTCCCGAAACATAATTTAGGGTTTCCAGAACCGATTTTAGGATTTCTTATCAATCGTAAGAACTTTCTATCTGAACATTGACGTTCTTAATATAATATTAGGGTTTGACACTGATATAGGTTATCTGGTCAACTCTTGACCCTTAACCACATTCTATTCACATATATGATCATACACATAGAACATATACACTTATTTACTTAATCTTGAATAATTCACCAGAAAAATTTTAAATTCATAAAATTTCTTCTCGAAAATCTCAAATCCATTCACTTATTTTCTGTCAAGGTTTATTATTTAACCTTAATTCAATATTTTAAGATTTAAATAATTTTCTAAATTCTCGGGTTGTCACATTCACCCCTTCTTCTAAAAATTTCGTCCCCGAAATTTATCTTACACCTTATACCATGCACTATACACCATTCATACACAGCATCACATGCTACCCAATACATTCCTCACTAGAGTAATAATTTTCAAATTTTGCTGATGGTTTTATAGATTATTGTTTGTCATTTTCGCCAAGGTTTTATGGAAATTCATCCACAAACCGTCTTAACTTACGGACATAGTGGGTAATTAGCCTGGTATGCCCTGTACTTATAAAGTACTGCTGGTCTGATTGGTTTCTCGTATCCGCCCGGGGGAGCAAAAATTGTACCTCAGTCTTTATCGGAATCCGCACCAAAATAATTTGGTTCGGGATAATTTTCCAAAGAACGCTTAGAGTTTTCATAAAAGTTGGTCTAGCCGAATCGAATAGCTTGGACTCATATCAATAATCAACTTCAATCAAAATATGAATGTGTGTAGCCAAAAGCCCGTTGGCAAATTAAAATTTTAAAATTAGTTTAAAAATGACGTCATGATGCCGTACTGTATTAACAGCCCGTTTGAGGATGCCGTCATCGAATGACTTTATCATAACACATCATACAATAATGGAATAACGACTTTAGATCAAATTCAACACTAAGTATTCTTGCATTTACAACTCCATCAACTTTTTATTATCTCTGCTCCAAGTTACATGGTACATAAATGATAAATAAAAATATATTTTAATATTTCAAATCATTATCGTCTAGCTGAAACAGGTAGCATAGACAATTCTTTAAACCGTTCAAAATCATTACAAATCTATTTTATTACCTTAACAGGTAACGATGTGTCGGTGGCCTGAAGTCCACTCATACACAATGGTCACCCGGAGTTGAGAATAAAATTTCATTTAAAAAAAACACATAGTGTGTTTTTAGCTTGATGTCAAAAAATTTTGAGTCTAGCATAGCTAGGAGATTTGGAAAACCTATGTCTCCATTAATAATCCATTACCTAATCAATCTATCTGTTCCTATTATCCTCAATACTCCATTCACACAAAACTATACCAAGTTCTTCAAACTTACCACACTTATGAGTTAAGGAACTTGCCACAATCATATGAGTTTAAGAACTTGTCCTAGTCAGACCTTTAGCGTCCATTCGCTGAGGGGTTCGTAAACATTTCATATAATTATGAGTCACGAACGTACCATAAGTATGAATTTTAAGAACTCGTACTTAACCTTATATTCTCTACCTATAGTCTATCTATCTGTTATACATAAGAGAAAAGAATCACCTTCTCAACATGCATATAGCAAATAGCGCGATACAAATATTTTAATGATTATCAGTGCCAGAAACTAAGTGGTTGTTACACCAAGTACAATTCAACTCCCATACGAAGAATCATACGACCTAGCTGCTGACATGAGTCCTCAATTGAAATTCCCACTTAATCCTAACTACATTCTCAATACGAATTTTATTCAACTCGTATTCATAATCCTTTCCTGAATCTGTATCAATTCATAGTACCACACAATATTCTTGCCGCAAACTTTTCAATCATTCTCTTGATCCTTCTCCATACTATAACCTTATCAGATCACGGGGTGATCTCGTCGTATATATTACGATTCATTTCTATGTCTTGATCGTTTTGTTTTACGATCTCATATCGCTGAACTTTTAGTCTTTTAGACTCTATCTATTCACCAGTATGGTTCTCCTTTATTATCAGAGTTAGGGAACTTCGTGTCTTTATAACCCGCCAAGATTCGTCTTTGAATCTTACCGACACACTAACTCGATGTGAGTTAGTACGTATTCTAATCACTGCGGTTATTAATCTAAGGTATCACTACCCTAGGTTTATAACCAACAGCTTTGATACCAACTGTGAGAGCCCCAGATCCCGATCCTAAATCACTAAAAATCTGGTACAATCATTCTATAACTATTGCAGAAGATATAAACATAAATTACTTATACAATACATTTACACACTAATCCCAAGGTCGAGTAACCTTTACATAAACACAATTCATTATCCTATCTGACATACAACATTATTATCATACTATACTATTACATTTCTAGCTGCACATATTATCCCAAGATGTACTTGGTCTTGTCCTTTCCTGTATTCGACGTATTTGGCTTAATCTGCAATGTTAAATTATGATATAGCAAGGGTGAGCAATAAGTTTGCCCAGCAAGTTTAAGTTCAATAAATTAAGGAGATATCATGATTGAAAGAATTGAACAAAAGCTGGCTACAGTTCTACAATATAATTGCGAACTAGCATGAACAAATTTTTCATAGTTGAACAAACATTGAACATGAACATATATATATCTGGACCGAATGGTAACGAAGGTGATCAACCTTTCATACCTGATGAATACATGCAGTATGCATATAGTGCGATTTAATAATTCTTAGACATGGCAATCAGAAATGATTAACCACAAGTATATATGAATAAACAACTCGAGGTCGAGTTAAGAAAAACTTGTCTGTTCCGTTGATTATCGTTACGCATTTTAATAAGCTTTGTCTGAACCTAATATATGTATAATATCTATATACAAATTAGAATAATATCATCACAGTATTTAAAATAACTTAAACACATTATCACATAACATTATCAGTCTATAACACACATAGGACTAACCTCAAGTCAAACTTTTACAGTCTAAGTCGAGTTCGGTACAATTCTGACATTCCGACGGCCTAGTCGGATAAATATCGAGTTTAAGTTCCATTAAACTCTGCCTAAACACTTAACAATTATCTTAGATAATTATATTATCAATCAAAATATTTTTCATAAGCTCGTAATAATTTTCAGATAATTATTATCATTTAAAATGATTTTTTAATCATTAATATCGTATTTATTAATATTTATTAACATTTATCATTAATATTTATTTAATACTAAATAGTAATAAAAATCATAACATAATATTATAATATATCAAAGTATTTTTAATACCTTAAAATCATATTTATATGATTTTTAAACAATTAAATCCATTATCTGATAATTGCTTTTAATATTAAAATATTAATATTTTTATGAAAAAATATCAAAAGTTATATTTTATAACTTAAAATATTTTTATAACACTTAAATCATTTTTATATGATTTATAAATGGTTAATTCTATTTTTTCACAATTTATTTAATACATTTATTAAATAAATTAATCATCATTAATATTAATTAATTAATAAAATTTATCATAAAATATTAAAAGTCATTAAAAATAACTTAAAATATTTTCTTATACCATAATATAATTTTTCATGAATTTTCAAGTATTAAAATTATTTTTAAATAATTTATTTAATATTATAATTAAATACCATTTATATTTCAAAAATATTAAATATTTATGAAATATACTCATAATAAATAAAAAACTAATTTTCACACTTAAAAATAATTTTTAAGAATTTATTTTATATTTTTAATAATTAAAAACCATTTTTATCTATTTATTAATTAAAGTAATTAATTTCCTGAAATTATCTATCGCTAAAGGTACCATAGGTGACACAAGTGTCGCTAATGGTGTTCTTGGTCTGTTCTTCATCAAGCCCAGAACTTCATGTCAGTGTACAAGATGCCACGTTTGACCGGTTCTAATTTATGGATCTTGATGTTTTCTGTCTGTTTTAAGGCGTCAATGTTATAGTAATGATATTACCCTACAAGCATCAACAACCTTCATGGAAATAAAGCATCATAACAGAGAGATTCAAGCCTCACAAAACATGTCAGACGCTGTTCTTGAGTTTCTGGGTTGCCCAGAAACTCAATCAGTGCTAGGGTCCTACTTTGCAGCCTTAAATCATAGCTTTCTGGATTCTGTTTGTGTGATCTTAATGTTTAATCATGTAGTCCTCATGTCAGGGTACAATACTATATCATCATATCAGTATAACAACAACACTAAATGAAGATCTGATCCTGTCAAACTACCTGTCAGGAAACGCCCGTTGAAGTTCTAGGTTACCCAGAATCTTCTTCCGTCGTGATGGTCAATGCTAGTTTGACCCTAATTTAATCCTATTCTGTGTACGATCTTGGAGTTCTAGAGGCATGAACAGGTAGCCCACATGTCAGTCTACATAAATATAACAACAACACGACCAAACGTATTAACAATAGCAAGATCAATGACCTTAAAAATCTTGTCAGAAATTCTAGGAAATTTTTGGGTTGCCCAGAAACTGATAAGTAGGTTTTATACCTACTCATCCGGTATCTATTACTTGAATTAATTGCTTAAACATATGTTTCTTAGTTACTTTTCATACATTTTATGCTATTTTGTAGGCTATGACATAACATTGGCATGAAGAAGCAATGAAAAGCAATTTGGACATCTTTTGGACTAAAATATGCAAGCAAGTGCAAGAAAGGAATATTGTTGGGCTTTTAAAACCAAGTTGGATGCATGTTCTGGGCTTGGGACTTAGATTTCATTGTAGATCTACTTCTTAGCTTTCCGGAACATCTTCAATCGTCCCAATCGGAGTTCGAATGCGAGAGTTATGGCCTTTTTATCAACAAAGATCAAAGCTCAAAGTTGTCATGCTTGCCAATTACATAGCATCTACTTCAAGCTCGATTTCCTCCTTGCTCCATTCCGAATCTGTCAATTCTTAAAGAATGAAAGTTGTAGATCTCGTCGATATCTTCGATTTGATAGGTGGCAGGCCCCGTAACTCCAAGCGGATCAAAAGTTATGTCTGTTTTACCAAAGGACGCCGCAACAGAAAATAGAATAGCGCGGACCGCGCTAGGGGCGCGCTAGGCCACCAGAAAATCTGCCACAGTAGCGCGGTCCGCGCTCTAAATGACCTAGGGACGGCGCGGGGCACGCTGTTTGGCGAGGGGACAGCTGTTTTGGGTTATTTGGTGTCCAATTTGAGCTAGAATAAGATTCTTAGTTGCCTAACTTGCTTGGGTATCCATTAGAACTATAAATACATGATAAAAGGCATAAAAGAGGACATATAGGCTAGTTTTTGAAGGATTCCATTAGATTAGATTAAAGTAGATTAGGAGTAAAACCCTAGTTCTTATAAGATTGGGAGATTGAAGCAACTTGGAAATAATTGAAGATCAAGAGTAGGAGCTTGAGAAAGATAGAGATTTGCTGACAACAGATTTATTCTTTACTCTACTCTTATTTTTTTCTTTTAATGATTATTCAAGTGTGGATTCTTAGTTTTAATTCAATGAACTAATTCTTTGTTTGAGATTAAAATGGATCTTATTGTGTAGTTTATTTTAATATGCTTCGCTATCAATTATTATGTTCTATTGTGAGGATTGTCTATTGTGATTTGAACTTAATTGTTTAATTGGTTGGCCATCAATTACCGTGATAATCTATATGAACTCGAGAGATGAAGTTTAGATTTAGATCTAATCATGATAGCATATGTTTATAATTTCTACATAGATGGAATTCATGATTCGTGTTTAAGATAGGGATATGCCTTTACACCATATGTAATCTTATAGAGAACTTGTGCTTTGAATCCTTTTTAATTGTAATTCACATAGAGATATAGTGGATTAGTTAATTAGGGTGTCTTGCTTAATTCTATCATCTGTGGATTTAAGTGAGTATGGGTATTATGCATCGAGAGGTGGTTTTATCTGCTTTAGTGTTCTTGATTAATAATTCAGGATAGAAAATAATTGATGAGAAGTGTGTTAACTTAAATGAAGCAATAAGTGAAGTTGTGATCTTAAATCTCCGTAATCTGATTTTTAATTAGTGGTAATTAGAATTAGTGTAATTAAATAATTTAATTTATATAAATTGAAATTCATTCGTTTAAATAAGATTGAGTTGATTAAGGGTTAGTACTTGGTAATTTGTATTAATAATTTCTCGTGAGAACGATACTCTACTTTCACTTTATTACTTGTTGACCACGTATACTTGTGTGTTGTGCGTAACTAGATTTTACCCAACAAGTTTTAGGCGCCATTGCCGGGGAATTAGTTAATATATTTTTGCCAATATTAGCTTCAATCAAATTAGTCTTAATTTAAATATTTTTTTTCCTTTTTATTTAATTCTCTTCCTATTTTTCTTTCTTTTCAGGTACCATGGATGACTTTGTGTATCAATGGCCATACACGAACATGACTCAACCAAGGGAAACAGAGATTGATGGACTTAATGCATTTTCCACAGAATCAGTATAAATTGAGGCAAATTCGAAGACGTTGGAGGTTATCGCAGCCCAACGGAGTCGAAGGATGGCAGGTACGTGTGACTATTGTGCTGGCAACCATCAAATTCATCAATGCACCGTCAGTTTTGAACCGGTATAATATAGTGGTGATTACCTTAATAACTATGTTGATCCTAACTATCACCAAGTTTGGGGGTATCACCTGAATTTTTCATGGACCTATAATTATGATGACCAACATTACGCTCTAAATCCATCATACACACCAGAATTTTCATGTCCACCTCAATTGCCACAAGAAGAAAAGCCAAATCTGAGGGATATAATACTGAAGGGCATAGAAAACCTAGAGGAGATGAGTATTAGCCAAGAGCTATCAACCAAAATTTTTAATAATTGGATGGAACAACTAGTCACTACCTCAACCAATGGTCCTCAATATATGGCTTCCGAGACTGAAATAGAAAATTCAAGGCCGGGGAATTATTGTCCAAGTTCATAGCAGATGAGGAGAAGATGAGTAATCAAGCGAAGCCAAATCAAAATCTTACGGATCAGACAGAGCAAATGACCAAAGCCGTAAGCAACCTTCCTCAAAACAATTGGTGTTACGACGAGGATTTCAAGATTGATGAAGTGCTTGAGCCAAATCTACAACTGGATGGGCCACGAGATGTTGAAAAAGAGGAGACAAGTGGGGATAATGAAAACAAGGTCGGTGAAGAACTAACTGTGAGTACCAACGAGGATGAGCCGATGTTATTAGTGCCCCAAGTTCCTTCTCTGTCAAAGATCAAGGATCCAGTTAAATTTGCAAAATCGTGCCCACTTGGTAGTCATGTCATCGGCGAAGCTCTTTATGACATAAGAGCGAGCACAACAATGAAGTCGTGGTGGGACGAGAAAGAGAAGATAGACGAAGAGCCCATTATGTTTGATACACTTCCATGCCCAAATATAATCACAAACACAATGGAGATAGCACCTAGTTATTTGCCCTTCTTCATGGAGATTATACCTAGTCAGAGCATGCTAGGTGACTTTGATGCTATGGTCATCGCTTGTGGGAACCTCCCAAAGGATTATTTGCTACTGATGGATGGAGGATTCCTCAACTTTTGAAGAGGAATTGGATAGTGCTGACAAGACAAAGTCAGGCTTACGACGTTAAAACTAGCGCTACTTGGGAGGAAACTCAAACTCTAAACCTTTTCTTCCTTATTTATTCTTTATATTTTAGTTTATAGTCTAGCTCAAATATTTAGTTTTCAACGAATAATGACTCCATAATGGTATGCTCGCAGGTAAGGCAAGAAAAAGAGAGTCACCAAGCTACTGCCCCCATAGCTCGGACTGTGCTACACAAGGCACAGATACAGCGCGGGGCGCGCTACTACCCCAAAACTTACTGACATGCCAGCGCAGACCGCGCCAATTCGTCGATCCCACAGCACGGGGCGTGCTATAACCAATGTATAATGAGTGTGGGGCGCGCCAATGCTTTACCATGCTACTGAACTCCTAGCGCGGACCGCACTACCAAATACATAGGCACAGCACGGGGCGCGCTACTACGCCAGCAATTCGCCGATCTCCTAGCGCGGGGCGCTCCATTTCCTGCATATACCCAGCGCTGGCCGCGTCTCTCGAAAATCCTAGGCGTTAAAAGTGTTTTAATGGCAATGTTAGTCAAGTCCAACTCAAGTGTGGTGCCCGATTTATTCCATTGTGTATGGCCTATTCTTCAGACTTAGCAGACAAGGAGGAAAATGCTGTATTTTCTGGGAAGTCCTCTACTTTACTTTTTTCTATTTCAGCCATTGAGGACAATGTCTAGTTTAAGTTTGGGGGCATTTTAGTGTCGTATTGCATATAGTTAGTTAATTACACTGTAGTTCATATAGTTACATTTAGTTTTTGCATTTAGTTTCTTACAAAAAATTTAAAAAATTGAAAAATTAGTAGTTAGTTTACTATGTTTATATAGCATTTAGTACATCTTGCATGACTCCAGCTGTTTGATATTTACAGTTTGTTTTGGCCAATGATGAGATTAGAATTGGGTAGACAAGTATAGTACTGATTATTAGAGCGTTGATGTGATTTCTTGTTATGAATTAAGTCTTTTTCTGTTTGAAACTGGTATAATAAGTATAGCACAGTAAAAAAAACTTGTTGATTGATTGAGTTTAAATTGATACATAATGGGACTCTAAAGGATAATGCTAGTTTGAATGAAAGAATGGCAAGAACAAGTAGTGATGGCTAAAGTTAGATAAGAACCTAAGTTTGGGGGAATATTTGGGGTATATAAGCTATAAAAAAAGAAAAGAAAAAAAGAAAACAGAAAAAAAAGAAAGTATGAATAAACACCGTGGCGTGCTTGTCTAGTTTTGTGGCCTTTGTTACTTGAGTAAGTAAGCCCGAGGGGATTGTCTTTACACCTAGCGCCCTAAGGTCTTAATGGTCTGGGAGTCGTTGGTCGAAAGCTCGTTAAGGTAGCATTGAAAAGCCTAACGGAATAAGACATTACATAGCTATGTGTATATAAACCAAAAGAAAAAAATGAATAAAACGGGAAATAAGAGCAAAAAGCCCCCGTAGACGAAAAATAAAGCATAAATATCCCATGTTGACTCTCAATATTAGTAATTGTTTAATTTTAGTTGGATCTAGCTTGTTGTTGGATTTCTTGAGTTTACACTGTATGATGTCTTTGAAGAGACTTATTATGTGTTAAATTTGATTTTATATCAGTTAACATTGTTGTGGAGCACACACGCACTATATTAGTGATAACAGTCTAAGATTTGATGATTGATTGGGAAATTACTGATTTGTTTTTGATATGATGTATTATCATGTTTACTTAATTTTTCTCTAAGGCCGGTTGAATAGACTTGTTTCTATCATTACTGCTGGATTTGTAGGCATGTAGATTAGTTGCATTGCATAGCATTCATGTTTTATGTTTTTGCTTGAGGACAAGCAACAGTTTAAGTTTGGGGGTATTTGATAAGTAGGTTTTATACCTACTTATCCGATATCTATTACTTGAATTAGTTGCTTAAACCTATGTTTCTTAGTTACTTTTCATACATTTTATGTTATTTTGTAGGCTATGACATAACATTGGCATGAAGAAGCAATGAAAAGCAATTTGGACATCTTTTAGACTAAAATATGCAAGCAAGTGCAAGAAGGGAAGATTGTTGGGCTTTTAAAACTAATTTGGATGCATGTTTTGGGCTTGGGACTTGGATTTTATTGTAGATCTACTTCTTAGCTTTCCGGAACATCTTGAATCGTCCCAATCGGAGTTCGGATGCGAGAGTTATGGCCTTTTTATCAACAAAGATCAAAGCTTAAAGTTGTCATGCTTGCCAATTACATAGCGTCTACTTCAAGCTCGATTTCTGCCTTGCTCCATCACGAATCTGTCAATTGTTAAAGAATTAAAGTTGTAGATCTCGTCGATATCTTCGATTTGATAGGTGACAGGCCCCGTAAATCCAAGCGAATCAAAAGTTATGCCTATTTTACCAAAGGACGTCGCAGCAGAAAATAGAGTAGCGCGGACCGCGCTAGGCCACCAGAAAATCCGCCACTGTAGCGCAGGGCGCGCTCTAAATAACCTAGGGACGGTGCGGGGCGTGCTGTTCGGTGAGGGGACAACTGTTTTGGGTTATTTGGTGTCCAATTTGAGCTAGAATAGGATTCTTAGTTGCCTAACTTGCTTGAGTATCCATTAGAACTATAAATACATGATGAGAGGCATAAAAGAGGGCATATAGGCTAGTTTTTGAAGGATTCCATTAGATTAGATTAGAGAAGATTAGGAGTAAAATTTTAGTTCTTGTGAGATTGGGAGATTGAAGCAACTTGGAGACAATTGAAGATCAAGAGTAGGAGCTTGAGAAAGATAGAGATTTACTGACAACAGATTTATTCTTTACTCTACTCTTATTTTTGTCTTTTAATGATTATCCAAGCGTGGATTTTTAGTTTTAATTCAATGAACTAATTCTTTGTTTGAGATTACAAAGGATCCTATTGTGTAGTTTATTTTAATATGTTTCGCTATCAATTATTATGTTCTATTGTGAGGATTGTCTATTATGATTTGAACTTAATTGTTTAATTGATTGGCCATCAATTACCGTGATAATCTATATGAACTCGAGAGATGAAATTTAGATTTAGATCTAATCATGATAGCATATGTTTGTGATTTCTATATAAATGGAATTCATGATTCGTGTTTAGGATAGAGATATGTCTTTACGCCATATGTAATCTTATAGAGAACTTGTGCTTTGAATCCTTTTTAATTGTAATTCACATAGAGATATAGTGGATTAGTTAATTAGAGTGTCTTGCTTAATTCTATCATCTGTGGATTTAAGTGAGTATGGGTATTATGCATCGAGAGGTGGTTTTATCTACTTTAGTATTCTTGATTAACAATTCAGGATAGAAAATAATTGATGAGAAGTGTGTTAACTTAAATGAAGCAATAAGTGAAGTTGTGATCTTAAATCTCCGTAATCTGATTTTTAATTAGTGGTAATTAGCATTAGTGTAATTAAATAATTTAATTTATATAAATTAAAATTCATTCGTTTAAATAAGATTGAGTTGATTAAGGGTTAGTACTTGGTAATTTGTATTAATAATTCCTCGTAGGAACGATACTCTACTTTCACTTTATTACTTGTTGACCACGTATACTTGCGTGTTGTGCGTAACTAGATTTCACCCAACAGAAACAGAGTTCGTGATCGGTCAACGAGGTTTGACCGTTGATAACTTGCACTATAAACATGATATGAATCTGATTTCAATTCCAGATCCTAGTCCAAATGGCATACTACAGATCTATAACATAAAACACCATTAACACTTAACATAGAAAGATCTAGAGGCTCTGACATATGACTGTTAGGCAATATTTTTCCAGTTTTCCAGATTTGATAACTCTTCAATTTCGAGCACTTTGATGTTGTAGATCTGGGATCTAACAACCCAGATCACTAAATGACATCTTCTAACATAACTTTAACCAATAAACAACAACATCTAACATCAAATACAAAGATTTTCAAGTTTAGGGTTTTATACCTTTTATGCTTTTGATTCTTGATTCTGATTCTTGTTATGTTTTTGGCAAGCTAGGAAGTGATCATGGCTTCACTTCTCACACCCACTCACTCTCCATCCAAAATTTTAAGAGAGAGAAAGTTTAGGAGAAAAATGAGAAAATAAAGTAACTTTTCTTACTTTAAATCTCTTATGATTTGATTCAATGTATGCAAATCTTGCTAGGTGACAAGTAAATCTGATCTTGGATGATTTAATACACATGGGCTAAACTTTAGACTTGATAACTCACAAGATTTGCCATATCTTTTACTTAACCTTTAAGAAAAGGGTATTTTAGACATTTTACTAATCATTATTCAAGCTTGCTAATTAGGATTAATATTTTCTAATTAAAATTACCTAATTACCAATTAGGGTTTCTAACGAAATAATTAGGGTTTAAAACTTTAAAATTAGGATTTTCTAAATATTTATTAGAATTTCCCTAATTAGATTATAAATAATATACTTAAGCCTTTAAGCCCCTAAATTAGGGTTTTTCATATATCGAATTAGGGGTTCGAATTCCCAGAACAGAATTTAGGGTTTCCAGAACTGGTTTTAAGGTTTCTTACCAATCGTAAGAACTTTCTATCTGAACGTTGACGTTCTTAATATAATATTAGAATTTTACACTGATATAGGTTATCTGGTCAACCCTTGACCCTTAACCACATTCTGTTCACATATATGATCATACACACAAAACATATACACTTATTTACTTAATCCTGAATAATTCACTAGAAAAATTTTAAATTCATAAAATTCCTTCTCGAAAATCTCAAATCCATTCACTTATTTTTTGTCTAGGTTTATTATTTAACATTAATTCAATATATTAAGATTTAAATAATTTTCTAAATTCTCGAGTTGTCACACATATTATTAATTAAAACGAAAAACAAGAAATTATGGAATCATACCCATGTAAATACGAGCTTCCACAGGTACGAGTTCACCTCCTACTTCTCCGCGATCTCCTTGAATCTCCGGGTAGATTCCTTCCTTTGATCAATGTTAGCCACCCAAGTGTATGGCCTCTAGAGGTGATCCACCAATGAAGAACAATTTTCAAGAAGAATGGTGTACTGGCACAAACCCTAATTTTTCCTATCTCTATAGAAAAAGGGGGCGTACTCTCCAACTATTGAAATTACGTGTATCTTTGATATCTGATATAAGACTCCTCTTATAAAGATATCAGGTAACCCTATTTAATTAAAATAAGGTATTATTTATTTAATTAAACTATTTTAATTAAATAGGCTCCCTAATCTTATTAGGGATAATTAATTAAACTCCTTTAACTAATTTTTCCTCCTAATCCTATTAGGAATAAATGAGAGTACTTATATTAAATTAATTTCTAAATCTTTTAGAAATTAAAATAATAATAATTGCAATAATATTAATAAGACTCCTCTTATTAATTTATATTTAATATTTCTAAAATATTAAATAATAAATATTAAGCTATTTAATTTATTCTATCAACATAGATTAAATTAAATATACTTAATATAATATTACGATTATGCCATCAACTTCTTAAATAATTATTCTTCCTTTTATGGTATGACCCTTTAGGTTCTCCATATTAAACCGGTTGTGAATAAATCAATTAGAATAATTCTAATCTTATTTAAATAAATAAATTAAACGATTAATTTATTTAAATAAATAATATTTATTCTACAATAGGGATAAGCCTCCCTAGCGATCAACGACTTTTCAGATAATATAGATTTTAACATTAATCATAAAAGAACATTTGAGTTAATAGTTACCGTACAATTCAATCATTCCACCATATAATGTCCCAATTAAATATAAGACATGGAGTTACTGTCAAGTCTTATTTTATTTAATTATATTTATTTCGATTCCTAAATGCACAACTCCTAATGAATCTAAATTAGAAACTACTTTCTAATTGCATTTCACCTTGGCCAAGGATTCCTGGGTTGTCATTTATTGAATCACATAGGACATTTCTTTTCTTTTACTAGAAGTGGTAGATTCTTTATTGATCATTCACTATCTTCATATATAACTTATTACACCCAAGCATACCCTTTGATATACTCTAAGAGTCCTAAGGAATAAGTCAAAGTGTAATTCATTATATATAAGATACTATGATAATCTCAAGTCTAAGGATCATTTGTACTACTATCACTACAGGAATTCCTATTGACAGGCAAGTAAAACTCCATTAGGTATTCCTTAGCGAGTCACGTTCAGTAAACTTATTCTCTAATAAGCACCTACATACTTCTTTAGTGTCTCCATACAAATGATCATGAGAACAACTATCCTCTTCCAATGAGCAAGCAACGTACGTACCAATCTATCCGGATTCACTAATCCCCTTTTTAGTAATCCATTGATTGGGAACATTTTAGTTTTAAGCATTCTAAGAATTTAGATCTCATTAGCATGATCTCATCATGATTCTAAAAGTATTGCTTGAAACTATGGGTTTATCATATATTATTAAAATAGCACCATGTAGATAATAAATGCATTTAATAAATAATTCTTTTATTAATAAATAAATAAGATTGATTACAAAGTATATACTTTATCATCATACATGATTAGCTTGTATGCATACTACTTTCAATCTCCCACTTGTACTAAAGCTAATCGCCGTGGTATCTCATACCCATCTTCTCTAAGTGACGATCGAACTGCTGTTGTGTTAACGCTTTAGTAAATGGATCTGCAATATTGTCTTGAGAGTCCACACGCTCCAGGGTGACGTCTCCTCTTTCAATGATCTCTCTGATCAAATAAAACCGCCGCAACACGTGTTTGAATTTCTGATGAGACCTGGGTTCCTTAGCCTACGCAACAGCTCCGGTGTTATCACAGAATAAAGGCACTGGTCCTGTAATGCTAGGAACCTCACCAAATTTGGTAATGAACTTCTTCATCCAAACAGCTTCCTTTGTAGCTTCACTTGCAGCTATGTACTTTGCCTCTGTCACTGAATCAGCAACTGTTTGTTGTTTGGAACTCTTCCAACTCACTGCGCCACCGTTTAAGGTAAACACATACCCCGAAATGAATTTACTATCATCTTGGTCTGTTTGAAAACTTGAGTCTGTGAAGCCCTTTAATTTCAATTCAGACCCACCGTAGACAAGAAATACATCCTTAGTTCTTCTTAAGTACTTTAGGATATTTTTTACTGCCTTCTAGTGTTCTTCTCCTGGATTTGACTGATATCTGCTTGTTAGACTAAGTGCATGAGCGACATCTGGTCTAGTACATATCATATCGTACATGATAGATCCTATTACTGAAGCATAAGGAATCTTACTCATACGGTCTCTCTCCTCAACTGTCTTTGGGGCCTTTTTCTTGGAGAGATGTATTCCATGGCTCATCGGCATGAGACCTCTTTTGAAATCTTCCATGCTAAACCTCTTTAGCATCGAGTCAATGTACGTTCTTTGGGACAAGCCAAGCATCTTTTAGATCTATCTCTATAGATCTTTATCCCCAAAATATAGGATGTTTCTCCCAAGTCCTTCATGGAGAAGTGTATAGATAACCAGATTTTAATTGATTGTAGCATAGAAATATCATTCCCTATCAGTAATATATCATCAACATATAATACGAAGAATGAAACAGCGCTCCCACTAACCTTCTTGTACACACATAGTTCATTCTCATTTTTGATAAAATCAAACTCTTTGATTATCTCATTAAAATAGATGTTCCACCTACGACAAGCTTGCTTCAATCCATAAATGGATCGTTGTAGCTTACAAACTTGATTTGTTACAACCTTTAAAACAAATCCCTCTGGCTGTGTCAAATACACATCCTCCTCAAGTTTCCCATTGAGGAAGGCCATTTTCACGTCTATATGCCAGATTTCGTAGCATGGTAAGTTGCTATCGCAAGCAAAATCCGAATGGACTTGAGCATTGCTACTGGTGAGAAGGTTTCATCATAGTCAACTCCTTGTCTTTGTTTGAAACATTTTGCGACCAGTTGGGCCTTATAGGTCTCTACCTTGCCGTCTGCTCCAGTCTTTCTTTTAAAGACCTATTTACACCCAATAGGCTTAATGCCTTCAGGTGGTGAAACCAAAGTCCATACTTGGTTCTAATACATGGAGTCCATCTCAGATTTCATGGCTTCTTGCTACTTCTCTGAGTCTTTACTAGTCATAACCTGTTTGTAATTCAATGGATCATCATCATCTATGATGCGTACCTTATCGTCTTCCTCTATGACAAGTCCATACCTATCAGGTATCTTTGGTACTCTTCCAAATTTACGAATAGGGTGTGGTACAGAAGGAATCTCTACTTGGACAGGTTCATCCATTGGATCTGTAGTGGTTTGTGGTTCTTGAAGTTCTTCAAGATCTATTTTTCTCCCACTGACTCCTTCAAGGATAAACTCCTTTTACAAGAAGGCAGCATGTTTGGTAACAAACACCTTTTGTTCAGTAGGATTGTAGAAATAATATCCTAAACTTTCTTTAGGATATCCCACAAAAGTACACTTAACATATCTTGTCCCAAGCTTATCATTCTGAAACCTTTTCACATAAGATGGACATCCTCAAATCTTAACATGCTTAAGACTAGGCTTACTCCCAGTCCATATCTCATATGGAGTCTTAAGGATGGATTTTGAGGGAACCTTATTTAGTAGATATGTAGCCGCTTCTAGGGCATATCCCCAGAATGATACCGGAAGATCGGTAAAACTCATCAAGGAACGAGCCATGTCCAACAGTGTTCGATTTCTCCTTTTAGACACACCATTCAGCTGTGGCATCCCTGGTGGAGTCCATTGTGAGATTATACCATTTTCTTTGAGACAATTGAGAAACTCACTACTTAAGTATTCACCACCTCGATCTGATCGAAGAATCCTAATACTTTTGCCAGTTTGTTTCTCAACTTCACTTCTAAACTCTTTAAACTTTTTAAATGATTCAGATTTGTATTTCATTAAATACACATATCCAAATCTTGAGTGATCGTCAGTGAATGTAATAAAATAAGAATACCCTCCTCGTGCATTCGTTGTGATAGGTCCACATACATCCGTGTGTACCAACGCTAACAACTCTGTAACTCTTTCTCTTTTTCCACTAAAAGGAGATTTAGTCATTTTTCCCATGAGACAAGATTCATAAGTTGGATATGATTTATAATCTGATAGCTCTAGGAGCCCATCTTTATGCAACTTAGATAATCTTATTTCATTATTATGACCGAGTCTACAATGCCACATATAGGTATAATTAACATCATCTCTTTTCCTTTTCTTAGTTTGTTCAATTTGAAGTATATTTTCATGGAAGTTAAGAATGTAAAGTCCATTTTGTAAATTATCAACACCATATAAAATATTATTATTATAAATATAACAACTATTATTCTTTATTATAATGTTAAAACCATCCATATCCAATACAGATATTAAAATAATATTTCTAATAAGTGACGGAACAAAATAACAATTATTTAAACTAATGGATTTGCCCGTAGGCAGTGCTAAATAATAAGTCCCTACAGCTAATGCAGCAACCTTTGCTCTATTTTCCACTCATAGGACGACCTCATCCTTGCTCAGCTTTCTACTTCTAACCAGTCCCTGCATATTATTACATATGTGAGAACCACAGTCGGTATCCAATACCCAAGTAGAAGATTGACTTTCAAAAAAATTAATTTCAATCATAAACAAACCTTGATTAGGATTTGAAGCTTCTCCAAGCTTCTTCTGCTTTTGTTCGGCAAGATAATCCTTGCAGTTCCTCTTCCAGTGACCCGACTTGTTGCAATGGAAACAAATTCCTTTGCTGGCTGGATTAGGTTTCTTTTGATCCATCACTTTCGCCTTTCCCTTAGCCTTCTTGGATTTCTTCTTTTTAGAAGATACCTTGGGCCTCTTCCTTTTCTTGGAAGAATTATCCACCAGTAAGACATGGTTCTTCTTGGATGGGAAGTGACCTTCAGCAGTTTTCAACATGTTAAGTAATTCAGGACAGCTGACATCTAACTTATTCATGTAAAAATTCACAACAAATTGTGAGAAGGTGTCTGGGAGTAACTGCAAGACTAAATCTTGACTCAACTCTCCATCCATGACGAACCCAAGTTATCCAAGATGTTCAATCAGATTGATCATCTTTAAGACATGAGTCTCAACGGTAGTGCCCTCAGTCATCCGAGATCGGAAGAGCTCCTTAGATATTTCATATCTAGCAGTCCTACTTTGCTCACCATACAACTCTTGAAGGTGCAGTAGCATAGTAGGAGCATCCATGTTTTCATGCTGACGCTGAAGCTCGTTACTCATGGATGCGAGCATGATACATTGAGCCATTGATGCATCATCTTGCCACTGTTTAAAAGTAGTAATCTCTCCCTCAGAGGCTGTTTCTGCAACTTTTGCAGGTACATGCGAATTTAGGACATAAAAATTATTTTAGCAGTGAGAACAATTCTCAGATTCCTTAACCAGTCCATGTAATTCGGTCTGGTCAGTTTGTTAGCATCAAGTATGGTACGCAATGAAATTAGTGACTGTGACATTTTCAAAACTCTGCATGTAAAAAGACAATATTTTAGCAAATATTCATTTAATTAATTATCAAAATAAATTAGGTCTTATTTTATATTGGTATCTCCCACTATTTTCTTTAAACTATATTACCCTCATGAATATAGTTCGGCAATATCTAATTAAAGATTTGCTAGTGAGAATAAGGATCCTATTTCAAACGTATATAGCCTTGTGTGTGCACAACAAACTAAATATAAATAAATAGGTAAACAACTCTTGTCAATTACATCATCATGTAACTCCTTAATTATATTTTACCTCTTAAATCATAATGGTCAAGTGTGTGCACATCCGAACTAAAATAATATAAGTTAAGTCATACCCAGCATTTCCATATAAGTGAAGAGAAAACTACAGCCCTTGTGTGTGCACAACAAAGCGGTAATGTTCAATTCCTTATAAACATCAAATGTAATAAAAACAACATCTCAAATATTTAATACTTACCTTGTGTGTACACAACAAACTCATATTAAATATTCAATGCTCTATTATTTTTATCATGCTAGAAGGTGACGTTTGATATTCTAAATATCTTTGAACGTTACAACTTAATATAATTTCATTGAGGGGTTTGTTATTATTAGTCTCGTCTTGTTTAGCGCGCATACAAATATATATATAAAATACGCGTCATATTATTAAACATGCGAAGCATGTTTGCATAATATATAATATATATAATACTAGCATGCAAATATAGAATACTATATTCTACCCAGATTGATTATGGACTTTTATTCTAGTTTGGTTCAGTAAAGCCACCAAGTGAACCAAAAGGTCAAACCCTAGGGTGCAAGAATCTCTGGGTAGATTCCTTCCTTTGATCAATGCTAGCCACTTAAATGTATGACCTTTAGAGGTGATCCACCAATGAAGAACAATTTTCAAGAAGAATGGTGTATTGGCTCAAACCCTAGTTTTTCCTATCTCTATAGAAAAAGGGGGCGTACTCTCCAACTATTGGAATTACGTATATCTTTGATATCTGATATAAGACTCCTCTTATAAAGATATCAGATAACCCTATTTAATTAAAATAAGGTATTATTTATGTAATTAAATGGGCTCCCTAATCTTATTAGGGATAATTAATTAAACTCCTTTAACTAATTTTTTCTCCTAATCCTATTAGGAATAAATGAGAGTACTTATATTAAATTAATTCCTAAACTCTTTTAAAAATTAAAATAATAATAATTGTAATAATATTAATAAGACTCCTCTTATTAATTTATATTTAATATTTCTAAAATATTAAATAATAAATATTAAGTTATTTAATTTATTCTACCACCATAGATTAAATTAAATATACTTAACATATTATTACGATTATGTCATTAACATCTTAAATAATTATTCTTCCTTTTATGGTGTGACCCTTTAGGTTCTCCATATTAAACCGGTTGTGAATAAATTAATTAGAATAATTTTAATCTAATTTAAATAAATAAATTAAACGATTAATTTATTTAAATAAATAATATTTATTCTACAATAGGGATAAGTCTCCCTAGCGATCAACGACTTTTCAGATAATATAGATTTCAACATTAATCATAAAAGAACATTTGAGTTAATAGTTACCGTACAATTCAATCCTTCCACCATACAATGTCCCAATTAAAATATAAGACATGGAGTTACTGTCAAGTCTTATTTTATTTAATAATATATATTTCGATTCCTAAATGCACAACTCCTAATGAATCTAAATTAGAAACTACTTTCTAATTTCATTCCACCGTGGCCAAGGATTCCTGGGTTGTCATTTATCGAATCACATAGGACATTTCTTTTCTTTTACTAGAAGTGGTAGATTCTTTATTGATCATTCACTATCTACATATATAACTTATTACACCCAAGCATACCCTTTGATATACTCTAAGAGTCTTAAGGAATAAGTCAAAGTGTAATTCATTATATATAAGATACTATGATGATCTCAAGTCTAAGGATCATTTGTACTACTATTGCTACAGGAATTCCTATTGACAGGCAAGTAAAACTCTATTAGGTATTCCTTAGCGAGTCACGTTCAGTAAACTTATTCTCTAATAAGCACTTACATACTTGCTTTAGTGTCTCCACACAAATGATCATGAGAACAATCATCCTCATCCAATGAACAAACAACGTACGTACCAATCTATCCGGATTCACTAATTCTCTTTTTAGTAATCCATTGATTGGGAACATTTTAGTTTTTAACTATCTAAGAATTTAGATCTCATTAGCATGATCTCATCATGATTCTAAAAGCATTGCTTAAAACTATAGGTTTATCATATATTATTAAAACAGCACCATGTAGATAATAAATGCCTTTATTAAATAATTCTTTTATTAATAAATAAATAAGATTGATTATAAAGTATATGCTTTATCATCATACATGATTGGCTTGTATGCATACTACTTTCAATCTCCCACTTGCACTAAAGCTAATCGCCGTGGTATCTCATACCCATCTTCTCTAAGTGACGATCGAACTGCTGTTGTGTTAACGCTTTAGTAAATGGATCTGAAATATTATCTTAGGAGTCCACACGCTCCAGGGTGACGTCTCCTCTTTCAATGATCTCTCTGATCAAATAAAATCGTCGCAACACGTGTTTAGATTTCTGATGAGACCTGGGTTCCTTAGCCTGCGCAATAGCTCCGGTGTTGTCACAGAATAAAGGCACTGGTCCTGTAATGCTAGGAATCGCACCAAGTTCAGTAACGAACTTCTTCATCCAAACAGCTTCCTTTGTAGCTTCACTTGCAATTATGTAATCTGCCTCTGTCACTGAATCAACAACTGTTTGCTGTTTGGAACTCTTCCAACTCACTGCGCCACCGTTTAGTTGGGAATCCGAACCAAAATAATCTGGTTGGATACAATAAAGCTCTATCTTGTTCAATAATATTTTTAAGATTATGTCTAGCTGAATCAAATAGCTTAGACGGCTGTTTAAGTCAATATATACATACTGGAAACCAATAAGTATGTATCAACATGTGATTAAATACAATGACTATCCAAGTGAGGACACTTGTCTAACCATAGTTAGAAATTAACGAACAGAATAAATATCTAAATTATACAGTAATATTGTGTTGATAAACAATGATCGGGTAATTAAAGAACTTGTATGAATACAAAGATTGGATACATAATCGATAACAATAGAGTTAATAATCTGGCATAATGATAATATAATTCTAAAACTTTCTTACTCATGTCCATTGCATAAAGTAAATACAAAGTAAGGATACTAGCCTGAGCTGTTGCTTATAATACGCAACTTAGTTTTATCTTTTATATAGCAACCTATCATTAGTAAGATTATTTTACCGATTAGAATAATATATCGTAACACATAATACTTTTTTTTGCAGTCAGCACATAACCTAATTACATTGTCACACATGTTTAACAGTCATTGGATCACAAACAGACACGTATCTAATCATATTATCTAAGTCTAGATCAATTTCTGAAACATGTCGGTATGCCGACGGCTTTATCGGGTAATTATCGAGTCTAAGACTCTATCATGTAGTTCAATAATTGTAAAATTAGTCATATTGTTTTTCATAGCCTTATAATAAATTTTAAATAATTATTATAATTTATCGTGATTTTTCAAACACCGGAATCATTATTACATGATTTAAATATTAAATAATTCTATTATCATTAATATTTAATTAATATTAAACTATTAATGAAACCATTGCCAAAATATTAAAGTTATTTATAATAACTGAAAATATTTTTAAAGTATTAATATTACCCTTAAATGATTTTTAGAATAATTAAAATCATTTTTAAATAATTGCCATTAATATTTAAGTATTAATGTATTATTTATCAAAATATTAAAAGTCATTAATTATAACTTAAAATATTTTTAATTCATTTATTTCCTTTTTAAATGATTTTTAAATCAATAAAACTATTTTTAAATTATTTATTTAATATTATTATTAAATAACTCTAATATCATTTTATATTAAATTATTAATGAAATTTACCTTTAAATATTAAAAGTTATATTTTATAACTTAAAATATTTTTAAACTATTTATTTTCATTTAAAATGATTTTTATAATATTAAAATCATTTTTAATTAATTAATTTAATATAATTGTTAAATAAATCTAATATCACTAATATTAAATAATTAATGAAATTTGTCTTAAAATATTAAAAGTTATATTTTATAACTTAAAATATTATTAAATACCTTTTTATTATTTAAAATAATTTTTAATATAATAAAATTATTTTTAATCAATTTATTTAATACATTTATTAAATAAATTAAATATTAATAATATCCAAATAAATATTAATATTTATAAAAAATATGTCAAATTATTAAAAGTTAATTTTTATAACTTAAAATAATTTTTAAAACTATTTTTGGAATTTTTAATAATTAATTTTTATTTTTAAATGATTTTTGAAAAATAAATTAATTAATATTAAATAAACTGTCGCTATAGCTTTTAGCGACAGAAAGTGTAGCCTTTGGTGTTCTTGAGTCCTCAAGAATATTCATAGCTAGTTTCGAGGTAGCTAGTTTGACCATGAATCATGAACTGTGTAATGTGTTTCTAGGCATGTTGTTGGTCAGATCTTGTAGTACTAATGTCAGACTACAAGATCCAACAACAAACATGGCCAACAAGCATGAAATCAAAGGAGATCTGAGCCTCCAAAGTAGCTGTCAGAGCTGTTCTTCATTTCTGGGTTACCCAGAAATGAAGAACAGTTCATGAGGCCTACTTTGGGCTTCCACAACTTGTTGTTCGTGTAATATTTTTGTGATTTAATGAGTCCAGTGTGTAGCCAACATGACAAGGTACAAATCTATTACATAAAACACATATAACAACAATACATCAATCAGTTATTGTCCAGTCAAACCCTGTCAGAGACAGTGTTCTTGATTTTCTGGAATTTCTAGAAAACGTTTTCGTGATCATTCCAGCTAGTTTGACCATCCACTGTGTTCAACCCACTTGATTATTTAGTTATCTAAAAGCATGATTTTGAAGTTCATGTAACATACTACAATTTTATTACAATAAAAAGAACAAAACAACAAATATTAGCAAGATCAAGACTCACGAATATCTTGTCAGGCCCTTTCTGGACAGTTTCTAGGTTACCCAGAAATGCCCAGTCATGACCCGTCAACGTGGTTTGACCACGAATATCTTACAATCTATACACGTTCTGGACTTGATTCAAGTTTCAAATCCAAGATCTCACAGCATACTACAACTTCAAACATCTAACACACCAAAAACATAAACATGCTGAGATCTAGAAGGTCTGACATTCGGTTGTCAGACCACTTTTAAAAAAATTTCTAGATTTTGAAACATACTAGATTTGAGCCTATAGATGTTATGGATCTAACATCTATCAACCCAGATCACTTAATAACACTATTTTCAACATGTTTATCACAAAAAAACTAAAATCTAACACATCTAGCATGATCAGATTCTAGGTTAGGGTTTATACCTTCTGTGAACAAGTTTTGATTCTTGGCTACTGATCTGTTAATGGAATTCGTGGGGCTTGGTTTTGGGACTGAATTGCTACTATAATTCGTGGTTTTTGAGAGAGAGAGAGAGAGAGAGACTTGGTGAGGAGTTTGTGTACAAATGAGGCTAACAAATGACATTTCTCTCTCTTGATCTATATATATAATGTGGTGCAATGCATTTGGCTGAAATGTTGCTGCTGATATGTGTAATATGTAGGCACATGGCTAGGTTTGAGTGGTTGAGCAACTACACATAGGCCAAGATCTACCACTTTCCTCAAATAATGCAAGAGGGGTATAATAGTCATTTGCCTTATGATTTTAATGGCATGAAAGTAACTTGGCAACCCCTTAGGGTTTGACCCTTAGGTTTAGCATATTGAATTTGTAGGATTTCCAACTAGGGTTTAAAATAAATATTTTAGTTTCTAAAAATGAAGATTATGGTTTCTTGGTTAGTTTAGATTTTCTAATAACATTATACTTGAACATTAGGATTTTAAAGCCCACTAATTAGCATTAGGGTTTCCACTTAGCAATTAGCTAATTACTGTTTGGCGTTTATAATTTGGCTATTAGGGTTTTAATTAGTAATTAGGGTTTTCTAAAATAGTTTAGGTTTTTAATTACTTAGAACTCGCTAATTAGGTTTAAGGCCCACCAATTAGCATTAAGCTTTATAATTTAGCAATTAAGGTTCTAATTTAGTAATTAGAATTTATAATTACTAATTATGGTTTCTAGTAATTAGGGTTCCTATATAATAAATACACTACACCAAAAATGGCCTCTAGTGAAGGACAAATCTTTCACTAGAGACCCTATATCACTCACAAGTGATTTATTGCATAGAAATATTTTCTTCACACGAGTGCTCGCATTAAACTTCCTCGCAATTAGGTATCCTTCGCTAAGCAGTATCTAAATATTTTTTGTGAAGGATATATTGTGAATAACTTTTTTACTCATAAATTGTATTTAGTAATGGAATATTGTTATTTAGTGAAAGATTGATTTCCTTCACAGATAATATTTTAAGACAGACTATTTAAAATTAGTGAATAACTTTATTCCCTCATAAATAATATATTGTGAAGAACAAATTCAAATTAATGAGAAAAATAATACTTCATTGATGACTAACTAATTAACTAAAAAATATTTTAGTGAAGGAAACAATCCTTCATTAATGTCCATTTCTTCATTATAATATCTCATTAAAATATAAATAACAAAAAAGTGCACAAAAAATTTATATATACTAATTGAGAAACTAATTATTATATCATTTCAAAAGTATATAATATATACAAAGCTAGTATAGCCAATATACACACTAAAATTACAAGACTTGTTATCAAAAGCAAGTGTCATATCACCTACAATATGTATCTACATATATTACACAAGAAAGAAAATCTCTAGCCATAAGGCGTAGTAATTGTCAGCTCCTCATTATCCTCGCCTTCAAGCAAGAAGGTTGAGCATTTAATTTCACTATGCAAAAAAAGTATCAAAACCTCTTCATACTGCAAGAAAAGTATCAAACCCCAATTTTACAAACATGAATAACAAAAGATTAACTGGCAAAACTTAAATTAAGAAAACAGTTCAACAAAATGAAAGAACAGAATATAATGATTACAAAAATTAAAATGTACATTGGTAGATATTGCTGCGAAAACTTGTCACTAATACATAAGCCATAGGAATCTGCCCTGCTTCTTCGTCAAGATATCTGCTATAAAATAATAATGCAGATGGAGATTAAATAACAAAAGTATATTGGTGTAGAAATTAAAATCACAAGCTGTTAAGTATATAAAATATAAGTAGTTTATAAATGCAAAAATATAATTGCCCGCCCAACACAAAATCCGGTTCAAGGGATTTTCTCAAACCCTCTATATTCCAGAGGAAATTTAGGTGCATATTTTTATTCTTTCGGGTTTAGTTTGGGGTGTCTGTGAATTAGCACCGATTGGAACACAATCTGTCCACAAAGCATTATGCATCTACAGAATAGCTATAAAAAAAAAATTTTAACCCACACCCAAAACAGAGCTAAAAAAATTAAACCCACACCCAAACCAGATATAGAATCTCACAGCCCAACAAACACACATGTAATCAAACAAACACACAACTGACTCACAATGAAACAAAAATAACACAATTACAAAACATAAACCAAAATCGCATGACAAATTATTTTTTTAATAACAAAAATAAAAAACTACAAAGACAAAGGAACATATTCAACACACAATTTTTTCTTCCCCAATACCAAAAACAAATAATTAACATATAATCAAAAAAGACAAAGGATTCTTACCAACTTCTTCCATGCATGCTTAGATTTGAATCACCCTTTGCCAAATCTAAATTGTTACAATAACCAAAATTAGAAAAATTAAAACCATAAGAAATAAGAAACACAGGATGGGAAAATGCGTAGTGAAGGAAAAGGAATTCACATGAATAGGAACCAATGAATAGATTCACGAGGCTATATAGGAACATAACCACAAAAAAAAATTAGACGAACTCTACTTTCACTAACATCTGTTATGTGTTGTGTTTGTTATGATATTGTGGACACTTTCAACTATCATGACCATCAGTATCTTTCTCAAAGAAGATTCACTTTGTTCTCCCCCACTGAAGGTAGCAGTTCATATTGAATTACATTACCTGAAGGAGTATAAACCATTAGGTGCTCCAATGCATTTGCATGCAAGAGGGAAGTTAGTGAATTGTAACGTACAGAACTGTGAAAAACTGCAGTAACAACACCAAATCGTACTGACACCTTTCCTGCAGCTGAGGATGCAGCATTGCTTACTGTATTAAGCCATCCAAAATTCTTTATCCTGCTAGCCACAGATAAAGTGATAGGAAAAGGTGGTGGCAGAGAGGTCTGGTTTGTCATGAAAGATGAAGTAGACCAACATGGTACAGAAAGAGTGTGAGAGGTCTGGTTTGAAGGCCAGTCTCACCACCATAGCGTCAGTTCCGCCCCGACCGTCGCTATAGCTCGTCGCCTTATCTTGATTTTCTAGTAGTGAATGTACTCAAGCGATCAAGAGTGGCAAGCTGATCACAAGTATAAGTTAGCACAACTGCGTCTGCCCGCTTCAATTCTTTAGCGAGTCTACCTCTATTTTCTACACTGAATGTTAGGAATGAACCAATAATTAGCTCTGAATCGAAGACAAAGTTTCACAGTAGAGCCACATATAATGAGAGTAGTTCAAGGGAATGTATATGTACTTTATATACTATATAGAATCATTAAAAATAAAGTTTACTGAAATACACACGTGCTATTCCCATCAGTTCAATTACCACCACAATTTCGCTGACATGGAGATACCTGAATGACAAATCCTTAATGATAGGGCCGCTGACATGGTTATTCACTATTAGTAAATACCTGAATTTGGAAGCATATCCTATGCAGGCTAAGTTGATGAGGAAAACTAAATGAAGAACTTTATAAAGAAAAAAAACTATAAGAAAATCATCTTATTCATCATCATGCTAGGTGGAAAAGCATGGATATTCATCAAATGACAAATGGCAGTAGCTACCTCAACTAGGTGTAGCCCAATAGCTGATGCTACATAAGTTATAGCAATGCATCCCGTGTTTCCAGGTATCTGCCAAGGATGAGAAATCGAAGAGGTAGCCTTGAGGATTGAGGTTGTCTGCAACCCAAAATAAAGTGATTCAGAGTTCTTGTTATCAAAGTTAAAAGAATATCCAACACTACAATTCTATTAGCAGCACAATCGAGCTACTTTTTGAGAACTTGTGGAGCTGTGATATTTTACCTTGAACCGGGGTGAAAAATTTGACACTATCTGCTTCGTTTACACATACAAATGATTGCGTTGAGCAAGACGGGTGACAAATAGCCTATGCACATACCTCAGTACAGTTAGCAAACAGGATAGCATGTGAAATTCCTCTATACTGGCTGGGAGAGATGCTCGTCTACAAAACACAGGACATGAAATCAGTGACATTTTCAACTCCCTACTATATTCTCTTCTATGACCAGGTCTGAGCTCTGCAATAAAATCCATTTCAAACATATACAACATATAACAACATTATTTAACAAAGTGAACAACGTTGTAAAAAAGCCTAGGAATTAGAGTTTCCATCATCTGAATATGAACAAGAAGAACGCTGGCAGCAGATTATAGCAAATTATATAGACAGATAGATAAATCATATGTATATTTTTCATATATTCGAAAAAAGAAGTCCAAGCAAATGTAACAAACCAAATCTAGTAATTAATAATGCACATGCATAAGAAGCAGGAATTCAAGACTACAAATACACTACCCATTTACTTCCCTCTTTCAGCAAAGAAAACTTGTTAATGAATGTAGAATTACATTTTTTTATGCAGCATGGCGATGTTAACAACTATCAGTTATCACAAATTCTAATTCTCACCTCCGTAACATGCTATATGAGTTCGCCATTGTAAGAAAAAAATTTATGAGGCACTGGCAGAGTCTTGCATGGGAACAAAGTGTTGTAATTGATAGGAACTAAGATATGGGCTTACAACTTGCATCAAGAAGCATACTGTTAATTTTTACCATTCTTTTAAATTTGAAACTCTTAGTGTTTTTTACTGCCCTAAACCTATCACGACAGTGTTTTTTACTGCTCTAAACCTATCACGAAAAACATCCTTAATTTGGGCAATGGTATGGTCATTAGGGCCTGCACCATTTAACATGGCAAAGCAAGTTAGCTCACTACTGCGGTAACCAGGATCATCGAAATAACACATACCGTTAAGTGGTATGGATAAAGAAACAAGTGCTTCAATAAATACGTTGAACATTTGATAAAATACAAAATTAATTAATTAGTTCATTTTTCTATCAATTTAACAGCTGGAAGTCCTAAATCTAAAGTGCATTAACATCTTATCAGCCTTATTATATTCAACAAGAAAAGATATGCATCAGAGCTTGTATTTTGTTAGATACAATAAGCTAAACAAGCATTTATTCAAAGATATAGAATATGTTACCTTGTGGAGATGGAACGACATATCCCCAACTTCAACAATAATATCACTTGGAAGGCCAGTTGTGCAGAACCTACAATTATTTTGACAAATTAATGTTTAAGATTACAGTTTGAGAAGTCAAAATCAAAAAGTCAATATATCTTTAAGTGATGATCACATTACAAGAACTAGGAGTATTATTTTCTTTAATACAAGCTATCGAGTCCATTTCTTTCAGTAATATACTTGGATTGGCATTGTGAATCTATTATTACTTTCAGAATCAAGAAGCAACTTTTAGCTTTTGGATTGGCTTTTTTTGGCCCAAGTATTCAGATTTTTGCAAAATCTGAAAAGCAAGGGAGCTACTTTTTACAAGAATCCAAATAAGCAATAATCATAATCCTAAAGGGCTCAATATCTAAATTCTAGAGCAGAAAGGGTATACCCATCTGATAAAACCAACTTTTTATGTCCAGAAGTAATACTGAATAGGTCATAAATTATGAATTTTTTGTGGCTGGTCAAGATATGGAAAAGCAAATCAAACATCTATAAATTTAAGAAACAGCAAAATGCTTTCACATTTTCATTCAGTTTAGCAGTACTATCGTCAGTATTATCATCCTTAAATCATTGAAGCACACTCCCCAACCTTTTTACTTGTAATTTAATGAAGAAGCAAACCAACTAATGGGGGGAAAAGAAAATCAATAGCAAGTACTACTTTAATCAGACAAACAAATATCCAAACTGTAAAAGTAACCTCCACCAATAGCAATCAGAAATTTTAAAACCAAAAACTGATGTCAAAGACTAAATTATGACACAATATTTGAAGAAGTATATATCCAAGTACTGTAACTAGGTAACATATTAAAATACCACAAGCTTTTGGAATTGCCCCAGTAATATGAATTAACCCATCACATACACCAAAAGCATACATAACAACACATACACGATAAAAATTAAAAAAAAAAAAGATGGCGCTTTCAGCAGCTCAAGTCACCATATAACTTATAATTTTTCTATACTGAAAATTTCAAATTGCCACACCTTCCTAGAGGATTGCCCTTATCCAGAATAGTCATATCTGCACAAAAGTACATGCGCGCATCAAAAAACTGTCATTCCCCTGCTTAAGTGCATATGCCCTATGCAGATATCGATATACTAGTAACTTCTGAAGGGTTAGAAAAGAGTAACTTCTGAAGGGTTTTATCTAGATTCGTGACACCATCATCATCACTTTCTACCTTTTGTGGCTGGGTTTGCTGTGTCGTGAGCAAAGGGGATTGATCTTGAGGTATACTTAAACTCCACCGTTAGGGCAGACAGTGAGACGCGATTTGAGTGCCCTAGATGAGCAGCGCTAGCTTAGATCGGGCAAGGATGTTTAAAAGAGATTTGCGATGAAGATTTGGCTACGAAATTTAGTGATGAAGAATAATAGCAGAAAGGGGGAGCGGAAGTGGAAGAGGAAGAAAATCAAATCGAGATTATCTGTATACGGGTGACTTAAAACGAATATATTGAATTTAAGGGGAGAAAGGAAATAAGCAAGTTAACTCTTACTTAATTAAGGGTTGACTCGACGAGTTGTTGAATTGAAAACTGAGTTCTTTAATTGAACAGATAGCTTTTATTGTCTTTATATATAAGGTATTGATTTATATTCACCTTAATTAATTTTAAAAAATTATTCAGAATAAATTAGCGACCGATTTTATCTTTCATAAAAAAACTCTGAATAATAATATATAATGAGTAATAATTCCTTCATTAATAAATTTTTTTCCTCACTAAATTTCATTATAAATTGGCACCAAAAAGCATTCTATCACCTCAATTTTGTGAGAAAAAAAATATAAATTGTGAAGGATGTTTCTTTCGCTAATAACTATATTGTCACTATACTTTTTTCATTGTTCCTTCGCTAAACAACTCCTCATGTCAAGGAATAAATTCCTTCACAAAATTTCCTTCGCTCGAGGCCATTTTTGGTGTAGTGATAGGTTTTCCCTAATTAACCTTAAATTCTATTATACCAGTCATTAAACACATTATCACGACTACACAACGACTTAACAAATTTTTTAAAGTCGTATTTGACTTTTTAAATTACGGTTTATCAAAGTAATACTAGGGTTTTGTAATACTGTACCATAATTGACCAACCATTATTAGTCCACACATATACAGCACATATTTATAGCACTGAAATAAAATAATATTATATTATTATTCTCATCCCTTGATCAAAATCTAAAATTAGGATTTTGATTCCATATCTGATTTATCTTGCATATATAACATTATTAATTAATTTAAAATAATTAACTTAATTAATCTAACATAAATTCATATAATAAAATAAAATAATTATAATAATCATTCTATAATCATTTCATATATTATTTAAATAATATATTATCATATTTTCATGGAAAATAATTAATAAAAATATTTCTACTATAAAATTAATTATTATAAGAATATATTTTATAATGATCAATAATTCTAAAATAAAATTATTTATAATTATTCATGTAATAAATATATTTTTATTTATCACATAAATACATACGCTTTATCTTGTACATATCCTTACCTTTAAAAAAATATTTATACGTAAAATTTCTGATTTAATTATATAGAAAATATCGGGTTATTACAATTTGTACGGAGAGAAATGTGAGATATACACGGACCACAAAAGTCTGAAATATATCTTCACACAGAAAGAGTTGAATATATGTCAGAGAAGGTGGTTGAAATTGATCAAAGATTATGACTGCGATATTCTGTGTCACTCGGGGAAGGCAAACGTGGTTGCCAACGCTCTGAGCAGGAAAGGAAGAGAGAAATTATTTCAATTGACGACTCAAGACGAGTTAATAAGAGAAATGGAGAAATTGGAAATAGAGGTAAAAGGACCTAAGAGAAGTTATTTGTAATGGAAGCTTGTCCGACATTGTTGAATAGAGTAAAAGAAGCACAGGAGAAAGATGAGGAATGTGAGAAGATCAGGAAAAGGATTTCAGAAAATGAGGAAGGGAAATTTCGAATAAGTAAAGACGGTATCTTAAGATTCGAAGGAAGAGTGTGGGTACCAGCGGTAACCGAGTTAAGAGAAGAGATTTTGCACGAGGCACACAATACGATATATTCCATTCATCCGGGAGGCACTAAGATGTACCGAGACTTGAGGCAACATTTTTGGTGGCCTAATTTAAAACGGGAAGTCGCAGAGTACGTTAGTAGATGTTTGACTTACCAACGCGTAAAAGCAGAGCATCAGCGCCCGAGTGGTTTACTACAACCGTTAGAAAATACCAGAGTGGAAATGGGAGCACACTACGATGGATTTCGTAGTAGGACTTCTAGTTACGCAGAAAGGTTATGAAGCCATTTGGGTTATAGTGGATCGACTTACAAAGACTGTACATTTTCTACCAATCAAGATCCGCTACAGTTTGAATCAGTTAGCGAGTCTGTACGTAATGGAGATTGTTTCACGGCATGGAGTGCCGATGTCAATTATCTCTGATCGAGACCTGTGCTTCACGTCAGACTTTTAGAGAAGCTTGCAAGAGAGGATGGGAACATAATTGAGGTTGAATACCGCTTATCACCCTCAAAAAGACGGACAAAGTGAGCGAACAATATAAACGCTAGAGGACATGCTTAGGACTTGCATGATGGACTTCAAGGGAAATTGGGACGACCACTTACCTTTAGTCGAATTTGCGTATAATAATAGTTATCATGCGAGTATCGGCATGCCACCGTACGAAGTTCTTTACGGAAGAAAGCGCAGAACGCCATTATGTTGGGACGAAGTCGGAGAGCGACGAATACTTGGACCAGAGTTAGTACAACAAACCGCAGACGTGATGACGGTGATAAGAGCCAAACTAATAGCAGCTCAAGATCACCAGGAGAAGTATGCAGATTTGCATCGGCAGGACCGAGATTTTAAAGTCGGTAGTTTCGTATTCTTAAAGGTATCTCCATGGAAGGGAAAGATTCGTTTCGGCAAGAAAGGAAAACTGAATCCAAGATTCATAGGACCGTTCGAGATACTGAAGCAAGTGGGCGAGGTAGCGTACAAAGTTGCATTACCACCCGAGTTGGAGCACATCCATAACGTGTTTCATATATCCGTGTTGCGTCCGTACAAGTCTGACTATAAGCACGTGATTTCTTTTGAACCCATTCAAGTGGAGAAGAACTTAGCGTATGAAGAAATTCCTGTCCAAATTCTAGATAGGAAAGAGCAAACTTTTAGGAACAAAGTCATTTCTTCTGTAAATGTACTTTGGCGTAACCATGATGTCGAGGAGGCTACGTGGGAGTTAGAAGATAGGATGACGAGAGATTATTCCCATCTATTTGTGTAACCTTGTAACAATTTTGGGACGAAATTTTTATAAGGGGGGAGGATGTAATACCCGAGAATTTTCATATATTAATAAAAAGATATATTAATAGAAACGAGTATTTATTTGAATAGAAACGACTTCGTGTTATGCGACGAGTTAACTCAATTATATTAAAATGAATAATTGTAATAAGTGAGGAAATGTGGAGTTGTAATAAACTCGTTGAATGCCTTGTGTGGCACCGTGATGAGAAATAATAGTAATTATATTAATTAACGAAAAAAAAATTGTTAAGCAAACAATTAATCTATATTGATTGTTAATTGTTATTGTAGAGTATTAATTAATTTTTAATGGTGATTAATTAATGAGATGTGATTATTATTGTTAGCAACATGTCTATAGATGATTAATTGTTATAGAGATCAATAATTACATTAATCAATGAGGAATGGATTAATTAATATTAGTGTTAATTAATCAAGAAGGTGAATAATTTATTTATTTGACATAAAACAATTAAGTAAGTTATTAAGATTATATTGATTGTTATGTGCAAGTGTGCAATAATTAAATATATAAAATACATGGAATACAACTATATTATATAGTGTAGTATGACACTTATGTGACTATATATAATAACCATACATTAAGAATTATTAACTTTTATTGTATAAAGCAATGTGATTGGACATATTGGAACTATATGTTATAAATATATCATGTAATGTGTATGTGACAATTTGTATGTGGGTATACACTAAAATAAAATGTACACGGATTATATGATAGGAGTGTATAATTACACCCAAATTTCCTATTATAGTAACACTTGGACATTAAAGCCCATTTTTGGATAACAAAGTAACTGAATTGGATTGAGCTAAGCTTGTTACTGAGATTTTGCTCTTTTCCCAAATTGAGTGACACAATAGTATAATGAATAGTAACTTGCACTCTATTTACGTAACTTTCAAGTGGCTAAGCATAGGTGATCATGGCTAGCAAGGTGGCTGGTATTGAGTTGTTAAACAACTCTCTAGTAACCTTTGTTTCCTTCCATTACACCATGAATTCAACCTCAGTATAATAAGATTGCCTAGTCCAAACTTCTTCTATAAATAGCATATTCAATTCTCAGTATGTGTTGCTTGAAATTTATCTAATAATTCTAAGTTGAGAGTTTCAAGTAGCTGAGCAATTATAGAAGCATACTCAGTGTGTGAGGAGTTCAATTCAAGATTAAGGAGGTATAAATTCTACTTTTGTGTTCTTGAGCTTAAGTTGTCAAATTCTTGAAATTCTCATGCAATCTCTGTTAATTGATGTAGAATAGCATGCCATTGTGTTATCTGAGCTTGTATACATGTTTAGGAGTAGTGTAGATGATATGGGTACATGTTTGATGTTGGTTATGTTTGATGTTGGTCATGATTAAGTGGGTCATGCATATAAATGTAATTACCATGGATGCCTAACTAGACATGTGCATGATAAAAGGGGAATATGACAAGTCTAAACGATGTAAAATTTCATGACATGTACTACATGACTAATCTAATGCAAACATGAGTTGTTGAGACCTATAAATCATATAGTATGTGTTCAATAATCAAACATAAGAAAAATTATGAATTTAACACTTAAAGTCTTGATTAAATGAGAATAGATGGTGACTTATAATAATGCTATGATATGAGGTCAAACTTGGTTATCCACATACTAACATGTGTGTTTTACATGATTATCTATGTGCATGCAAGTCGAGTGTGCACTGACCTTCTGCAGGAGCAGCCATGTTCTGGTTTGAACAAGGAGCAGCGCGGCCGCACCACTCCTTAGTTCAATTCCAGCGCGGTCGCGCCACCCTGCAGTAGGATCAGATTTCTGTAGTTGTTCTGTGGTTTCATAAATGCCTAAGTTGTTACTCTAATTTGTAATACATGTCCAGTGTAGTATTCATGTGTTAATAAGCATGTTGTTGATAGGATCCTATGATGAACAAGTGTTTACCACTTTAAAGTCAAGTCATGATTTTCTGCATACCTGTTACTAACATTGCAGGAGGGCAGAATCATCTTTCAGAGATAACCCTGGAAGACAGCTCAGTTCGATCCCAGAGAAAACCCTAGGATAGTCACTATTATCATCTCAGAGATAACCCCGAGACATCCAGCTCAGTCCCAGAAATACCGCCGGAAGTTTCAACCTCAACCCCGGAAACAACACCGGGAGTTTCAGTTTTAACCTCAGAGATAACCCCGAGGACTGCAGTTCAAATACTGAAAATCACACCGGAGAAGACCTTGTCATCTCGGAGATAACCCCGAGATACTCAGTCTTAGTCCCTGAAACAACATCGGGAAAGACAGCGTCAACCTCAGAGATAAACCCGAGGCATGAAGTTGCAGTTGCAGTTGCAGTTCCGGAGATAACCTAGGAAATGCTTGTTTCAAACCCATGCAATTAGCTTCAAACACTCGGCAATGGCCCCGAGGCACTCATTTCCCAAGTCTGGAGATAACCCCGGGAAGTCAGGCACATCTCAGAAACAACACTGAGGACGGTCAACACCTGCAGCAGTCTAATCTCAGATATAACACTGAGCAACGACTACTAAATCAGCTCAAGTTGGAGATAACCCCGGTAAAGGGCAGAACCGTCATTTTGCCATCCCAATCCCACTTTGCGTTGTCTCAACATTCATACATACATACACAATAATGTCCTACAAGAACCAAAGAGCGCTGATCCCGAGTGACTATTGCACAAGACAGTACACCGAATAGAATTTGAAGCTTGAAGACCAAGGGCATGGCCCCATCTTCCTGACTTCGTACAACCTCTAATCCCATATCATTGTGTAGCTCTCGACAATAGTATGCCAAAAAAGGTCTTATACACCTCGATCGGATGCCCAGATTGAAGTTCTGAAAGTTCGAGCGGACATCACGTTGCACGCGTGCACGTACTTCGAGATGTCGAGACCCGCGGAACCTGGGGCACCCCGGGCAGCCGCAGGTGCATCTGCGGCTGCTACAGGTACACCTACGGCTCCCCTTCTATAAATAGAGGGCGCTTGGGGCAGCCATTTTAAAGAGAAAAAAGGGGAGGAAGCCCTGTCCAATTTACTCTGTATACACTATAAACTTAGTGCTTTCTCATTTTAAACACTTGTAAGCTTATATATTGTTATATTTTTACTGGCGGGAGCTGAGTGTTCATCCATTTAAAGTCATTGAAGTCTTCTTTGGCAGTTCACTGTAAGCCTTCTTACAGACTTTAAAGCCTTTCTCTTCATCTTTGCACACATCGTTCTTCACGTTGAGAGTCGTGTTGCGTGTGAATGCCCGGACTTCGGTCCGTGGCTTTTATTTTATAAATATATATATATATATATATATATTTACATTTTTGTCAGGCCTGGAGTTTACTTTGTGGCCTTTTACTCTTTATTTACATTTCGTCCAGTTTGGAGTTTACTTCGTGACGGTTGATCATTTTTACTGCTTTCTTTACATTTCGTCCCGCCTGGAGTTTACTTCGTGGCGGTTGATCGTCTTTACTGCTTTATTTACATTTCTGATCCCCTATGGAGGTGCTTCATGGTGGCTGATCATGTCTCTATATATATATATTTACAACTTATATATATATATATATATATATATATATATATATATATATAACTGCTTACTGCTTTCATATAAATTGCGGCATCATGTGAGCCTAGGAATCATGTGATCACAGATTTAGTCTACTGAATCTAGATTCGGTTCCCGTGATGAACATTTTCAGCTGTAAGCAGCCTGTAAATTATTCACGGTGTTTGAATTTTCTTAGATGGCTCTCATGCCCACAAGGAGTTCGGCACTGCTTTATACATTATTTTCTCGAAGATGCTTTGCATCTCAAAAAATAAAAGCAATCAAGCTGAACACGTAATAAAATGAAAGTATCAAAGGCCTCAATTACTATTGAGCATAAGGGTTTGAAAAACCTCTTTTTACAAAACATCATTGCTATATATTGTTTAAAACTGAATTTTTATACAAATTCAAACCCTTTGTATATAGGTGCGAACGAGGCATAACACTACTTAGCTGAACGACCAAGTCAATTAAAATGAATGGTTAAGCATAAACATGAACAGATTAACTGAACCAAATGGTAATGAAGGTGATCAGCCTTTCACACCTGATGAACATTTATAATATGCACAACGTGCGAATCAATAATCAATATAGACGTGAATAATCAACAACAATTATTCACTAACATGCTTTGAACATATAACTCAAGTTTGAGTTAGGGAAACTTGCCTGTACCGCTGATTACCGCTAAGCAAACTAATTTAATCTCTCACGAAAGGCCTGTAGACACTCGAAATTTTCTGCACACCTGTCACTGACATTGCAGGAGGGCAGATTCGTCTTTCAGAGATAACCCTAGAAGATAACTCATATTTAGTCCGGATACTACCGGAAGTTTAGTGTCAACCCCAGAACACACACCGGAAGTATCAATTCCAACCTCAAAGATAACCCCGAGGCATGTAGTTCAAATAGCAAAAATTCCACCGGAGAAGGCCGATTTATCCTAGAGATAACCCCGAGATATTTAGTCTCAGTCCTGACACCGGGAATAGCATCGCCAACCTTGGAGATAACCCCAGGGAATGCAATTGTAGTTCCGGAGATAACCCCGAAAATGCTTGTTTCAAATGCATGCAAACAGCTTCAGAACACTTGACACTCTCACCGAGGCACTCAATACAAGACCCGGAGATAACACCGGGAAGACAAGCATACCTCAAAGATGACACTGAGGACCTTCAACACTTGCAGCAGTCCAATCTCAGAGATAACCCTGAGTAACGTCTGCTTTATCAGCCCAAACTGGAGATAACCCTGGTAAGGGGAAAAGTCATCATCTTGCCACCTTGACGCCACATCGCACCGTCTCAACACTTAAAGACATACATTTATACACAATAATGTCCCATAAGAACCAAGGAAGTCCAATCTCGAGTGACTATTGAATAGGATAACAGATAGAATTTGAAGATTAAAGACCGGAGGGCATGGTCCCATCTTTCTGACTTCGTACAACCTCTAATCCCATGTCATTGCATAACTCTTGACAACGACGGTCTGAAATAGGTCTTATAAACCTCAGTCGGATGCCCGAATTGAAGTTCTGAAAGTTCGAGCGGACATCACATTATATGCGTGCACGTACTTCGAGATGGCGGGACCTACGGAGCCTGAGGCACCCCGGCCAGCCGCAGGTACATCTGCTGTGAGCCGCAGGCTGCGGCTCCCCCCTCTATAAATAGAGGGCTTGGGGTGGCCATTTTGTAAGAGAAAAAGACGAGGAAGCCCTATCCAATTTGCTCTGTACACACCCTAAACTGAGTGCTTTCTCATTTTAAACACTTGTAAACTCATATATAGCTACTTTTTACCGGCGGGAGCCGAGTGTTCATCAACTTAAAGTTATAAAAGTCTTCTTTGGCAGCCTACTGTAAGCCTTCTTACACACTTTAAAGCCTTTCTTTTCATCTTTACACACAATATTCTTCACGTTGAGAGTCGTGTTGCGTGTGTATGCCCGGACTTCGGTCCATGGTTTCATTTCATTTTATATATATATATATATATATATATATATATGTATATATTTATATATATGGACTAATATTATCGAGTTATGTCTTGATTGAGCCTAGACTTACGTCTGGAGCGTTTAATTGCTTATATATATATATATATATTAAAGCAGTAAACGCACCGGATGTAAAATTCAGGCTCATCGAACATAGTTCGACACACAGTTCATATATTTCGATGAGCCTGGATTTTACATCCGGTTCGTTTACTGTTTTAATATATATATATATATATATATATATATATATATATATATATATCCAGGCTCATCGAACAAAGTCCGACAACAGTTCATATATATATATATATATATATATACATTTTGTCCCGCCTGGAGTTTACTTAGTGGCGGTTGACCGTTCTTTACAGCTTTCTGTACATTTCGTTCTGCCTGGAGTTTCCTCCGTGGCGGTTGATCGCTTTTACAGCTTTTTTATATTTTTGATCCCCTATGGAGGTGCTTCATAGTGGTTTATCACGTCAATATATATATATATATATATATATATATATATATATATATATATATATATATATTTATCACTTTTATATATTTACATTTTCGATCCCCCATGGAGGTGCTTCGTGGTGGTTGATCATGTCTGTATATATATATTTACTGCCTTTATATATATAATTGCTTACAACTTTCATATAAATTGCGGCATCATGTGAGCTTAGGAATCATGTGATCACAGATTCAGTTTACTGAATTTAGATTTGGTTCCCGTGATGGACATTTTCAGCTGTAAGCAGCTTGTAAATTTATTCACGGTGTTTGGATTTCCTCAAATGGTTTTCATATCCATGAGGAGTTCGGCACTGCTTTGTATATTATTTTCTCGAAGATGCTTCGCATCTCGAAAATAAAAGCAATCAAGCCGAACATTTAATAAAATAGAAGTGTAAAAAGTCTCAATTACTATTGAGCATCAAGGTTTGAAAAACCTCTTTTATAAAACTTCATTGATATATCTTGTTTAAAATTGATTTTTTACACAAATTCAAACCCTGTGTATATAGGTGCGAACGAGGCCTCGCACTACTTTCAAATAACAGAACATTGACCCACACACACACATTCATATAATAGTTTCTTGAAAAGTGGTGGTCACCGTGGTAACACGGATGTCGGGAGATGCCTAACACCTTTCCTCCGCATAAGCAAGTCCCCGGACCCTAATGAATCTCGGTTTCACAGACCCGTTTAGCAGTGTCACATCACTGGGTCAATGTGTAAACCTTTTCTAGGTTGTGTTGGTACAACCAGTTAAAAAACTAACTGACGACTCTTATAATCAAATCGTCGACATAAATGTTGGACCTTTTCACAACTTATTTTTTCAAACAAATCTCACCTAAAATGAGAACACAAAAGAACAAGAACAGAAAAGGGACAAATAAAAATCCCGACATCGACAGGTGGCGACTCCGCTGGAGATTCCAGTATGAGGACTTAAGCCGCTATTACAAACTTTTCAAAACTGTTATATGATTGTGTGTGGATGTTGCATTTACATTTATGATGAATGTGTACGAATGCATTTTTACTACACTGCAATATATCTGTCTGTGATATTAATGCTTTGCATATGCCATCATTTTCATAAACGGTGAGACACGTTGTATGTGAATGTATGCTGTGTGGTTCCTCCACCAGGAGGCTATCCTGTCGGTGTCTGATTACTGGACTCGTAGGAAGACTAATTCCAACGAGGCTCAAGAAAGTACTTGTAAAGTCAATTACTTGTAATTTCATTCCATATTCATCTCCATATAATGAGAAATATGAAGAAATATGTGCATGTGCATATTTAAATTAACATGCTATCCTATATTACAAACAGCTAACATCCGTATTGCACGATAATAATCCTAAAATGGACACATCCCATAGCATGTAAATATTTACACAATCCCTAAGACTAAACTATACAAGTCTTTTGCAGGGAAGCAATCAGACCTATTACCCGGTCAAAGTTCAAAAAGGTCACGAGCCTATAGCCAATCATGTCTTTATCTGACCAGTATAATCCAGTTTCTCGCGAAGAATTTGATGGATTAAGTAAACAAATCACAGATTTGGCTGTTCTGCTTAAAGAACTACATCAGTCTACTGAGGGTACGAAGATACCCATACATGCTGAATCCTCTACACAGGGAGGAACTAAAGGTTCGGAGAAAATAGATCCGGAAATACAATTGCTTACCATAGAAAAAAATCCTGAAAACACCCATCTCAAAGGAGATCTAGACACCGATGACGTCCTTCAAATAGAAGAAAGCCTTCGTTCTATCAAAGGAATTGAAGCACACGGGAGTGTCTCATATGCTGACCTTTGTATATTCCCTGGTGTCCATTATCCAGAGAAGTTCAAAACTCCTGACTTTGAAAAGTATGACGGGTTACGAGATCCTTACACACATTTGAAGGTATTCATTGGGGAACTTGGATCTTATGCAGAAGATGAAAAGCTCAGAATGCAGCTGTTCCAAAAGTGTCTGACTGGAGAAGCCCATTCGTGGTATACCAGATTGGACAATTTAAAGATCCATAGTTGGGAAGAACTAGCTCATGCCTTCCTCACACAATACAACTTTCAGTCTCAGATGGCTCCTAACCGGTACCAGATTACCAAGGTCAAGAAATAGTCTAATGAGTCTTTCAGAGAGTATGCTCAAAGGTGGAGGCGCCTTGCTGCTCAAGTTATTTCGTCTATGTGAAATGGGCATGACCTTTATCGACATACAAGAAGCTCATTTCTATGAGAGAGTTTTAGCTGGCATTGGTAAACCATTTTCTGAAATGATCAAAAATGGAGAGATGGCTGAAATGGGGTTGAAGTCAGGAAAGATTCAAGACCTAGCCGCTCTTAAAGTAGTTGTTGAACACATTCAGTCCGAAAATTATGGAAACAACCCCCGGAGGGTCCATAAAAAGAAAGAGGAGGATGTTTCCTTGATACTACAAGGTCAAAAGGGCAATCAGAATATGCCTATCCAAAGGGGAAATTACACTCCTTTTCAAGCACAATCTTCAAACCCTCCATTGCCTAAGGGTGGAGAAGTCAAACGCCCTCGAGTGTTTACACCCCTAGGGGACTCACTCGAGAACATTCTAAATCTTCTGACCACGCAAAAGAAAATTACACATCTTGTTCCACCAGTCAACCCTAATGGGAAGGGTTTCAATGCTACTCGAAAATGTGCTTATCATGAAGGAGCACCTGGACATGATACTCAAGATTGTTGGGCCTTGAAACACAAGATCCAAGATTTGATAGACAACAGTGAGATCGTGGTCACCAAGCCAGATCAACCTCACGTACAAGACAACCCTCTTCCTCAACACAAAGAGGAAGATGTCAACATGATTAATTGGAGCAGTGAACAGAGTTCCAATTTTAACTGTGAATCCTCCCAAACCATCAAAGACGGTGTTGACAAATGAGATTATGCAAAGTTCCAGTTTACGATGGAATGAAAGATGAAAGCTCTGTGTAAGCATATTGAGCAATTGGCAGAACTGGTGACCTATCAATATCAAGTTACACGCCAATTAGTCAGCCAGGAGCATGCTAGTCTCCTTTCCTTGGTTATGAATACTCCCTCGTCACCTTCAAAATATGAAGCAATAGAGGACAAAGTGACGAAAAGAGCAACTGCCAAAGCCCGTTGGGATTTTGCCAATAGAATGGAATTTACATACCTGGGCCAACCTATGGAGGAGATACTTCAGATGCTAATTAATGAAGGAAAGATCACTTCCCTTCTACCTCCAATCAATCCCCGTTCAGGACGGTTTGATTCTGATGGAGTATGTCAGTATCACTCCCATTCTCGCGGTCATAGCACAGAAGAATACTGGGCACTACGCCACCTTATTCAGAATCTAATTGATAGCGGTGTCCTGTAACTGGCAGACAACGATACTGTGCTATTTGAGAGTGAAAATATTTATCCTACTAAATGGAAGGGACTGGTAGCAGTTATATCCGCTGAGGCTGATGGGACTGTCAAACCATTCACAATACAAGCAACTCAACTCAAAGGCGTTGAAAATCCTTTTAAAGTGGTTGCACCAGAGCCAATCAACTTACCATTTAGACCACAATATCCTGTTATCAGCTTACAAAAAGTCCCCTGAAATTATGGAGAAGCTGAAGGATCCACCTCTCATACAACTGCTGCAGTGTCAAAGGAAAATCCACTGTGTCTTCCTCAACGGGTGATGAAGCTTACTATCAAATTAAAGGGGAAAATTCCCCTGGAGAAGATTGAAAAATTCCTTCGTACTATGGGTCATAATGAAGCCAAGGTGGTTTCAATACTGGACTTGGTTTTAATTTCTGAGGATCATAGGAAGATTCTACTGAAGGTTTTGGAAGAAGCCTATTTGTCGAAATCAGTGGATGTGGAAAAATTTTAACATCTGATTGACCACATTTTCAACAATAATGTGATATCTTTCACTGATGATGATATATCGCCCAAAGGGACCGGTCATTGCAAGCCGTTACACATTACGGTTTTGTCCTCTGAATACATGCTAGCTGGAGTTTTGATGGATGGAGGTTCGTCTCTGAATATCTGTCCTTACGCTACGTTGATAAAGACGAAGGTCAATCTTAAACAGATCCGAAGTAGCCATACGATTATCAAAGCTTTTGATGGATCCCGCCGGAATTCAGTCGGAAAGATTGAGCTGCCAATTAAGATTGGTCCCCATACATTCTGTGTATCTTTTCACGTTCTCAAAATAGATACAAGATACAACCTGCTTCTGGGGAGACCGTGGATTCTCATGGCCGGGGCAGTCCCTTCCACTCTTCATCAGCAACTTAAATACATTATCAACAATAGCCTAGTCACAGTCAACGCTGAACTGGAATGTCCTCAACATGCTGATATACCACTCATCAATGTCAATTCAGATGTTGAGCCGGTTAGTTTTCATGCTTTGGTAGTGAGCAATCCTCATTACCATTCCATTGGGACGCCATTTCCTGTACCCAAGATTTTTGCCGAAGTGATGACAGCTACTCAAGAAATGATGTCATTGGAACACCAGCCGGGATAAGGGCTGGGTAAAGATAATCAGGGTATTAAGCACCCGATTCAAGTGTCCAGTCAAATTGGGACAGCCGGACTAGGCTATTTTGCCAATTCCAGTTACAGGAATTCGCATAAGTATAAGCAGATTCTTTCAGTTTCAACCACACGGCGACTATCTCCATCGGTAAATCTAGAGTCTGCACAAACTCCGGTAAAGGTGCCAGCCAATGTAATGGCTATGTTATTTTCCAAACCAATACCGGTAAAGGAGAAGGAAGTCTTTGTTCCAGATCCCAAGGTGGAAGAAGATGAACGAAGAATTAAACAAGACATCGTCCGAATGATGTTAGACATACGCATTATTGTCCATAATGAATATACAAACAGATAAACCCCAGACGATGATTGCCCAGATGTAATGGCCATCATTCGGGAGAAGGAGGATATGATAACCCCTCCATCACTGCAGTCCACCTGGACTTCATCCTTGCCAATTGGAGCAGCACTCCTTGTATTGGTCGACAAGGGTAAAACGGGCATGACTTCTTTCTGCCCTGTAGATATCATAACTGCTTACTTTTCTGTACAGTATTAGCAGTTATTTTGTCTGTACATGCTAACACTTTGTATGATTAAACAATTTCATATATATTAAGTGAAAGCATATTTTATTTCAGGACTCTAAACTTAGATGTACCTGTACTTGCTGATAAGATGCCTCTTCTCCACAAGGATTGTATCTTTGATGAAAAGTTGGACTCAGACTTGATGGAAATACAAGAGGACATTGAGGTGCCTCCGGAGATCAAAGAATAGGTCGAAGACAAACCTAAACCCAACTTTGATCAAACCACCTCCTTCAATCTCAGAACCTTAGAAAGCCCTAAGTTAATCCAAATTGGTTCAAACCTTACCCCAAACTAGAGGAATGACATGGTTACACTACTAACCCAATTTCAAGATGTGTTTTCATGGTCTCATGAAGGCATGGTGGGTTTGTCCACTGACATTGTCCTTCATCGCCTTCCCATTAAAGAGGGATTCAAGCCAGTCAAGCAGAAACTTAGGCGATTGAAATCTGAGTGATGTTTAAAAGGTAAAAGAAGAAATTGTGAAACAATTTCAAGCTAGTATTATCATGGTGTCCACATATCCTGAATGGATATCCAACATCGTTCCCGTGCCTAAGCCTAGAGCAAAGGTGCGAGTTTTCATAGATTATCGGGATCTGAATAAAGCTTGCCTTAAAGATAGCTTTCCCGTGCCATTTATCCACATTCTCATTGACAATAATGCTTAATAGGACATGTACTCCTTCGCTGATTGCTTTGCGGGGTACCATCAGATCATGGTTACTGAGGAGGATCGTGAGAAAACTACTTTCATCACGCCTTGGGGAACCTTTTGCTATAGACGGTTGTCTTTCAGCCTCATTAATGCCAGAGCTACCTATCAGCAAGCTATGATGGCTCTTTTCCATGACTTAATGCACAAAGAGATAGAGATCTACGTGGATGATGTGACGCCCCCAAAATAGGTATACAACACCCATTCTGAGTCGCCAAATACATGGTACAGAAAGCAAACTACAACTTCAATAATACAATTGTCGTGCAAAATACGACAACACATATTGTGAGTTTAAATACAAATATTATCTTCTAGACAATATACACACTCAAATAAGTCCTCAATACAATTATTCAAACACTATTTTATAGAAATAGTGAGGACTGCTAAAACATCTTTCTAGAACCATCACTCCATACCCCGACTAGATCCTGCTATGTTCTCACCTTCTGAGAAGAAAAATGGAACAAAAAGGAAAAGGGTGAGCTCAACTAGCCCAGTAAAGAATATTATGACTAAGATAATATACAACAAATTATCATTAGTCTTCAACAGGGAAAATCTGATAAAATATAATAAACAACAAGTTTTAGATCAACAACTACAGCGAAAACAGCAAACCATTAGAAGAGTCAAGTAGAGAATGAGTTCTACTATCTTCTAAGATTTAAAAGTCCATCATCAATATTTTATCCCTGTAACAACAATCAATAACTATCTTTAATCAAATATTCATCTTTGTACTACAGGCCAAAGATATTCATTTGTATCACTAGTCGGTTATGTTCATCTCAACACCTGTTCATCTTTGCACTATGGGCCAAAGATATTCATCTGTTAATCATTCATCTTTGCACTATGGGCCAAAGATATTCAGTAATATCGTCATTTAGGACTGAGGATGATGAAAAATATTTTAAAGAACGAATCCAGTGAGACAGAAGGACAAATATTAGGGATTCGTATTTCAGTTTATCCAAGTTTAATAATACTCCATAATAAACTATAGTAGAGTAAAATTCAAGAATGAAGATCAAAACATGGATTTAATTTCAAGAATAAGGGTCACAACAGATAACTTGGAAGAAAAAAAAATATAATTTTTTTTTCTTTTGTGAACAGTACCCGTGAACAGTAACTGTGAACAGTACCCGTGAACAGTAACTGTGAACAGTACTCGTGAACAGTGCACGGTCATGAAAAGTTCCAAATTTGATAAAAAGTTCAGACCAATATTCCTATAAAATGATATTAGATGAAGTAAAATTTTTAATCATTTCAGGAATTATAGAAGCAATAAAATAATATCCTTTATCTTGGTAGAAACTGGATTTGACTGGAATATCGGATATTATTCTGAGAAAATCTTGCAGAAAAACTTCGCTCAAAATATTCTTATACTCAAGAAAATACTCTCAATACTATAGAATAAGAATTTCTGAATTTAGAAATGGTGTGTTGAGAAAGGAGGGATTACCCCCAATTTATAGTGAAATCCTCGGATGAAAAATCAACATGTTGCTGCCTAACCTCATATATTTTCCATATGGGTGGGCCACCCTTTGAAAAATGTGTTGCAGGAAAGAAAAAAAACAAGCTAGCTTTGAATAAAACAAGGCATGCATGAATTATCTTTGAAAAAAACAGGACAATACTCCTATAATACAATTGAGAATCAAGAATTTGCAGACAACGTTCATTTACACCAACCATTTCCACCAACCCATTCCACCAACCAATTCAATTACATCTTGATTACTTTCTTTCTAATTAACCACATGTATATATATATATATATATATATATAATAATAATAATAATAATATTATTATTATTATTATTATTATTATTATTATTATTATTATATAAACAACTATTATAATAATATATTTGAATGAATTATTTTTGGAAAAGAATAATTGTAGTTCTACAGAAAATATGCCAAACTTTCAACAAATATTTTATGCTAAAATTCTTTCATTAATAACCACATAAATAAATAAATCCCTCATTTATATCCACATCAAATAAATATTTCCTTATCATATAAATCAATAATTAATTATTCAAAAATAATATTACAGAATCACAATTATGACAACTAGGCCGTTCCCAGGAAAGAGGGGGCTTTTCAATAAGGATTTCTCCTTACTGGCGCGCAATTAGGTGACCAAACCTCTCCTTAGACAGAACTTTCTAGACATTGCCAATAATGCTATCTAATAATATTATTCAAATAATATGAATTATTGATCTGATAATGGAAAATACTGTGCAGCAACAATTATTGAAACAACAATAATATAACATATCAACGCACTAATTATTGAATCAATAAAATAAAATATTGAACAGTAATTACTGTAACAATTATTGAGTAGTGTATTCTTACGTACAAATCAATAATCCAACTATATTGTGCAATACCGTGTGTTACTGTACAACTACGCGTATTACTGTATTTTAACCACCGGGTATTCCAACAGTGTTAACGGTAACAACTACGCCGTTATTTATAAAAACTCAAACTTGTCGTTTTCTTCATCCGACAGTTATTCTGTTATGGGGCCCATAAATGACTGCGCCGTCGTACGGATATTTTCGACAAAAAGAATATTTTATTACCACTTGCTTATTTTGCAAAATTTGCACATTTCACCCATAACCAAAGTATTATATCAAATTTACCCCTTATTATTCACAATAATATTTAGAGAAAATTTGATTTTATTCATTAATTAGTTGGGGTCTTACAACCTCCCCTCCTTATGAAATTTCGTCCTCGAAATTGACGTACGTACCTGATATCTCGAAAAGGTGAGGATACCTCGCTTTCATTTCTGATTCCAACTCCCAGGTCATTTCTTCAATAGCATGGTTTCTCCACAAAACCTTAACTTGTGGTATAACCTTTGTGCGTAGGACATGCTCTTTCCTATCCAAGATCTTAACAGGTACCTCCTCGTACGTTAAATCTTCAGCTATCTCGTCTGGTTCTAACTCAATAATGTGGTTCGGGTCTTTAACATATTTACGAAGCATAGATATGTGAAAAATATTATGAACACGAGACATGCTTGGAGGTAATGTGAGTCTATATGCCACATTTCCTATTCGCTCAAGAATCTCAAATGGACCAACAAATCTTGGATTGAGCTTTCCTCTCTTTCCAAATCTTGTAACTCCCTTCCATGGTGCAACACGTAACAATACATGATCCCCAATATTAAATTCCACGTCCTTTCGATGAAGATCCGCATAACTCTTTTGTCGATCCTGTGCCGTTTGTATACGTTGTCGAATCGTTTGGATCTTCTCTGTAGTCATGCGTACCAACTCTGGTCCCAACAATGTTGCTTCACCCACCTCGTCCCAGCATACTGGAGAACGACATTTTCTTCTATACAACGCCTCGAATGGAGCCACACCTATGCTCGCCTGATAACTGTTGTTGTAGGAGAATTCCACCAATGGTAGGTACTTATCCCAACTCCCTTTGAGATCTAGGACACAAAGTCTTAATAGATCTTCAAGAGTTTGAATAGTCCTCTCTGATTTTCCGTCCGTTTGAGGATGGTATGCCGAACTGAATCGTAAATCCGTGCCCATAGCTTTCTGCAAGCTAACCCAAAATCGTGAAGTGAATTTTGGGTCACGATCCGAAACTATGGATACTGGCATGCCATGCAATCTCACAATCTCATTCACGTACATACTAGCAGGACGTTCAAGGGAATAAGTCTCACGTATCGGCAAGAAATGAGCAGACTTGGTTAATCTATCAAAAATAACCCAAATCGCATCTATGCCTTGAGAAACCTTGGGAAGACCTGTAACGAAATCCATGGTAATGTGTTTCCACTTCCATTTCGGGATCTCAAGTGGTTGAAATGGACCCTTTGGCACTTGATGCTCCGCCTTTACACGTTGACAAGTTAAACACACCTCGAGATAAACTCCGCGATCTATCTTTTCATATTTTTCCACCAAAATGTATGTCGAAGATCGTGATACATTTTGGTACTCCCAGGATGGATTGCAAACGGTGTGTTGTGTGCCTCCATCATTATTCTATGCTTCAAGTCAAAATCGTTAGGAACACAAAGTCTGGAGTTGACTCGAAGTATTCCTTCTTCATCGATTTTTGCTTCTAGAATAGCACCTTCTTGCACTTTCTTCTTCATACGCATCAGGTCTATGTCCGTAGCTTGAGTAGCTTTAACTTTATCGATTAAAGTCGGTTCTACTCGTATATTTGATATCATCATGTGGGTACTTGGAGCCTTCATCTCTATCTCCATCCTTTACAAGTCATACAAAATGGGCCTTTGTGTTAACAACATTGCACTCGTACCCGCATATGATCTTCTACTCAATGCGTCAGCTACTACGTTTACTTTTCCAGGATGATATTGGATGGTATGATCGTAATCTTTCAACAGCTCGAGCCAACATCACTGCCGCATGTTGAGTTCCTTTTGGGTGAAGAAATATTTGAGGCTTTTATGATCTGTATAGATCTCCACTTTCTCCCCATACAGGTAGTGTCTCCAGATCTTCAATACGAAAATGACTGCTGCCAACTCCAAATCATGAGTAGGATAATTCCTCTCATATTCTTTGAGTTGTCGCGAGGCATAGGCTATGACTTTCCCATATTGTATGAGGACACATCCTAACCCTTTGCCTGAAGCATCACTGTAGATAACAAATCCATCCGAACCAGATGGTATTATCAGAACAGGTGCCAAAATGAGTCTCCTCTTGAGTTCTTGAAAACTCTTCTGGCATTCCTCACTCCATACGAATTTTGTATCTTTCCGAGTCAGCTGAGTTAACGGAGTAGCGATTCGAGAAAATCCTTCCACAAATCTCCGATAATAACCAGCTAAGCCCATAAAGCTACGTACTTCGGTTACCGACTTCGGTTGCTCCCAACTTTGTATGGCTTCAATCTTTGCCAGGTCGACAGATACTCCATGTTTTGACACCACGTGCCCAAGGAATGCTACTTCCTCAAGCCAGAACTCGCATTTCTTCAGTTTGGCATATAGCTTGTTTTCACGAAGCCTTTGCAATATCAGCTTCAAATGGCGCTCATGATCTTCACGGCTTTTGGAATAAATGAGGATGTCATCAATAAAGACAACAATGAACTGATCCAAATATTCTTTGAATACACGGTTCATCATATCCATGAAGACAGCAGGAGCATTAGTCAATCCAAAAGACATGACTAAGAATTCATAATGCCCGTACCGAGTTCTGAAGGCAGTCTTTAGAATATCCTCAGTTTTAATCTTCAGCTAATGATATCCAGAACAAAGATCGATCTTTGAAAAGAATTGTGCTCCTTGCAACTGGTCAGACAGGTCATCAATGCGAGGTAGCGGATACCTATTCTTGATAGTGACATGATTCAATTCTCGATAGTCGATACAAAGTCGCATACTCTCATCTTTCTTCTTTATGAATAACACAGGAGCACCCCAAGGAGATGTACTAGGACGAATAAAACCGATGTCCAACAACTCCTGTAGTTGGACTTTTAACTCCTGAAGTTCAATAGGAGCTATTCGATATGGGGTTTTAGAAATAGGCTTTGTACCGGGTTCAAGGTCAATAAAGAATTCAACTTCACGTTCTGGGGATAGACCAGGAAGTTCTTCAGGAAATACATCGGGAAATTCTCTAACAATAGAAATATTATTTAAATCTGACTTGTCTTTGTTCAAATCCATAACATGGGCTAAGAAAGTTTTACATCCGTTTTTCAATAAACGAATAGCTTTGTGGCTTGATATGACAGTGACTAATTTTAGTGGTTTAGTAGTTTGAATTCGTATGACAGGTTGGTTAGGAATATGAAAACTAACAACCTTACGAAAATAATCAATTTTAGCATGATGAGTGGTTAACCAATCACTTCCTAAAATCACATCAAAAGCAAGTATCTTTAAAGAGATAAGATCAACAGGTAATGTGATAGTGCCAACTTGGATCATGCAAGATTTATAAACTGTAGATGTAACGACGATTTCACCTAACGGAGTTTCAACAGATAAGTCAAAGTCCAATTTCTCCGGAGTCAAGTTTAAACGTTGAGCACAAGCAGGAGAGATAAAAGAGTGGGTAGAACTGGTATCTAATAAGGTATAAACTTCGCAAGAGTTCAAGATTAGCTTACCCGTGATCACCTCGTTTGTGTTCCTCACATTTTGGCCAGTCACGACAAACGCTCTTCCAGGAACCGCTGATTTCGACTTATCCGGGACAGCCCTTGGAGTCACCATCCCCGTTGAACTTGGTTTTGCTACAGAACAATCCCGAGCTATGTGGCCTTCCTTTTCAAAGTTGTAACATACCTTGGATTGTTGTGGACAGTTTGGGCTGATATGTCCCTCTTTCCCGCATTTGTAACATCTAACTGGCGGTCGTTCTCCTCCCCTAGAATTTGTTGTTGGTGCTGGTGCTGCTGCTGATGTCTTCCCGTCATTGTTGAATCTCCTCTTTCTGAAATTTCCACTTGACTCACCTCTCCTATTATCATGGCCACGATGACCACCCGAGTGGTTACCGCCTTTGTTCGTATTTTTCCCTCCTCGTTGGTTATCATCGCTCTGATGACTGTTGTCACCGGTATGACCCTGGTTGTGGTCCCTCGGTTACACATACTCATTATCTCGCTCTAATAATTGAGCCCTATTTACAACATCTGAATATAAAAAAATTTATGAGAGATAAGATATTGCCGAATCTCGGGTTTTAGACCTCTCAGAAACATCCTTGTCATTCGTTCCTCATTTTAGACCAAATGAGGTGCAAACCTGGATAACTCTGCAAACTTCACCTCGTACTGGGACACCGTCATGTTGTTTTGTTCCAGTCTGATAAACTCTACCTCCTTCATATGACGAATACTTTCAGGAAAGTACTTGTCATTGAATAGTTTCTGAAATGTTTCCCAGGACATGTTGAGTGCGTCAGGCTGGGTACGCTTCACAGACTCCCACCAGTAGTCTGCCTCACCGCGAAACATAAAGGTGGCGAACGGAACCTTCTGTTCCTCCGTGCATCCCAAGACATCGAATATCTTGGTAATTTGTTTGACCCACGTTTTCGCCATGATCGGATCCGGCTTTCCCTTAAATTCTGGTGGTCCCAACTCTTTGAACTGCTTGGCTGTGACAGACCGCGCGTTGCTATCACTTCCACCCGTATTTTGTACACGAGTCTCCCTCGTCTGATTTTGCATGAACTGCAAAAAGCTCCTAAACATTCCATCATTCATCGTTTGCTCGGTAGTGTTGTTTACAGAAGGAATATTGCCTTCCTGTTGCACGTTCTCCTGGTTTGTAACTAAAGGTTATTCCACAGTCTCATACACTCCATTGTTAATGTTCTCAGCAGCCATTCTTAAATACTGCCATAAAACAAGGGTTAATTAAACAAATTAACATATCACATAATATCCCTATATTATGACTGACCAACAAATAAGCTTAGGTAGGACACACTAGCGAATGATTTACTCATCTCTCCCCTCCTAGTTCTATTCCCCGATCTCCGCCAGAGACCATATCCCTAAGCTTTGATACCAACTGTGACGCCCCCAAAATAGGTATACAACACCCATTCTGAGTCGCCAAATACATGGTACAGAAAGCAAACTACAACTTCAATAATACAATTGTCGTGCAAAATACGACAACACATATTGTGAGTTTAAATACAAATATTATCTTCTAGACAATATCCACACTCAAATAAGTCCTCAATACAATTATTCAAACACTATTTTGCAGAAATAGTGAGGACTGCTAAAACATCTTTCTAGAACCATCACTCCATACCCCGACTAGATCCTGCTATGTTCTCACCTCTTGAGAAGAAAAATGGAACAAAAAAGAAAAGGGTGAGCTCAACTAGCCCAGTAAAGAATATTATGACTAAGATAATATACAACAAATTATCATTAGTCTTCAACAGGGAAAATCTGATAAAATATAATAGACAACAAGTTTTAGATCAACAACTGCAGCGGAAACAACAAACCATTAGAAGAGTTAAGTAGAGAATGAGTTCTACTATCTTCTAAGATTTAAAAGTCCATCATCAATATTTTATCCTTGTAACAACAATCAATAACCATCTTTAATCAAATATTCATCTTTGCACTACAGGCCAAAGATATTCATTTGTATCACTAGTCGGTCATGTTCATCTCAACACCTGTTCATCTTTGCACTACGGGCCAAAGATATTCATCAGTTAATCATTCATCTTTGCACTACAGGCCAAAGATATTCAGTAATATCGTCATTTAGGACTGAGAATGATGAAAAATATTTTAAAGAACGAATCCAGTGAGACAGAAGGACAAATATTAGGGATTCGTATTTCAGTTTATCCAAGTTTAATAATACTCCATAATAAACTATAGTGGAGTAAAATTCAAGAATGAAGATCAAAATATAGATTTAATTTCAAGAATAAGGGTCACAACAGATAACTTGGAAGAAAAAAAAATATAATTTTTTTTTCTTTTGTGAACAGTACCCGTGAACAGTAACTGTGAACAGTACCCGTGAACAGTAACTGTTAACAGTACCCGTGAACAGTAACTGTGAACAGTACCCGTGAACAGTACCCGGTCATGAAAAGTTCTAAATTTGATAAAAAGTTCAGACCAATATTCCTATAAAATGATATTAGATGAAGCAAAATTTCTAATCATTTCAGGAATTATAGAAGAAATAAAATAATATCCTTTACCTTGGTAGAAACTGGATTTGACTGGAATATCGGATATTATTCTGAGAAAATCTTGCAGAAAAACTTCGCTCAAAATATTCTTATACTCAAGAAAATAATCTCAATACTATAGAATAAGAATTCCTGAATTTAGAAATGGTGTGTTGAGGAAGGAGGGATTACCCCCTATTTATAGTGAAATCCTCGGATGAAAAATCAACATGTTGCTGCCTAACCTCATATATTTTCCATATGGGTGGGCCACCCTTTGAAAAATGTGTTGCAGGAAAGAAAAAAAACAAGCTAGCTTTGAATAAAACAAGGCATGCATGAATCATCTTTGAAAAAAACAGGACAATACTCCTATAATACAATTGAGAATCAAGAATTTGCAGACAACGTTCATTTACACCAACCATTTCCACCAACCCATTCCACCAACCAATTCAATTACATCTTGATTACTTTCTTTCTAATTAACCACATGTATATATATATATATATATATATATATATATATATATATATATATATATATATATAATAATAATAATAATAATAATAATAATAATAATAATAATAATAATAATAATAATAATAATAATAATAATATTATTATTATTATTATTATTATTATATAAACAACTATTATAATAATATATTTGAATGAATTATTTTTGGAAAAGAATAATTGTAGTTCCACAGAAAATATGCCAAACTTTTAACAAATATTTTATGCTAAAATTCTTTCATTAATAACCACATAAATAAATAAATCCCTCATTTATATCCACATCAAATAAATATTTTCTTATCATATAAATCAATAATTGATTATTCACAAATAATATTACAGAATCACAATTATGACAACCAGGCCGTTCCCAGGAAAGAGGGGGCTTTCCAATAAGGATTTCTCCTTACTGGCGCGCAATTAGGTGACCAAACCTCTCCTTAGACAGAACTTTCTAGACATTGCCAATAATGCTATCTAATAATATTATTCAAATAATATGAATTATTGATCTGATAATGGAAAATACTGTGCAGCAACAATTATTGAAACAACAATAATATAACATATCAACGCAGCAATTATTGAATCAATAAAATAAAATATTAAACAGTAATTACTGTAACAATTATTGAGTAGTGCATTCTTACGTACAAATCAATAATCTAACTATATTGTGCAATACCGTGTGCTACTGTGCAACTAGACGTATTACTGTATTTTAACCACCGGGTATTCTAACAGTGTTAACGGTAACAACTACACCGTTATTTATAAAAACTCAAACTTGTCATTTTCTTTATCCGACAGTTATTCTGTTATGGGGCCCACAAATGACTGCGCCGTCGTACGGATATTCCCGACAAAAAAAATATTTTATAACCACTTACTTATTTTGCAAAATTTGCACATTTCACCCATAACCAAAGTATCATATCAAATTAACCCCTTATTATTCACAATAATATTTAGAGAAAATTTGATTTTATTCATTAATAAGCTGGGTTCTTACAGATGACATTATTGTCAAGTCCCAAAGGGAGCAAGACCATTTAGACAATCTTAAAAAGTTATTCAACAGGTTGCGTAAGTATAACTTGAAGTTGAATCCAGCTAAGTGCGCCTTTGGCGTTAAATCAGGAAAGTTGCTAGGATTTCTAGTCAGCCACAAAGGGATTGAGCTGGATTCCACCAAAATCCAGGCCATTACGGAAATGCCCATTCCTTAGACAGAGAAGGAAATACGTGGATTTTTGGGAAGAGTCAACTTCATTAGTAGGTTCATTTCTTAACTCACAGTAACCTGTGAGCCTATCTTCAAGCTGTTAAGGAAGAACTCCTCCATGAAATGGAATGATAAGTGTCAGAAGGCCATCCTTACAATCAAAGAGCAGCTAGTCAACGCTCCTATTTTGGTACCACCCAGGGATGATGTTCTCATGTTCATGTACCTGTCCATAAGTGACAACGGCATGGGCTGCATGCTGGGGCAGAAAGACGATAGAGGCCGAGCGCTAGCTATCTATTACCTCATCAAAAGGTTTAACAGCAGTGAACATAAGTACACTCTGATTGAGAAGACTTGTTATGCTTTAGCATGGGCTGCCATGAGGTTACAACATAACCTCCATGGGCACATAACCCATCTCATATCCCGCGTGGATCCTCTCAAGTATGTGTTCAGCAAGCCCATACTGAATTGTCGGCTGTCCAGATGGCAGTTAATTCTACAATAATTTGACATTGTTTACGTGATGCAAAAGTCCATTAGAGGTCAAGGAATAGCAGATCAAATGGTCGCCGCTCCTTCAGGGGATTTCAAACCCTTGGAAACATACTTCCCCGATGAAGGGGTAATGGCAATTTAATAACACCATCAGTACGATACACGCCAAATATGGGACATATATTTCGATGGAGCTGGAGCAGTTCTAGTATCCGGTACGGGGAGCAGTATCCTATCGCCGTCAAATTATAATTTGTCAGCACCAACAACACAGCTGAGTATGAAGGCTGTATCATGGGGCTAAAACTTGCCCGTTTAATGGGCATCAGGCGGTTGACTATCTTTGAGGATTCATAGTTGGTAGTCAAATAATCCACAGGAATCTATCAAACCAAAGAGCTACATTTGCTGCCTTACCATCGGCAAGTTTTACAGATGGCTTCAGAGTTCGAAGAGATCTCCTTTCTACACATTCCTCGTAATAGGAATGACTTCGCAGACGTGCTAGCAACTTTGGCCTCCTTGATTCACATACTTGACAAGGAACACATGCTAAGCGTCACATTGGCCCTGCAAAAGGCACCAACCTATGGGAACTATGTTGGATAAGTATCGGATGAGCTACATCCCATCCAACAACCTTGGTATCAGCATATCAAGGAATACTTGCGAGATGGATCTACACCCGCTGAGGTGAGCCTGACTGAGAAAAGGCGGATTCGTCGGCTAGCTATAAAATTCTACCTGAGCGGAGATGTACTCTACAAAAGAGATACAAGACTAGGTCTCCTTAGATGCCTGGATAAAGACCAAGCTCAAAGGCTCATGGATGAGGTCCATGGTGGAATATGTGGCCCACATATGAGTGGTCCCCTCCTTGTAAAGAAGATCCTAAAAACGGGACATTACTGGCTCTCTCACAAAGCTGATTGCAATGACCACGTCAGGAGATGTTATCAATGCCAAATTCATGGGAATACTATCTACGCCCCTCAACGGAAGCTCCATAATATGAGTTCGCCTTGGCCATTCTCAATGTGGGGAATGGACGTGATCGGGACCATCGAGCCCAAAGCCAGTAATGGACATCAATTTATCTTCACCATGATCGATTGCTTCACCAAGTGGGTGGAAGCAGCCTCCTTCCCCAGGGTTACCAAAGAAGTCATCATTACTTTCATCAGAAATAATATCATCTGTCGATATGGACAACCAGAGGTAAATGTATCAGATAATGCTAAGAACCTCAACAACAAAATGATGGAGGAGTTATGCAGTAAATTCCATATCAAACATCTTAACTCCGTCATCTACCGTCCAAAGATGAATGGTGCTGTTGAAGCGGCTAACAAAAACATCAAGAAGATCATGCAAAAGATGTCTGCCAACCAAAAAGGCTGTCCTGACTTATTGCCTCTTACTCTGTTAGCCTACAGAACATCAATGCGTACTTCAACTGGGGCAACCCCCTACGTATTAACCTATGGGATGGAAGCAGTGCTCCCCATAGAAGTAGAAATGAAATCCCTCAGAGTGTTGATAGACACTCAGCTAGATGAAGACCAATGGGTACAAGACAGGTATCACCAATTGTCTCTAATAGACGAAAGGCGAACTGAGACTATCTTCTATGGTCAGTTATATCAACAAAGGATCGCCCGATCATACAACAGAAAAGTCTGGCTACGACAGTTTAAACAACATGACTTAGTTTTGAAGAAGATCATCAACAATTAAGATTAGTCTAAGGGAAAATTTGCCCCTAACTGGGAAGGCCCGTTTATTGTCAAGGAGGTATTGACAGGAGGTGCTCTCAGATTACAGGAAATGGATGGCGATAAATTTTCGTAACTCATCAACTCGAACATCGTGAAACGGTACTATGTCTAAAGTTACCATCAAGCAAACCTGCGACGCCCCCAAATTCAGACACTCATATCTCGAATTTAGTTTATCACGTACTAATTCTAATATCACACTAAAATTATCAATAACGTAAATAATAGAATAATTTACATTGATATAATATAAATATTCGCATCCCAAGGTACCGTAACCAATACTACAACAATCCAGTGATTAAACTTAAACATAATTAATCATTCTTAGTACAACATAATAAGCATAACAATAATAATAATATTTCTACTCTTAAAGGACTAAGCTATTCTGTCGCCTTGCCCTTTCCCTTGTCCTTTCCCGATGTACCGCCTTGCTCTGCCTTAATTGTAATGTTTTTAGGGAAGCAAGAATAAGCAATAAGTTTGCCCAGCAAGTAATATAGCAATAAGAATAAGCAGTTATGATGTTTGTGTAATTTTATGTATGTGCACACCTAGATGGGGGGTGAATAGGTGTTTAAGCTTAAAGTGATAGAGAGTAAAAACTTTTTAAAATTTTCTGCAACATGTATAATTTAGACAGCTACGTCTGTCTGCTTTAGTGTCTGCTTTAGCTTATGTTTTTCGTTTCTTATAATCAGACAACTAGACCTGTCTGCTTTAGTGTCTGGATTAGCGGCGTGAATAACAAAAAGTGCAGAACGTGAATGACAATTAAAGAGATAAACATAAGTAAAAATCACACCAAGAATTTTATGTGGTTTAGCCCCTATCCTCTAATCTAGTGGCCTAATCCACGTCCAATCCCAACTAGGATTGGAGACTCTTTTTATTAAACTTAATATTCAATTAAATACAATAAAAAGAACTCCCTGTTATAAAGAAGCTTCAATTCAGATGTTGGACACCAATGCCCCCTTTGCACCTCTGCAACTTGTACACCTCTGCATCTGTTCTCACCTCTGAGATCTTTGAAGTCTTGTTTGAACAAACTAACTAAATAAGAAATCTCAAGCCAAAACTATGCTTACGTTCGGTTTACAAAGAATAAAATTTCCAGCACAAAAGAATATAGTAGATTACAATAAGTGGCTGGGATAAAACAACTGAAGCGCTCTGATGTAGTATATCAACTTGATTGCAGATTTCAGAGTCGTGTCTTGTTCAGCCGAAGAGAAGGAGTATATACAACGAGACAAGCAACGTCTAAAAAATATGTTAGCAAATAAATCTCAGTCCCGTTAAAGTAAATCCACGATTTCAGCAAATTTGAATAAGAAATATTTTGCGCCAACTGCCAACTATTTGTAGCTGAAATAAAGGATTGAACCTCTTATACCCAGTCAACTATTTTAAACAGGAGAGTAACAAAGAGATAAGATAAGACTATAAAAAGCTTCTGTAAAACTCCTTTTTCAAATAGAATACTAAGTACCACTAACAGTTATGGGTCCCACTAAGCAAGAGTATATCCTTAAATAAATTATAGTACCCACGAAATACTCTGTATAATAGATGAAGGAAATTTGAGCCAGCTGGAATAACATATATAAACCCATCTAATAATATTTGATAGCATTAAAAATTATAAATATCAATATTCCTTAATAAACTCAAATTCAAATCATCCTTAATAAACTTCAAATCAAATCTTCCTTAATAAACTCCAAATCAAATCTTCCTTAATTTTAAAACCTTCCAACTTACCAACGGAAGGAAATCAACAAGTGTTCATGTAATAACCATAACACATGCATATTAATAATAATATTATAACAAACCATGAACCATGCACATGTCTAATAAACTTAAATTAGTCAGCATTTAAAACATCATAAATTCAAAAACAAACATTCTCCCCCTTTTTGATGATGATAATTTATGCACCAACATGCTCCCCCTAAGTATATGGCTCCCCCTAAATTTATGGATATTAAGGAGCAAAAGAAAATTATTTTATCCAAATAACCATCATTGCATATTCCAGCATAATATAGTATCTCAATATCAACATGAATACCAATTCAAACCAAGTTAAATATACCCAAATATCTCTCCCCCTTTGTCATTATCAAAAAGAAATAAATCATCAAGTTATATCTCTCCCCCTTTGTCATCAACAAAAAATAATTCATATCAATTTAGTTGAAGTTAGTTATCTCACCCCATTTGCCAAATAAAAAAAGAATAAGTGCAAAGATAAAGAATATCATTGGAGCAAGTTTATAACAAAACCACATATAACAAGTAAACAAAATGATCATACCTTTGCGATTTGTTAACTATATATATATATATATATATATATATATATATATATATATATCAACATTTTGTTACCAATAATAACTTGATAGTTGAGCTCCTTAGTGTAGTCTCTCAAAGTAAAGTATCATTCGTCTCCATTTTGACCTTGAGATATCTACAAAATAGACAAATCTTCTCTACCTTTTTGGTACCCAAATTTTCTTGGGTCCATTTGGGTTAGTAGTATATAAATCACATTTCTTTACCTAAATTTATTTTATTCTAATTTTATTACAATTAGAATCAAAATGACCTTTAAAACCACATTTTTTACAAGTAACAACGGTGAACAATAAAGTGGTTTATGCCTTGATTTACTATTAATCATTCTAATATTATTATTAGTCCTATTTTTCACATTTTTAATAGGATTATACCCAATCCCTTGTTTATCATGACTGGACCTTTGTGCCCCTAACATAACATTTAGGTTCTCTTCTCCTTGCACAAATTTAGCAAGATCATTTTTTAAAGATGCTATTTCTCCGTTTATTACATTATCATCATGTTGCATATTCATAATTTTTCCATCATTAAAAGCATCTATGCATACATCTCTCATTTTCAATTTTTCTTTTAAACTTTGATTTTCATTTTTAAGATATTCATTTTCTTTTCTTTCTTCAATAAGTGACTCAACTTCATTCATTAACTCATTTACACAGTTCTTAAAATAAGCAGTTTTCTTTTTAAGCCTTTGATTTTCATTTTGTAAAGCAAGATAATCAGATGTAGATATTTCAAAATTTTCATGAAAATTCGTTACCTCAAGTTGATCATCGTCTTCTAGTCCCATGAAACATAAATCTTGTTCTGTTTTGGACTTGCTCATTGGAGTTGAGCTACCTTTTTGATTATTCCTTTCTTTCTTTCTTTGAAGTAGTCTCTCGAGTTTTCTTGAGAGCATTTCAATTTCTTCATCAAAATCTTCATCATTTTCTTCTATGTAGCTTTCAGCTTGTAGAGCCAAGGCCTTCTTCTTAGGTGCCTCATCTTCTTCATCGTACAATTTTAATTGGTTTTCAAACTCTTCAAGTTCTCCTAATAAGGTAAGAGTTTCCATTGTGCTAATTGTGTCTGAGTCTTGAAGTGTAGTAACTTTTGGAGCGAATCGCTTCGGCATGGCTCTAAGAAGCTTTCGGTTGATTTCCTTTTGATTAATCTTTCGTCCGAGCATGCTTAGAGAATTCATTAGAGTAAGGAATCTTGCTTGGGCATCTCTAATTGATTCATTTTTCTCCAATTTGAATAGTTCATATTCGTGCATTAACATGCTCAGTTTGACCTCCTTCACTTTAGTAGTTCCCTCGTGGCTCATGATGACTATGTCCCAAATTTCCTTAGCCGTAGTACAAGAAGAGACCTTATCTATCTCTGACTGAACCATGCTAGTGTATTTATGGCCTTGGAATCATATGATACCATATACGATTCATTTGAGTCCATTTCCATGAGATTCTTTGGCTTGCCATCATCATGTCGCAGAATGACTGGTCCATTTTCGACCACCCACCATTCCCATGGGTCACGGTTCAGAAAAATCATCATTCTGAACTTCCAAAAGTTGAAGTTCTCACTTCCAAACAACAGCGGTGCCCTACTTGTGGACTGACCTTCTTGAAAGTTTAGGTGTGCCATAGGATCTTCCCCTACGACCTGCAACGATCAATATTAGTAGAGCCAAGCTCTGATACCAAATGTAATTCTATGTATGTGCACACCTAGAGGGGGGGGGGTTAATAGGTGTTTAAGCTTAAAGTGATAGAGAGTGAAAACTTTTTAAAATTTTCTGCAACAGGTATAATTCAGACAGCTACGCCTGTCTGCTTTAGTGTCTGCTTTAGCTTATGTTCTTCGTTTCTTATTATCAGATAGCTAGACCTGTCTGCTTTAGTGTCTGGATTAGTGGCGTGAATAACAAAAAGTGCAGAACGTGAATGGCAATTAAAGAGATAAACAGAAGTAAAAATCACACCAAGATTTTTACGTGGTTCAGCCCCTATCCTCTAATCTAGTGGCCTAATCCACGTCCAATCCCAACTAGGATTGGAGACTCTTTTTATTAAACTTAATATTCAATTAAATACAATAAAAAGAACTCCCTGTTATAAAGAAGCTTCAATTCAGATGTTGGACACCAATGCCCCCTTTGCACCTCTGCAACTTGTACACCTCTGCATCTGTTCTCACCTCTGAGATCTTTGAAGCCTTGTTTGAACAAACTAACTAAATAAGAAATCTCAAGCCAAAACTATGCTTACGTTCGGTTTACAAAGAATAAAATTTCCAGCACAAAAGAATATAGTAGATTACAATAAGTGGCTGGAATAAAACAACTGAAGCGCTCTGATGTAGTATATCAACTTGATTGCAGATTTCAGAGTCGTGTCTTGTTCAGCCGAAGAGAAGGAGTATATACAACGAGACAAGCAACGTCTAAAAAATATGTTAGCAAATAAATCTCAGTCCCGTTAAAGTAAATCCACGATTTCAGCAAATTTGAATAAGAAATATTTTGCGCCAACTGCCAACTATTTGTAGCTGAAATAAAGGATTGAACCTCTTATACCCAGTCAACTATTTTAAATAGGAGAGTAACAAGGAGATAAGATAAGACTATAAAAAGCTTCTGTAAAACTCTTTTTTCAAATAGAATACTAAGTACCACTAACAGTTATGGGTCCCACTAAGCAAGAGTATATCCTTAAATAAATTATAGTACCCACGAAATACTCTGTATAATAGATGAAGGAAATTTGAGCCAGCTGGAATAACATATATAAACCCATCTAATAATATTTGATAACATTAAAAATTATAAATACCAATATTCCTTAATAAACTCAAATTCAAATCATCCTTAATAAACTCCAAATCAAATCTTCCTTAATAAACTCCAAATCAAATCTTCCTTAATTTTAAAACATTCCAACTTACCAACGGAAGGAAATTAACAAGTGTTCATGTAATAACCATAACACATGCATATTAATAATAATATTATAACAAACCATGAACCATGCACATGTCTAATATACTTAAATTAGTCATCATTCAAAACATCATAAATTCAAAAACCAACAGTTTGAATCTTCCAAGGTATAACAGTAAATGATAGTTGAAGGATATCAAGAGATGTCAAGAGTGTTCAATAAATGTTGCTATAGACTGAAGGATAACAATAATATTTCAAGGTTTATTAAGAATGAACACTGAGCAGTCACTAAGGACTAAGAACTCTTACTAGAATAAACAATATTATACTATAAACCCAATATAAACGAGTACAACAGGTGATCAACCTAAAGTGCCCTACGTTATGCATAACATTTAATCATACTTATGTGCTCACGTCAGTTCCCTGATAATATAAAATTTTCCCTTTTTAAGAGGGTTGTTCATCTCAGTAGATTTACAAGAGTCCGCACCAAGTTAATTGGTTTGGATAACTTTCTTAACATATGATTATAGTCTAGCTGAATCAAAGGCTTAGACCACTTTTATAATACATTTATGAACGATAAGTCCAATGCTTGTAACAATGCTAAGGCATACAAATGATTTCCTAATAGGAATAGATGTTTGCTTGATATAAGTATGGAAACAATTCGGATTATGCAATATACAATGTAAATAATTTAGAAAACTTGCATTCAATATGATAATCAAATGAAGTTAGAGAACTCGCACAAAATCCAAAGTTGTGTGAGTTAAGAGACTTGCCTTTAGCGTTGATTACCACTTACAGCGTAAGATCACTTCAATGAACTATGTTATCCTATTTATGTATGTATATGTATTCATTAGTCACACACACTTGATATACATATTTGCATACTTTCATCACATATATCTAAATTCATGTAGGCTACACACATTCAAACTTCTAGATGCGAAATTCACAATGATTTTACCTTTAAAATCTTTAGAAACCTTTTTAGTTCTCTTATACTCACATTATATGTGAAACATTACCTAAGTTACTCATATATGTTGAAGAACCTTTAGGCTAAGTTTGGTCCTTTGTTACATTTACTCATAAATTTCTATTTTACAAAGTTAAAAGAGCTCATTATAACAACTACTAACTATAGTATTCGTTAACCACATAACATTGTCAAACAACCCCTTTGAGTTCATACTTGCGTATTATTTAGAAACTCTTTTAGTTCATGCTTGCATAGTTTATAAAGTGTCTAACTAGATGTGTGAACATATTGGTTATCTCTAGAGGCATAAAGCATCCTATCATATTTGTTCAAAAGTTCACAATACAAGTCATAGAGTTTCCAACTCAATTGGTTGTCAATTATTAAGATGTCATGACTAACAATCTATATATGCAAAGTACGTTGAGTCCATACTTCATGTGTATTTACAAGTCCAACTAAACTATAAACATATGCTCACAAGGTTAGATTCAAAAAGGCGTAAGGTTTTTATAAACATAGTCCTTGTCTTTCGACTTTTCTTTCAAAATGATAGAATTTAATTCTAATTTTACTAGAACATCTTGCAATATGCATTGATACATGTTTAAGGATTATGTATGTTCTTGGAGTCAAGTTAAGTTAAGATTTCTTGCACCAAACCATCAAACAAAACAAAGGAATTCAAGTCATTGCAGCACCCCCCCACCGGGGCGGGCTTTTACACTGCAGGACCCCTAGCCGGGGTGGGCATGGCCCCTGTCAAACTTCTCCCACCCACTGGGGCGCGGCCTTATACATAGCATGACCTCTGCCGGGGCGGGTATCACTTCAGTTCTATGAACACAAGCATCCCCTTTCGAGCTTTGATGCGATTTTCAACCCAACAACTATCCAAGCAACAATGTAATGATGTATAATAGCTATAAACTTGCTACATAACAATCCTAGCATGCTTCTATCTATCCCAAACATACAAACAATTAAATTCAAGCATCAATTCAAGATTTTTGCCATTTTTCAAAGTTTAACATATTTGGCGATTCTCTTCTGTAACGCCCCCAAAATAGGTCCATTCCACCCAACCTATTCTGAGTCGCCAAATACATGGTACAGATAACAACTATAACTTTATTACAACAATTGTCGTGCGAAATACAACAAATGAGTTTGGGTACAAATATATACCAACTGTGACTCATGTCCCGACCTTGGATAGCACGTCACAATGACACCTTACATAAAGGTATAGTCAAAAACTGTTTTAGAAATTAGAATATTTGGGAAGTGCTCAAGGAAACCTTCGTACATGGGAGGCCATGCTTCTAGGTTATGATAGACATCATATGGCCACAGAATTATCCTTGGTTGACCCAATAGACCCCAAAGAAAAATGAGAAGATTACTATCATATTCTTCCCAATGGCGAGTCTTCTCTTGACATATCATTATCTCCACTGTCTCTAATTGGGAGTTATATTTCAGATAGACTCCAAGATCATATAGGTAGTGCTGGTAGATATACTCAGCAAGTGGATGAGCACAACCTTGTCTTATGATGACACGAGGTTGTATGTCATTATACATCCTGTAAGATAGTAGCGAAACACCATTCCAAGTTAAATTCACCTCACCCTCAATATCTATAGACCACCGTTCTATTCCCTTGTTATCCCTCGCTCGACCCAGCTACACTTTTATTACCTGAAAGGAATTGTGAAGCAAAAGGGTGAGCACAACTAGCTCAGTAAAGAATATTATGACTAAAGATAAATTATCAATAGTCTTCAACAGTAATAAATCAGAGATTTAGAACATATGGTAGATGATAAAACTTTTCAACCATAGTTACAGCGGAACGAGCAATCCATTAGAAGAGTCACATAGACCATAAAGTCTATTATCTTCTCCATGTTAAAAGTCCACCAACAATGTTTTATCCCTGTAACATCAATCAACAATTCCTGTCCACAATCACATGTATAACTCATAATCATAATTGTAGTTCTAAATTCCTCTTCTCATCCAGAACAAAGATAATTTTCATCACTTGTCTTTACCTAAAACATCAAAGATCATGGTTATACCAAATCACAGTTCTTGTTAATAATCATACTAATAATTTCATCTTTGCACTACGGGCCAAAGATATTCATCAACAACTCATCTTTGCACTACAGGCCAAAGATATTCCTCAACAGCTCATATTTGCACTACAAGCCAAATATATTATTATCTCAAAGAAATATATAATCATTTCAGAATTTATATAACCAATAATTATAACCATGTTGATCATTTCACCTTTGCACTTAAGCTAAAGATATTCAATTATAAATTCAATGGTCATGATCATACCAGTCAACAATTCAACTTTGCACTACTGGCCAAAGAGAACCTATAGTCATGATCATACCAATAATCTACCCATCTTTACACTCTAGTGAAAGAGAATTTCAACATCAGGGTTATAAAAATGTTATATATGATAATAAAATCAATATAATCAATACATATTTTTAATCTCTAGAGTAATATTCATAAATCAACTATAATTTGGTTAGAAAAAGAAACCAATTTTGTAGTGAATAGTACCCGTGAATAGTAACTCGTGAATAGTAATTTATGAATAGTAACCCGTCGTGAATAGTAACTCATGTATAGTAACTCGTAAATAGTAACTCATAAATAGTAACTCGTGAATAGTAACTCATGAATAGTAACTCGTGAATAGTAACTCGTGAATAGTAACTCGTAAATAGTAACTCGTGAATAGTAACTCATGAATTGTAACCCCGACATGAAAAGTTTCAAATTTGATAAAAATTTCCAACCAATATTTCGGCATAATGATATTGAAGAAATATTATCATTTTCGAATAAAATAACATCCCTTACTATCCCTTACCTCAAAAGAGCAGTACTCCTGACTGGAATAACGCTGAACGAACTTGCACCGTATATCAACACTCAAGATATCAAAAAAACTCACAAGAATACACTCGATAATATAGAGAGAGAAATAGAGAGAAAACATCAGTTTCTGGTGTGATTTTCAATTCTAACCTAAGCACCCTATTTATAGGAAAATGCTTAGAACACCAAAGCAGAAAATTTAATATAATAATAATATATTTAACAAATTTTCCTTAGCCCACCTTGACCATCTGAATTCAGCCATAACACATGTTAATGATGTCCACAAAATACAAAAAAAAACATTTTTCTAAACAAAAATAATTAAAACATCCAAAAATCAATTATTTCGGAACTTCAGAACTTCAATAATTCATAATAAATAGCCCTTTTATCAGAAAATTCAAATCTCGCGAGTTTTTATAGAAAATTCAATTCTCTACAACTTTGTAGAAGAAAGTTTTTCTAAATTCCAAACAAAAATTGACCGAAATTTACAAACGGACGATTTTACAGTCAATAATAAATTTTCGGTCAAGAATTGTGTCCACCAACACACAAAACATGTGTTAATCATTTAATGCCACAAAAATACTCTTCCTCCTCATATACTCATATATTTCACATTCATTGTAAAAATATCACCATCAATATATTATTAAAATAATATATTTAAATGAATTATTTTATCAGAAAAAGATAAAATATTAATCTTCAACAATTGTCACATTAAAAATTTTCTCCATCTATATCCACATAAAATCAATATTTTTCTCATCATATAAATCAATAATTAATTATACACAAATAATATTACAGAATCACAGTACTGGCAACCAGGCCGTTCCCAGGAAAGAGGGGGCTTTCCAATAAGGATCTCTTCCTTACTGGCGCGCAATTAGATGACCAAACCTCTCCTTAGACAGAACTTTCTAGACATTACCAATAATATTATCTAATAATATTATTCAGATAATGTGAATTATTGCTCCGATAATAGAAAATACTGTGTAGTGACAATTATTAAAATAACAGTAATATAAAATATCAACGCAGCAATTATTGAATCAATAAAATAAACTACTGAACAGTAATTACTATAACAATTATTGATTAGTGCCTTCTTACGTAAGAATCAATAATTGGTGTAATACAGTGTGCTATTGTGCAACAACACGTATTACTGTGTTTTAACCACCGGGTATTCCAACAGTATTAACGGTAACAACTACGCCGTTATTTATAAACAACTTATTTTTGTCGTTTTCTTCATCCAATCGCTTTCTGTTATGAGGCCCACACAAGGCTGCGCCGTCGTATGAATATTCCCTGACAGTAAGAATATTCCACGATCAAACGAATATTACCCGACAACAATGAATATTTTATAACCACTTGTGTATTTCGAAAAAAATTCATATATCACCCTTAACTTTAACATTTATCAATTTAACCATTTACTGAATAGTAATTATAAGAAAAATTGAATACTTTTATTTCATAAAATTCGGGGTCTTACAATCTCCCCTCCTTATGAAATTTCGTCCCCGAAATTTACGTACCTGGTATTTCAAAGAGTTGAGAATACCTTGCTTTCATTTCAGATTTCATCTTTCCTGTCATCATAATTTCTTCATTGCACATCTCCTGTATTTCAGATATCATTCTAGAATACAGCTTCAAAACAAAGGTTAATTGAACAAATTAACATATCACATAATATCCCGATATTATGACTGACCAACAAATAAGCTTAGGTAGGACACACTAGCGAAGGATTTACTCAACTCTCCCCTCCTAGTTCTATTCCCCGATCTCCGCCAGAGATCATATCCCTAAGCTCTGATACCAAATGTAACGCCCCCAAAATAAGCCCATTCCACCCAACCTATTCTGAGTCGCCAAATACATGGTACAGATAACAACTATAACTTTATTACAACAATTGTCGTGCGAAATACAACAAATGAGTTTGGGTACAAATATATACCAACTGTGACTCATGTCCCGACCTTGGATAGCACGTCACAATGACACCTTACATAAAGGTATAGTCAAAAACTGTTTTAGAAATTAGAATATTTGGGAAGTGCTCAAGGAAATCTTCGTACATGGGAGGCCATGCTTCTAGGTTATGATAGACATCATATGGCCACAGAATTATCCTTGGTTGACCCAATAGACCCCAAAGAAAAATGAGAAGATTACTATCATATTCTTCCCAATGGCGAGTCTTCTCTTGACATATCATTGTCTCCACTGTCTCTAATTGGGAGTTATATTTCAGATAGACTCCAAGATCATATAGGTAGTGCTGGTAGATATACTCAGCAAGTGGATGAGCACAACCTTGTCTTATGATGACACGAGGTTGTATGTCATTATACATCCTGTAAGATAGTAGCAAAACACCATTCCAAGTTAAATTCACCTCACCCTCAATATCTATAGACCACCGTTCTATTCCCTTGTTATCCCTCGCTCGACCCAGCTACACTTTTATTACCTGAAAGGAATTGTGAAGCAAAAGGGTGAGCACAACTAGCTCAGTAAAGAATATTATGACTAAAGATAAATTATCAATAGTCTTCAACAGTAATAAATTAGAGATTTAGAACATATGGTAGATGATAAAACTTTTCAACCATAGTTACAGCGGAACGAGCAATCCATTAGAAGAGTCACATAGACCATAAAGTCTATTATCTTCTCCATGTTAAAAGTCCACCAACAATGTTTTATCCCTGTAACATCAATCAACAATTCCTGTCCACAATCACATGTATAACTCATAATCATAATTGTAGTTCTAAATTCCTCTTCTCATCCAGAACAAAGATAATTTTCATCACTTGTCTTTACCTAAAACATCAAAGATCATGGTTATACCAAATCACAGTTCTTGTTCATAATCATACTAATAATTTCATCTTTGTACTACGGGCCAAAGATATTCATCAACAACTCATCTTTGCACTACAGGCCAAAGATATTCCTCAACAGCTCATATTTGCACTACAAGCCAAATATATTATTATCTCAAAGAAATATATAATCATTTCAGAATTTATATAACCAATAATTATAACCATGTTGATCATTTCACCTTTGCACTTAAGCTAAAGATATTCAATTATAAATTCAATGGTCATGATCATACCAGTCAACAATTCAACTTTGCACTACTGGCCAAAGAGAACCTATAGTCATGATCATACCAATAATCTACCCATCTTTACACTCTAGTGAAAGAGAATTTCAACATCAGGGTTATAAAAATGTTATATATGATAATAAAATCAATATAATCAATACATAGTTTTAATCTCTAGAGTAATATTCATAAATCAACTATAATTTGGTTAGAAAAAGAAACCAATTTTGTAGTGAATAGTACCCGTGAATAGTAACTCGTGAATAGTAACTCGTGAATAGTAATTTATGAATAGCAACCCGTCGTGAATAGTAACTCGTGAATAGTAACTCATGTATAGTAACTCATAAATAGTAACTCGTGAATAGTAACTCGTAAATAGTAACTCATGAATAGTAACTCGTGAATAGTAACTCATGAATAGTAACCCCGACATGAAAAGTTTTAAATTTGATAAAAATTTCCAACCAATATTTCGGCATAATGATATTGAAGAAATATTATCATTTTCGAATAAAATAACATCCCTTACTATCCCTTACCTCAAAAGAGCAGTACTCCTGACTGGAATAACGCTGCCGTATATCAACACTCAAGATATCAAAAAAAACTCACAAGAATACACTCGATAATATAGAGAGAGAAATAGAGAGAAAACTTCAGTTTCTGGTGTGATTTTCAATTCTAACCTAAGCACCCTATTTATAGGAAAATGCTTAGAACACCAAAGCAGAAAATTTAATATAATAATAATATATTTAATAAATTTTCCTTAACCCACCTTGACCATCTGAATTCAGCCATAACACATGTTAATGATGTCCACAAAATACAAAAAAAAACGTTTTTCTAAACAAAAATAATTAAAACATCTAAAAATCAATTATTTCGGAACTTCAGAACTTCAATAATTCATAATAAATAGCCCTTTTATTAGAAAATTCAAATCTCGCAAGTTTTTATAGGAAATTCAATTCTCTACAACTTTGTAGAAGAAAGTTTTTCCAAATTCCAAACAGAAATTGACCGAAATTCACAAACGGACGATTTTACAGTCAATAATAAATTTTCGGTCAAGAATTGTGTCCACCAACACACAAAACATGTGTTAATCATTTAATGCCACAAAAATACTCTTCCTCCTCATATACTCATATATTTCACATTCATTATAAAAATATCACCATCAATATATTATTAAAATAATATATTTAAATGAATTATTTTATCAGAAAAAGATAAAATATTAATTTTCAACAATTGTCACATTAAAAATTTTCTCCATCTATATCCACATAAAATCAATATTTTTCTCATCATATAAATCAATAATTAATTATACACAAATAATATTACAGAATCACAGTACTGGCAACCAGGCCGTTTCCAGGAAAGAGGGGGCTTTCCAATAAGGATCTCTTCCTTACTGGCGCGCAATTAGATGACCAAACCTCTCCTTAGACAGAACTTTCTAGACATTGCCAATAATGTTATCTAATAATATTATTTAGATAATGTGAATTATTGCTCCGATAATAGAAAATACTGTGTAGTGACAATTATTAAAATAACAGTAATATAAAATATCAACGCAGCAATTATTGAATCAATAAAATAAACTACTGAACAGTAATTACTATAACAATTATTGATTAGTGCCTTCTTACGTAAGAATCAATAATTGGTGCAATACAGTGTGCTATTGTGCAACAACACGTATTACTGTGTTTTAACCACCGGGTATTCCAACAGTATTAACGGTAACAACTACGCCGTTATTTATAAACAACTTATTTTTGTCGTTTTCTTCATCCAATCGCTTTCTGTTATGAGGCCCACACAAGGCTGCGCCGTCGTATGAATATTCCCCGACAGTAAGAATATTCCACGATCAAACGAATATTACCCGACAACAATGAATATTTTATAACCACTTGTGTATTTCGAAAAAAATTCATATATCACCCTTAACTTTAACATTTATCAATTTAACCATTTACTGAATAGTAATTATAAGAAAAATTGAATACTTTTATTTCATAAAATTCGGGGTCTTACATCTTCCCTACGAATTCGTTACTTGACCAATTTACTTAGTTTAACTCTCGTTGATTTCATATTGGACCATATTAACAATGTCTAGCATCAATTGATACATTCTATCATGCTTCAACTATAAACATTTCAACTCAAAATAAGTATTTTTGTACTTTTCTAATAACTTTGCAAAACTTGAACGTAAGAACATATAGATGAATGTTACCTTTTCTGAAGTTGAATTGCTACTCTAGCTTTAATTTACAGATTGTATAAGCTTAGCCCAACCACACTCACACACACTTGAAATTTTCTCAGAGGATTAGCAAAATGGTAGTGAATGAGAAAGGCTCCATTTATAGGAAAGCTTGTGACCAATTTATGCTTTTATTTAATGAATCAAACCATTGGAATGGAGAAGAAGCTGATGGTTATGAAATATTTGGTGGAAGAGTACTATGTAGACCACTCCATTCTTCATGATTTGCTAACTATGTGGTTGGTAATGAGGGACTAGGCCTTGGACTTATTACGTGAAGAAGAAATGGAGTGACACTCAATTTGGGACACTACCAATACTCAGCATTTGCAAACCATTACTTAGCATACTTAGGTTTATTTTACATTTTGTCCACAAATGAGCATACATATACACCCACTCATATATACACATAAAAATCATATAATCCATGGACATTGACTTATTTCAATTAATATTTACCCTAGACTAGGATATAATTTAGTTGGATATTTATATTACCTTCTATAAAATTCATTATCCCAATTCTACATAGATATTAAAGTAATCATTTAATATCAATTATTTATTAAATCCAAGTTACTTTCTCCCATAGGTTTAAATTACACATTTAAATACTCCCACACATATCATGGTGTCACATAAGACTTTTTCATACAACTTGGTTAATTACTTAAGTTAAGCTTACTTTTGTCATATAGTGTTTATATAATTCCAATGTCACACCTCATCTTTTATTGAATGAAAAACCTTATTATATATGACTTCTCCTTACATACTATTATTCATGATAATTAATTAATGACAAATAAATCAACCCCATTATGTAATTATTTATTTATTATTAATACTAATTAATTTCATCATTAGTTAAATTAGTACTTTCTCATTTCATCATCTTGCCACACTAGGCATAATTTCACAAGCTTAACTAAGCTTCTCATCACTTCTCCTACATTGCTAAATTATCATATGCTTACCCAATTAAATTAATTACCACACTCATGCCAATACTATATATATTTATATTCAAATAAATATGCAAACAATCTTTATTCTCAATATTATAATGTATTAAAATTCGCGGGTATTACATCCTCCCGTCCTTATAAAAATTCCGTCTTCAGAATTGTACAAGGTTACACAAATAAATGGGGATAATCCCTTCGCATCTTATCCTCTAATTCCCACGTGGCCTCTTCGGTATCTGGTGTTGGATCATCAGATCACCAGTCATTCCGGTTCTTTAACCCTTCACTATATACAACTCTTTTTCCACACTGCACCCCTCAGGGAAACACACTTTTCAAGCCAGCAGCCTGGTTTTCAGATCGCCAGATCATTTCCTCTCCACTTAGTTTTTTAACCCTTACTCAACTTCGGTTATCCCACTAGGGATTGAACCTTTCACACTTGCAGTTTGTCCCCAAACATGGGATCAAACTTTTCACACCTGCAGTTTATCTTGAAATTAGGATTAAACTTTCTTTCCCCGCAGTTTGTCCTCCACATAGGATCAAACTTTGCGTCGGCTACAAATCGTCCTGAGGGGCGAACTACGTCGACCTGATCTCCTTGATACACTAGAGTACGTAGGCAACCATATTTTATATGGCCCTGTTGCAATAAAAAAAAATAAAAACAAAAACACTTCTACACCATTCTCGTAATAAAACAAAAACAAAAATATTTCTACACCCTTTTCCTTACAAAAACAAAAACAACAAAAATATTCCTACACCCTTTCTGCCACAAATAGTATTGAACCTCTTACACCAGGTTTGAACTATGCAGACCTGATCTCCTCTTCAATAGGAGTATGTAGGCAGCCATTTATGGTTCGGTCTAACCCCCTACCAAAACACAAACACTTGTCAACAGTATAGGGATCAAACTTTAATCCACCACATTTCATTGGCTTTAAACCAAAGGGATGGAATTACCTGACTTCCCCATGTAAACGGGAGACTCGACGACCATCTAAGTTGTGGTTGTACCTTGAAGAGCAATACCAATCCATAAGAGATGTAATTAACTAGGCTCCTCCTAAATAGGAGTACTGGCGACCATCTGTGGTGTGGTCAATTTCAAAGACAAAAGCCACACTCCTCTACACATTTCCATACAGAAACTAGTCCCAAAATACCAAAGATGGTAGGGGTACACACAGATCAATGATCCATTCTGAACTGTCCAGAGACAACTTAATGTCCATCCATCAAGGAGGAATTCATAATACATCAACATCACAAGCCCTGAAGAAGCATGTAAATATCAAGTAAGTATTCAGGCATATCTAAAAGGAAAGTGATCAAAAATATATTTCCCTGCTATATATAATATTGTTTGATATATAAAATGTAAACTGTGCATTGACAAAATGGCTAAGCTAGTTTGTGCAGGAAAATACAAGGCTATCTACAGATCAGTATGCATGCGGGCTGGCAGATATAACATATCATCTCTATCCAAAGAAAGAGGTAACGCTGTGATCTCCTGTACAAGGGTATCCACACAAGCTAGCAAGTCCGAGGCCATCTGCATGGTGACGCGATGCTCATCTATATATGCACTCATCTCGGCAAGCATACCAGTGGTCAGGGATCTCACTAAAGTACTGTCTGTAACAGCTACATCCCTATCAGATAGGGCAGCATCCCGCTCAACGATCACTACATCTATGGTTGATCTGGCCTCATCCCGCTCAACAATAGCGACATCTCTACGAGCTAATGCCTCGTCTCTCTCTAATAGAGCTGCGTCTCTCCCATCAAGGGCTGTCAAGCCTGATCCCTCTCAAAGGTCATCAAATAAAGACTCTACTCAAAGTACTGTGCTGAATGCTGAATCACAACGGTACTAATACTGGGAGAATCTAAGAGAGCTGCTGACAACCCAGTAAATGGCTCCTCCTCGATGTGAGAATCAAGGTCCTCCATGGGCTCTCCACCATCTAAATCCATACTCGGTACTGTGGATACTGCCGTAGCCGATGAAGTCTCGGTCTCTATCCATGCAGAATACTCTGACGAATAACCCGGATAGCTAATAGAAAAAACAGTTATCTCACGCAGATCCCAAGAAGCATACACCCAGGATTGGTCCTCTGTTGACAAGTGGCGAGAAGCTAAGCGCTGACCTAACGCCCCATCAAAAGGATGGAAATCCTGGAACTGGTCAAACTGCGACATCACGGCCATTGGGTGGTAGGTAGTCATGCCCCTCAAACCAGCCAGAGGGAGATAATCCATGCCCGGAGCATGAGTAATGAAACTATAGGGCGAACTAAGCCCTGTACACGGCAAGATAGCAAACGAATCTACTATCTCAGCTAGGAAAACGGACCAAGATGCAGGATCTGTACACTCCGTAGGCTGAAAGGAATACGACATAGCTATCTCGTGGGTGAAACATTACCCATATCATCTGAATGTGCCAATCTGTCTCAAGTGTGACATAAACCACACGTACAGTATGACCGAACTGCCTGTAAATACCCCTGCATGGTAAGTGCTGCAGAACGTGGCTGACCTCAGCATCTCTACCATAATCATCGGAATAATGGTATGACCCTCCCTGAGAGCTCTCACTGCCATGATGACACTGATGTCCAACTCATCTATGTATCGTGGCATGTATACGTATGATAATACACACAGCAACAATACATCTACTCTGTCCAAATGCCACTGATCCTCTAGTATGGTGAAATCCCCAGAATATCGAACATAGCTGTCCTTATAGCCCAATCTGTCAATCAAAAAATGCTGGGATATCATGTGGTCGGATGTGATCTCATCCCGTACAACTCTCTGCCTCAGCCTGGTGAGAGTCATAAACTGCTGGCTCATGTCATCAATGGCCATATGCACACAAGGTCTATCAAGTGGCAGCATCGTCAAACGTGCATACTCCTCCGGAGTCGGTGTCAACTCCTGGGTCCCAAGCCAGAAAACCTGCCTCTCCTGTACCCAGTGCTCCAACATGCCTTCCACAAATCTTGCGGGAACCTAAAACATCAAAAGGGTCATGGTGTACTACAACAGCTGATCTACGGTCACCCTATCTGGGGTGACATACTATCATACCAGGATCTCAGACGGGATGCCACCAATAATGGTGGGGTGTGATCTATATGGCTGACTGTCGAAGAAGACATCTGTGTGGGCCATATCATAATACCATCCAGGGGTCAATGCTGAATATCTCTGGACATACATACATATGCATAACATGATACATGCATAACAGATAATAGATGGCAATATGATGCAAGGAATAGAAGATAGTACATATATTCCTAAATACATCATCATCTATATACATCATCTCTGTACAGCTAAAAATACAAGAAAATGGGGCACAGACGCCCTACTACTAATAGAGGCCTATTACAAGATATAGCGAGAATGGGGCACATCCACCCAATATCTAACAAGAGGCCTATCAAAAGAGATAACGAGAATGCACATCAGAAGAAGACAACGGTGTTAATATCTACATCATCAATCATGTCCACCTGATGTAACTCCTCTTAAGTCACTGGATCTCTATCAACAGGGATGTCAGGCCTTTACAAAGGAGGATCTGCACCGGCAAAGTCAAATGGGTCATCTGAGGGGCCAGATCCTGCGCTGGAAGGATCAAACGAATCTGCCTCTGCCGGATCTCTGCCCAAATGCCGCATAAAGAAATGTGCCCGGTCTAATCGCTGGGTCAAGCTGTCAATTTGTGTCACATGAGTCGGATCTCGAACATAGGCTAGCCAATCCATCATAATCATGGATCCTAGAACCATATCCCCCATAAACTGAGTGGCACGGGCATGGGCTCCAATGGTATGAGGGATCCACCAATGCTGGAATACATCCTGAGTGAAGGGACCCTCTGACAATGCAAAACCATCAACACCCAACAATGGGATATCAATGGCGAGTGACTGCCACAGGCCAATAACGCCTGACAAGAGGTAAGATCGGCACACAAATCTCTCCTGTGGTGCTCCTAATAGCACGCTCTCCTAAATAGAGCTCCCATCCTCCATATGTGAAGAGAGGGATCCTACGGGTCGAAATCATGTACTCAACACCAGTCGGGTACCCATCCTCAAATATAGTGGCCAAATGCTCCCCAGGATAGGGAATCCATGTGATGACATCAGCTGTCAATAACTCCAGCTGTAGGCAACAATGAGTGAAACCCTCAGCTACAAGGACCTCCACCAGTATGGAATGATGCCATCACCGTCCTCGTGGATAGGTATCCAACCCTAATACACTCACAGGATGTAAACATGGAAGCCTCTCATAGGCCCAAAACTGTCAATACAAAGATAAACATCTGCTGTCAGTTAACACTCTTAACCTATTCATGGTAAATTACAAGAGAAATACTCACTAACAGAAATGGGTAAAATCCTAACCAAGCCTCGGTCAAGCCCTGCGAGCGCATACGTATAACCCTGAGGAAATAGGCAAAGGTATAGGAACCCCAATCATATTGTCCAATATAGTCCACATATCGCGTGGCGCTGATTAAAGCGAACGACACCGTAAAAGAGTTATCTTCTATGAAGCAGCCCCTAATGATCATCAAGAACAATCACCGAAGAATGCGATCCCTGACTCTGACATCAGCTGGTATGGGCTCACTTAACAGTCCACTCATAGCATCTACGCTCAAAGGAGCCGTACGGACATTTCTGCCCTTGAGCGCCTCCGCCGAAACTCCTAACAAGGATCTGATGGTAGTCGGGATAATATCCTCCATACAAGGCACTGGTGCCCCTCCAAACTCCATACCTGTGATAAAATGCCAATCCATTGATGTCATCATCACCTCATAGTCCAGCAAATAGAGTGACTGAGTCTGGTGAAACCAGCGCTTAGACAATCTGAGGTAACCCCAGGGACAGCGACGGGGAAGGATGGAAAAGAACACCCCAAATCTCCAGTCATGCACAATCGCTCTATAGTCAGGATGCAGAGCCTGGTACATGGAGTGAATGCTGAACCAGTTCTCTTGAGGCTGTGTAAAGCCAGGAACCTACATAAAATGCAGATCGACATCAAAATCCTTTACTCCTCATCAATAGGAAAGAAGGAAGATTAATATCTAACTTGATACCTCGTTGGCGTGCAAGTACATCGAGGGATGTCAATTCAAATCACCCAAAAGTTCTGGGTTTACCACCTAAATACTCGGGAGGTCCCTACAGGGAACATGTGTAGCAGGAGCGGGGTTCGCAACCAGAACATCCTCCTCCTCGTCCTCGACATCTGTCACATCAACCTGGACTAGACGTATCACCGCCTCCACCAGACGACGAGGCTGTCTAACAGAATGGGGTTGAGGCACTTCAGAAGCCCTCCTTTATATACCAGAAGTGGTCCTGCGGGAACTACTCGGCTGATTCAGATCCATAATATCTGGACAATAAGTCTCTAAATCACCTCAGAAAGGGTGTGGTAATTTGAAACCTGGAGCTCTCTTTTCAAAATGCATTTTATAACTACATGCTTGCATGCATTACTTTAACATACATCTACAGTAGAGTTAAAAATGCATAACTACTCAATGCCTACATTTTGAAAATTTTTGCCATAGTTTCTTCTATAAATAGGACTATCCACATGCACATAGGCATGATTAGGTGGCCATTCAGTAGCTCACTTGCCCATAGTTATATACATACTATATGCATTTAAAAAAGTCAAAGTCATCAATCCATAAGGGTAGCCTAATTACCAGAATTACTTTGCATTTTTACCTTTGCTCATTTGTCCTCAAATAGGATAAGAAATAGCAGAAAAAGGTGCCAATTTGACTGTTTTAAAAGTCAATTTTTTTTTTACATCATTATGTTCAGCATAATTTAATACTAACATTTATTATGTTGAATATTTTTTATCAAGTCATTTGAGCATACATAGTCACTACTATGTGTCTAGATGCATTTTATATGATAAGTCATTTTCTAACGGATAAAATTGGAAAAGAAGACATGCATACGTTACCAGAACAATGTAGAACACTTGTACGATGACAAAATTTGCAGAAAGTCGCCCGAACTCAGCAGATCTGAAGAAGAGCTCTCGAATTTCCTGTGCGATGCAACGTAAAATGACTTGCAAAAGTAAACCAGCCCATTAATAGCTGTCCACGACTGGCCGCAGGTCCACCTATGACTACTGTAGGTGTACTTGCGGCACCCCTACGTGGGTCCCACCCCTCCAGCTCGGTCCAATTCGAGTTACAAAGGAGTTCTCATAAGCTGAAAAGGCCAAATCAGAGATAAAAATGCTACGCGATTGAGCGGAATGGCCTGAAATCTTGGTTTTCCTGGGCCCGACTGCAACTTTCATATCATTCATTGGTATTCGCCCAAACACAGGGTATACTATACCAATAATCTCAGTAGTTGCAGATCACATTCGATAATACTGCACAAAGGTCCAATGCCGTCAGTTCGGGGTCATTATTCCTGAAGTATATCCCCGACGAGGGCATCACGCGTTTTCATATGCCGAAGTATATCCCCGACAGGGGTTACAACACATGGCCATCTATCCAAATAAAGATTCCCCGATGGGGGCATCATGCGTTTTCATATGCTGAAGTATATCCCCGGCGGGGGTTACAACGCATGGCCATCTGTCCAAATACAGATTCCCCGACGGGGGCATCACGCATTTTCATATGCTGAAGTATATCCTCGGTGGGGGTTACAACGCATGGCCATCTGTCCAAATACAGATTCCCCGGCGGGGGCATCACGCATTTTTATATGTTAAAGTATATCCCCGGCGGGGGTTACAACGCATTTTCGTTGATGCACATGCCAACGAAGGTCAAACAACCTTGACGTCAGTTCAGCCGTTGGTAGGTAAACCCAATGAGGCGTCGGAAGCCATCCGATAATTGCATCAGTTGATACACATGAACAAAGGTCAAGCAACCTTGGCATTTATTCCCAGCAGGGATTTTATCCATTGATGCACACGTCAACAAAGATCAAGTATATCCCCGGCGGGGGTTACAACGCATAGCCATATGTCCAAATACAGATTCCCCGGTGGGGGCATCACGCATTTTCATATGTCGAAGTATATGCTCGACGGGGGTTACAATGCATTTTCCTTGATGCATATATCAATGAAGGTCAAGCAACCTTGGCGTCAGTTCAGCCGTTGGCAGATAAACCCAACGAGGCGTCAGAAGCATCCGATGATTGCATTAGTTAATACACATTAAGAAAGGTCAAGCAGCCTTGACATTTATCCCTAGCAGGGATTTGATCCATTGATGCACACATCAACAAAGATCAAGTATATCCCCAGCAAGGGTTACAACGTGTGATCATCCGTTGGTTCACCCTTGAACGAAGGTCAGGCAGCCCTGACAACACATACTGTTGGCAGTGAGTCCAACAGAACCTTGATATGTCCTGGCGATACAAACCAAGAAGGATCAACATCATCGAGGAGAATCAATGATGGAATATGTTATACACATCCTCAAGAAGACAAAGCTTTATCCCCACAGATCTCTTGTACACGAGAGGCACATCTTTAGAATAAAGTCTGTATCAAGGATTCAAGACTTTGATGATAACCCCAATGTCAACAATCCTAGAGATTCCTGTTAGCTGTGGATCACACGTCCATGATAGTTCATTAGGCTGCTTATTTATTGCCATCCTTGGTAGAAGCAACAGGGAGCTGGCAATCATCCCCAGCATGTGGGAAAACAATCCATATACATCATAAATTTGCATCATGTTGTTACACATGACATCATATTTATCTTGTTGCATTTCAAGTGTCTAGGATTCTTTATCCTATCCATGCCATTACATTGGGGCATCTGTAGACACTCGAAATTTTCTGCACACCTGTCACTGACATTGTAGGAGGGCAGATTCGTCTTTCAGAGATAACCCTGGAAGACAGCTCATATTCAGTTCGGATACTACCGAAAGTTTAGTCTCAACCCCGAAACACACACCGGGAGTATTAATTCCAACCTCGGAGATAACCCCGAGGCATGCAGTTCAAATACTAGAAATTCCACCGGAGAAGGCTGATTTATTCCGGAGATAACCCCGAGATATTCAGTCTCAGTCCCGACACCGGGAATAGCATCGTCAACCTTAGAGATAACCCCAGGGAATGCAGTTGTAGTTCTAGAGATAACCCAGGAAATACTTATTTCAAATGCATGCAAACAGTTTCAGAACACTCAGCACTCTCACCGAGGCACTAAATACAAGACCTAAAGATAACACCAGGAAGACATGCACAACTCAGAGATGACACTGAGGACCTTCAACACTTGCAGTAGTCCAATCTCAGAGATAATCTTGAGCAACATCTGCTTTATTAGCCCAAACTGGAGATAACCCCGGTAAGGGGCAAAGTCGTCATCTTGCCGCCTTGACGCACATCACACCGTCTCAACACTTCAATATATATATTTCTACACAACAATGTCCCATAAGAACCAAGGAAGTCCAATCCTGAGTGACTATTGCGCAGGATAACGGATAGAATTTGAAGCTTGGAGACCGAAGGGCATGGTCCCATCTTCCTGACTTCGTACAACCTCTAATCCCATGTCATTACGTAACTCTCGACAATAGAGGTCCGAAATAGGTCTTATACACCTCAGTTGGATGCCCAGATTCAAGTTCTAAAAGTTTAAACGGACATCATGTTACATGTGTGCACATACTTCGAGACGGTAAGACCCGCAGAGCCCGGGGCACCCCAAGCAGCCGCAGGTACACCTGCGGCCCCCCCTCTATAAATAGAGGGCTTGGGGTGGCCATTTTGTAAGAGAAAAAGGTGAAGAAGCCCTGTCTAATTTTCTTTGTACACACCCTAAACTGAGTGCTTTCTCATTTTAAACACTTGTAAGCTCATATATAGCTACTTTTTACCGGTGGGAGCTGAGTGTTAATCCACTTAAAGCTATAGAAGTCTTCTTTGGCAGCCCACTGTAAGCCTTCTTACACACTTTAAAGCCTTTCTTTTTATCTTTGCACACACTATTCTTCACGTTGAGAGTCGTGTTGCGTGTGTATGCCCAAACTTCGGTCCGTGGTTTCATTTCAGTTTGTATATATATATATATATATATATATATATATATATATATATATTTTATATATAGATTAACATTATCGAGTTATGCCTCGATTGAGCCTAGACTTACGTCTGGAGCGTTTAATTGCTTATATATATATATATATATATATATATATATATATATATATATATATATATATATATTTATTTATATTTTGTCCCGCCTAGAGTTTACTTCGTGGCGGTTGACCGTTTTTTACAGCTTTCTGTACATTTTGTCCTGCCTGGACTTTCCTCCGTGGCGGTTAATCGCTTTTACAGCTTTATTTACATTTCTGATCCCCCATGAAGGTGCTTCGTGGTGGTTGATCACGTCAATATATATATATATATATATATATATTTATCGTTTTTATATATTTACATTTCTGATCCCCCATGGAGGTGCTTCGTGGTGGTTAATCATGTCTGTATATATATATTTACAGCTTTTGTATATACAATTGCTTACAGCTTTCATATAAATTGCGACATCATGTGAGCCTAGGAATCATGTGATCACAAATTCAGTTTACTGAATCTAGATTCGATTTCCGTGATGGACATTTTCAGCTGTAAGCAACTTGTAAATTTATTCACGGTATTTAGATTTTCTCAGATGGTTTTCATACCCATGAGGAGTTCGGCACTGCTTTGTATATTATTTTCTTGAAGATGCTTCGCATCTCGAAAATAAAAGCAATCAAGCCGAACATTTAATAAAATAAAAGTGTAAAAGGTCTCAATTACTATTGAGCATTAGGGTTTGAAAAATCTCTTTTATAAAACTTCACTGATATATCTTGTTTAAAACTGAATTTTTACACAAATTCAAACCCTATGTATATAGGTACGAACGAGGCCTCACACGACTTCCAAATAACAAAATATTGACCCACACACACACACATTCATATAACAATTTCTTGAAAAGTGGCGGTCACCGTGGTAACACGGATGTCGGGGGGTGCCTAACACCTTCCCTCTGCATAAGCAAGTCCTCGGACCCTAATAAATCTCGGTTTCATAGACCCGTTTAGCAGTGTCACATCACTGGGTCAACGTGTAAACCTTTTCTTGGTTGTGTTGGTACAACCAGTTAAAAAACCAACTGGCAAACCTTATAGTCAAATCGTCGACATAAATGTCGGACATTTTCACAACTTGTTTTTTCAAACAAATCTCACCTAAAATGAGAACACAAAAGAACAAGAACAGAAAATGGACAAATAAAAATCCCGACGTCGACAAGACATATCAATTATAAGATTGATCTTTCAATTAGTATATTATACCTTGTAGCTCTTAATACTATTTCTTTATCCATAAATTATCTAACACTTAATCAAATATTAGATAATATCTTAACACATCAGCATTATTATCACCCTTTGATAATTCCTTAATCACTATATCATATACATTATGATTTAACACTCTAATCTTATATATTATAAGTTCTTCTTTAAACTCTAATAAGTCAAATACCAAACCAGTAACCTAGATTTCAAATCCAGCAACCTGGATTCCAAATTCAGCAAACCAAACTGCAATCCAGCAAATTGAATTCCAAATCCAGCAACTAGATTGCAATCTAGCAAGCTGGATTCAACATAATTGCAATTAAGTAAACTTCTTTTCAATCCAGCAAGCTGGATTCCATATCCTTTTCACGAAAATACCAAATCAGTTTATTATTTTTCTATCCTTTGTCCAAGCACATATACATAAATTACATACACAAAAAGTATTTTTCCATAATTTTCCAATTCTCTTTAGTATTTTTCAAAAATCATTTTTAGTGCGTAGCTTAAGAAATTAGCCCTATTATGCTCAACTCCAGAAATTCCCATCTTTTGACACAATCTTATACGTGTTAACGTGAGCCTACACTTTAAATTTCGTGGCCATCGGAGTTATAGAACTCCGGTTATAGCCGTTTTTGTCGGAAAATCACAAAAATTAAAATGGTCATAACTTGGTCATTTTAAGTCGGAATGAGTTCATTTTTGGATAGGAGGTATTTAATACCATATATTTTTATGTCCCAAAAGGCCAGAATTTTTCTCATAAATTAAGTGGCCGAAACAGCCCCTGGAAAGTTCTGGGCAGTAGCTTTTTGACGTTTTTTACTTTTTCGTGCTTTTTTAAAAATAGTCCATACGGAAATTCACAACTCCTTTTTTAGTGATTCCACTTGGAAATGTTAGAAAACTTATCATAGTATCCTCCCAAATTTTTTCAGAATTTTTGAATGTCCAAAAAATGACTATACTGCCTCTACTCTTGACTGTCCAAAAACAGTCTGTTTTTCCTTTTTAACAACGAATCTATTTTTGCTAAAACAGTTACTACGGACTGACTCAACATTTTTGAATGCTACCACTTGGGTTTAGTAAATAACTTACCTATCTAACACCTCTTTTTGACGGATCACAAAAAGAAGGTGTAGATAAAAAACGGTGGAAATCCAAAGTACATACCAATTTTATGGCTTATAAACTAGAAAAATCACTTTTCTTTATTTTCGATTTCCAAACAAAACAACACCCAATATAGGTATATCTCAATATGAAACACTCATTAACATGTATATACATAGTTTTTGAGTTTTGAAATATAGATTCAAGATTTGATTAAGAATAATCAAAAATACATAACAAAGGGTATTTATACCTTTTTGCTCCACCTCTTCTCCTTCTTCCATGGATGAACTTTCTCTTTCCTTTTCTCTCTTCTTCCATTAATGGCAGCCCTCTCTTTCCTTTTCTCTCTCTCTCTCTCTCTCTCTCTCTCTCTGTCTCTCTTTAGTTCTAGGAATGTATATTTGTGGAGAGAGAAATGAAGTAGGTAATTAAAAATGTATTGGTGAAAAATTATACATACAAATTTTATATCTAAGGTTAATCACCCAATACTTATCTTATCTTTCTCACTCATCAATATCTCTATGTTTGCTTGCAAGCTATACTAAATGTGTTGGACCAATTATAGATGGACACATGTGGAGCACTTAATGATCTTTGACAACACATTAAAACTTATCCTTGCTCTCTTCGTTTTTTCTTTTTTTTTCTTTCCTTATCTATTTAAAATGAGATGGAAAAATTTATTTGCAAAATAGATGAGGGATATTTATAGTAGGAGAAATGCATATATATAACATATGTATGTATATATAAAATCTCCCAAAATCCCTTCCATATCTCTTTCATATATTTCTATATCTCTTTCATATCTTTCCATATCTTTACTAAATCTATCCAATATCTTTTCTTTGTCTCTCCTATCTTTACAAAATCTTACAAATCTCTCCAAATATCTTAGCAAATTTATGAAAATAACATGTGCTCATTTTGATTTTATTTTATTTGCCAATTTTGGTTCTAGAATATCCATAAAATGTTGGGCCAATCATTTACTTGTTTGGGCTCTCTAATAATTATTTTGGGTCATGTATAAAATAACATAGTCCAATATACTAATTTTTATCTTACACTAATCACTTAATTAGGGTTTCCATGTACTTAAGTGAAATACAAATTCTTACTTAAGTACATTTAATTTCTTAACCCAATTAGACTTACCTTAATTAAGTTATAAAATTAATTAATTGAGATATATAAAATAAATCTCTTAGAATTAGTATATATTCTAAATACCATAATTCTCTCATCCCATAACCCTTAAGTTATTCAATTCTTCATTCCTAATATATAATTAGGATCACAGTAGTTTTTTTTATTTGTTTATATAATAAACAAATATAAACCATCACATAATATTCCTATTCCTTTATTCACATATTCGTACAAAATAATTTAATACATTGTGACATGTTCCATAATTCTCTTAGATTAGGTCACAAGTATATAAATAAAATATTAGGACCACTAAATAACGGTAACCATTTAGGTTATTTAATTCTCATGTCTAATTTAAATGACTTATTTACATTATACAATTTACATTGTATAATTAAATTTAATTTCCTCCTTCTCTCCATAAATTGTTTTCAAACAATTTATTTATATATTAAATATATAATTTAATATATTTAATCATTTATTTAAATAAGGATTTAATTTACTAACTAGTTGATACCAATATACATATTTACATATTGGATCTCATCTCATATTTTTATCTTACATCCTTTGGTATAATATTAAATATTATACCATTATCCATATAACCTAATATCATATATCCAATTATTTTCTTTCCTTTCTATAAATTGTCTTCACCATTTATTTAACTGTAGTAAATATATTAATATTTTCACCACATGCACATATTCTTATGAATTTATACACTAAACATATACCTCATTATCAGACTATCACTTATAGTCTATCAAATCATTCAAGTTCTTCTCCAAAAATTTTGAAATTCTTAAAATTCCTTCACAGAAACGTCAAATTTATACACTTATTTTCTGTCCAGGTTCATCTTATAACCTTTAATCCATCATTTTAGGATTTTAATAATTATCTAAATTCTCGGGTTGTTACAGTAGACATATAAATGTCGGACCTTTTCACAACTTATTTTTTTAAACAAATCTCACCTAATATGAGAACACCAAAAGACAAGAACAGAAATGGGACAAATAAAATCCCGACGTCAACAGGTGGCGACTCTGTTAGGGGCGCCAGTAAGAGGACTTAAGTCGCTATTACAAGCTTTTCAAAACTGTTATATGCTTGTGTGTGGATGTTGCATTTACATTTGATGAATGTGTACGAATGCATGTACTTACTGTACTTAATGTTTTACACTATATCTGCTCGTGATGCTTCACACATGTCATCATTCTCATAAACGGTGAGACATGTTGTATGTGAGTATATGTTGTGTGGTTCCTCCATCAGGAGGCTATCCTGTCGATGTTTGATTACTGGACTCGTAGGAAGACTAATTCCAACGAGGCTCAGGAAAGGCACCACCCAAATTCTCTCCAGTTAAAAGACCGGATTAACTTCCTGTCGAGTAAATTGCGATGATTTGGGAACCTTCATGCCAAAAAGCCACGAGAGTAGCCTAAGATAGGTCAGCCTCTGATAAACCAAATGCGGAGGAAAGTCTCTTCATACTTTCCCATTTCAAAGTACTCATAATTTCATTTGCCTGTAATTTCATTCCATATCAATCTCAATGTAATGGAAAATATGAAGAAATATGTGCACACACATATTTACAAAGTATTAACATGCTATCCTGTATTACAAACATCTAACATCCATTTTGCAGGATAATACTCCTAAAACAGATATGTCATATAGCATGTACACATTTATACATTCCCTAAAACTAAACTACGTTAGTTTTTTGCAGGGAAACAATCGGACCTATTACCTGGTCAAAGTCCAAAAAGGCCATGAGCTTACAGCCAATTATGTCTTCATCTGACCAGGCTAATCTTAATCCTGTCTCCCTCGAAGAGTTTGACGAATTAAGTAAACAAATTACAGATTTGGCTGTTCTGCTTAAAAAACTACACCAATCTACTTAGGGTACAAGGATACCCATACATACTGAATCCTCAGCACAAGGAGAAACCCAAGGTCCGGATAAAGCCATTCTAGTACCTGAGCTTCAGTTGGATACAATCAACAAAATTTATGATACCACCCGTCTAAAAGAAGATCTAGACATCGGCGATATCAGAAAGAAGGTCCTTCAAATGGAAGAGTCCATCCGTTCTATAAAAGGGATTGGAGCACATGAGAGTGTTTCATATGCAGACCTTTGTATATTCCCTGGTGTGCATTATCCAGAGAAGTTCAAGACTCCTGACTTTGAAAAGTATGACGGGTTAGGAGATCCTTACACACATTTGAAGGTATTCATTGGAGAACTCGGATCCAATGCCGAGGACGAGAAGCTCAGAATGCAGCTCTTCCAGAAAAGTCTAACTAGAGAAGCCCGATCATGGTATACCAGATTAGACAATTCAAAGATCCATAGCTGGGAAGAGCTAGCTCATGCCTTCCTCACTCAGTACAACTTCCAGTCTCAGATAGCCCCTGACCGATACCAAATTACTAAAGTCAGGAAACAAACTAATGAATCTTTCAGAGAGTATGCTCAAAGGTGGAGGCGCCTTGCTGCTCAAGTTGTTCCCTCTATGAATGAGTCAAAAATGGTTATGACCTTTATAGACATACAAGAAGCTCCTTTCTATGAGAGAGTTTTAGCCGGTATTGGCAAACCATTCTCTGAATTGATTAAGCATTGGGAGATGACTGAGATGAGATTGAAGTCAGGAAAAATTCGAGACCTAGCTGCCTTCAAAGCTGTTGAAGAACACATACAGTCCAAAAATTATGGAAACAACCCCAGGAGGGTCCATAAAAAGAAAGAGGAGGATGTTTCCTTGATACTACAAGGTCAGAAAGGCAGTCAAAATATGCCTATCCAAAGGAAAAATTACACTCCCTTTCAAGCACAGTCTTCAAACCCTCCATTACCTAAAGGTGGAGAAGTCAGACGTACTTGAGTGTTCACACCCCTGGGGGACTCACTAGAGAACATTCTCAATCTTTTGACTACTCAGAAGAAAATTACTCATCTTCTTCCACCAGCCAACCCGAATGGGAGGGGTTTCAATACTACTCGAAAGTGTGCTTATCATGCCGGGGCATCGGGACATGATACTCAAGATTGCTGGGCCTTGAAACACAAGATCCAGGATTTGATCGATAGCGGTGAGATTGTGGTCACCAAGCCAGATCAACCCCATGTGCAAGACAACCCTCTTCCTCAACACAAAGAAGAAGAGGTCAATATGATTAATTAGAGCAATGGACAGAGTTCCAATTTTAATGGTGGATCTTCCCAGGCCAGCAAGGATGGTGTTGACAAGTGGGACTATGCAAAGTTCCAGTTTACAATCGAACGAAAAATGAATGCTCTGCGTGAGCAACTTAACCAATTAGCAGAACTTGTGGTCCATCAGCACCAAGTCATATGCCAATTATTTAGTCAGGAGCATGCCAACCTCCTTCCTCTTGTTACGAACACTCCATCGCATACTCCGAAAAATGAAACACTGGAGGATAAAATTACAAAAAGAGCAAGTGCTAAAGCCCGTCGGGATTTTGCCCACAAAAGGGAATTTACACACCTAGGCGAACCGATGGAAGAAATACTACAGATGCTGATAAATGAAGGAAGAATCACAAATTTGCTACCTCCAATCAGCCCGCGTTCAAGACGGTTTGATTTCCATAGAGTGTTCCAATATCACTCCCAATCTCGCGATCACAACACAGAAGAATCCTGGGCATTTCGCCACCTTATTCAGAATTTAATTGACAGCGGTGTCCTGCAGATGGCAGACGATGATGCTGTAGTACTGGAGAGTGAGGACGTGTTTCCTACGAAGTGGAAGGAAGTCGTAGCAGTCATATCTGATTAGACATATTCAGCTACTCCCTCACATATAATCCAACCAATTCAACTCAAGGGGGTTCATAATCCTTTGAAAGTGGTTGCGCCAGAGCCCATTATATTTCCATGCAGGCCACAATATCCTATTGTCAGCCTAAAGAAAGTTCCATGGAATTATGGAGGGGCTGAAGGATCCACATCGCACATAATTGTTGCAGTGTCGAAGGATAATCCACTGTATCTTCCCCAACGGGTGATGAATCCTACCATCAAGTCAAAGGGGAAGATTTCCACGGAGAAAGTGGAAGAATTTCTCCGTACTATGGGCCATAGTGAAGCCGAGTTGGTTTTAAGCTTAAGAGAAGCTCATTATCAAGTTTCCATACTGGACTTAGTTTTCTCTTCTGAATATCACAGGAAGGTCTTGCTCAGGGTTTTGGAAGAAGCCCAACTGCCTAAGTCAATAGATGTTGAGAAATTCCAGCATCTGGTGGAACACATTTTTAACAACAATGTGATATCTTTTACTGATGACGATATACCTCGCGAAGGGACCGGTCATTGTAAGCCGTTGCACATTACTGTTTTATCCTCCGGATATATGGCGGGGGGAGTCTTGATAGATGGAGGTTCATCTCTGAATATCTGTCCTTATGCCAGTTTGGTAAAGATGAACATTAATCTCAATCGGATCTGAAACAGCCATACGGTTATCAAAGCTTTTGATGGATCCCGACAAAACTCTGTCGGAGAGATTGAACTGCCAGTGGGGATTGGTCCATATATATTCTGCGTGTCTTTTCACATTCTCAAAATAGGTACATGATACAACCTGCTTCTGGGAAGACCGTGTATTCACATAGCCGGGGCAGTCCCCTTCACTCTTCACCAATAACTTAAATACATTATCAACAACATCCTAGTCACTGTCAACACTGAGCCAGAATGTTCTGAACAAGGTGACATACCACTCATCAGCTTCAATTTAGAAGTTGAGTCGGTCAGTTTTCATGGCCTGGAGGTGAGCAACACTCACTACCATCTTGTTGGGGCGCCATCTCTTATACCCTAAATTTCTGCTGAAGTAATGTTGGCCACTCAAAAATTGATGTCGTTGGGATACCAACCTGGACAGGGGTTGGGCAAAGATAATCAGGGCATCAAGCGTCCCATTCAATGTCCCAGTCAAACAGGGACAACCGGACTAGGCTATACTGCTAGTTCCAATCGCAGGAATCTTCATAAGCACAGACAGATTCCTTCAGCTTTAGCCACACGGCGATTATCTCCACCTACAGTTCCTGAGCCTGTACGGTCTCCGATAAAGGTATCAGCCCATGTAATAGCCATGTTATTTCCTAAACCGATACCGATAAAGGAGAAAAAAGTCCTAGTTCCAGATCCCAAAGTGGAAGAAGAGGAACAGAGACGTAAACATGACATCGCCTGTATGATGTCAAACATACGCATCATTGTCCATGATTAACATATAAATAGATACACCCCATACGATGATTGCCCAAACATAATGGTCATTATTCGGGAGAAGGAGGATGATGACAGCCCCTCCATCACTGCAGTCCATCAGGACTTCAGCCTTGACAACTGGATCAACACTCCTTGCATTGGTCGACAAGGGTAAAACATGCAGAAACTCCTTCTGTTCTGTAGATAATAATAACTACTTACTTTTCGGTACAGTATTAGCAGTTTTTTTGTCAGTACATGCTAACACTTTGTATAATTGAATAGTTTCATATATATTAAGTGAAAGCATATTTTGTTTCAGGACTCTGAATTTAGATGTGCCTATACTTGCTGATAAGGTGCCTTTTCTCCACAAGGATTGTAACTTTGATGAAAAGTTGGACTCAAACTTGATGGAAATACGAGAGGACATTGAGATACCTCAGGAGATCAAAGAATGGGTCGAAGACACACCCAAACCTAACCTTGATCAAACTACTTCGTTCAATCTCGGAACTTTAGAAAGCCCTAAATTAATCCAAATTGGTACAGACCTCACTCCAAGCCAAAGGAATGACATGATTACACTATTAACCCAATTCCAAGATGTGTTTGCATGGTCTCATGAAGACATAATGGGTTTGTCCACTAACATTTTCATTCATCGCCTCCCCATAAAAGAGGGATTCAAGTCAGTTAGGCAGAAGCTCAGGCGATTAAAACCTGAGTGGAGTTTAAAGGTTAAAGAGGAAATTATGAAACAATTTCAAGCAGGCATCATCATGGTGTCTACATACCCTGAATGGCTATCAAACATAGTCCCCGTGCCTAAACCAAGAGGAAAGGTGCAAGTTTGCATGGATTATCGGGATCTGAATAAAGCTTGCCTTAAAGATAGCCTTCCCGTGCCATTTGTCCACATTCTAATTGACAATACTGCTCAATACGACATGTACTCCTTTACTGACTGTTTCGCATGATACCATCAAATTATGGTTGCTGAGGAGGATCGTGAGAAAACTGCATTCATCACGCCTTGGGGAACCTTTTGTTATAGACGGTTGTCATTCGGCCTCATCAATGCCGGAGCTACCTACCAGCGAGCCATGAAGGCTCTTTTCCACGATTTAATGCATAAGGAGATAGAGATCTATGTGGATGACATCATTGTCAAGTCCTGGAGACCTAGACCATCTCAAAAAGCTATTCAACAAGTTGCGTAAGTACAACTTGAAGTTGAATCCAGCCAAGTGTGCCTTTCGCGTTAAATCAGGCAAGTTGCTAGGATTCCTAGTCAGCCACAAGGGGATTATCTGGATCCCACCAAAATCCAGGCCATCACGAAAATGCCTATTCCTCAGACAGAGAAGGAAATACGAGGATTTTTAGGAAGAATCAACTTCATTAGCAGGTTCATCTCCCAACTCACAGCAACCTGTGAGCCTATTTTCAAGTTGTTAAGGAAGAACTCCTCCATAAAATAGAATGATGAGTGCCAGAAGGCCTTCCTTACAATCAAAGAGTAGCTAGTCAAAGCTCCTATTTTGGTACCACCCATGGATGATGTTCTCTTGTTCATGTACCTATCCATAAGTGACAATGTCATGGGCTACATGCTGGGACAGAAAGATGATAAAGGCCAAGAGCGAGCTATCTACTTCCTCAGTAAAAGATTCAGCAGTAGTGAACACAAGTACACTCTGATTGAGAAGACTTATTTTGCTTTAGCATGGGCTTCCACGAGGTTACAACATTACCTCCATGGTCACACAACCAATCTTATATCCCGTGTAGATCCTCTCAAGTACGTGTTCAGTAAACCCATGCTGAACTGCCGACTGTCCAAATGACAGTTGATCCTACAACAATTTGACATCGTCTATGTGACGCAAAAGTCCATTAAAGGACAAGGAATTGCGGATCAACTGGCTGCTGCACCTTTAGGGGATTTCAAACCCTTGGAAACATACTTCCCTGATGAAGGGGTAATGGTAATTCAGCAACACCATCCGTACGATACACGCCAAACATGGAAGATGTATTTTGATGGAGCTGTAAATATGGAAGGTTCTGGGGCTGGAGCAGTTCTAGTATCTGTTACGGGGGAGCAACATCCCGTCGCTGTCAAATTACAGTTTGCCAACACCAATAATACAACTGAGTATGAAGGCTGTATCATGGGGTTAAAACTTGCCCAATCAATGGGCATCAGACGGTTAACTGTCTTTGGAGATTTCGAGTTGGTAATCAGGCAAACCACATGAATCTATCACACCAAAGGTCTACATTTGCTGCCTTACCATCGGCAGGTTCTACAGATGGCTTCGGAGTTTGAAAAAATATCCTTCCTCCATATTCCTCGGAATAGGAATGATTTCTTAGATGCACTAGTAACCTTGGCCTCCTTGATAAACATACACGATAAGGAAGATATGCCAACCCTCACATTTGCCCAATAAAAGGCTCCAGCCTATGTGAATTACATTGGAGAAGTATTGGATGAGCTACCTCTCATCTAACACCCTTGCTATTAGCATATCAATGAGTACTTGCAAGATGGATCTACACCCGTTGAGGCGAGCCCGATTGAAAGAAGGCGGATCCATAGACTGGCTATGAAATTCTACCTGAGCGGGGATGCACTCTATAAAAGAGATGCAGGATTAGGTCTCCTTAGATTCCTGGAAAAGGACCAAGCTCAGAGACTCATGGATGAGATCCATGGTGGAGTATGTGGCCCACACATGAGCGACCCCCTACTTGTTAAGAAAATACTCAGAATAGGGCATTACTGGCTCTCTCTCAAGGCTGACTGTGAGGACCACGTCAGGAGATGTTATCAGTGCCAAATTCATGGGAATGCTATCCACGCCGCTCCGAGAGAGCTCCACAATATGAGTTCTCCTGGGCCCTTCTCAATGTGGGGAATGGACGTGAGGGGGCCCATCGAGCCCAAAGCCAGTAATGGGCATCGGTTTATCTTCACCATAATCGACTACTTCACCAAGTTGGTAGAAGCAGCCTCCTTCCCTAGGGTTACCAAAGAAGTCATCATTGCTTTCATCAGAAACAATGTCATTTGTCGATATGGACAACCAGAGGTAATTGTATCAGACAATGCTAAGAACCTCAACAATAGAATGATGGAGGAGTTGTGCAATAAATTCCACATCAAACATCTCAACTTCGTCATCTACCGTTCAAAGATGAATGGTGTTGTTGAAGCGGCTAACAAAAACATCAAGAAGATCATGCAAAAGATGTCCGCCAACCACAAAGGATGGCCTGACTTGTTGCCTCTAACTCTATTAGCCTACAGAACATCAATGCGCACTTCCACTGGAGCAACCCCCTACGCATTAACCTATGGGATGGAAGCAATGCTCCCCATAGAAGTGGAAATGGAATCCCTCAGAGTGTTGATAGACTCTCAGCTGGATGAAGACCACTGGGTACAAGATAGGTATCACCAATTGTCTCTAATAGACGAAAGGCATGCCGCTGCTATCTTCCACGGTCAATTATATCAACAAAGGATGGCCAGGTACTACAACAGAAAAGTCCGGCTACGACAGTTTAAACAACACAACTTGGTTTTGAAAAAGATCATTGACAACCAAGATCAGTCTAAGGGAAAATTCGCCCCGAGCCGGGAAGTCCCATTTGTTGTCAAGGAGGTATTGATAGGAGGTGCTCTCAAATTACAGGAAATGAATGGCGATGAATTTTCGCAGCTTATCAACGCAGACACCGTGAAATGGTACTATGTCTGAGATTACCATCAAGCAAACATCCTGGTTTTAGGATCACCAGATCCCCAGTCATTTCAGGTTTTCTAACCCTTCACTATATACAACTTTTCTTCACACTCATCTACCCCATCAGGGACAAACACACATTTTCTAACCAGCAGCCTGATTGCGGATCACTAGATCTTTCTCTTCACTTGGTTTTGAACCCTTACTCAACTCCGGTTATCCCACCAGGGATTGAACCTTTCACACCCGTAGTTTTACCCCACTTGGAATAAGACTTTTCACACCCGCAGTTTATCATATACATGGGATTAAACTCTCTCACCCATAGTTTGTCCTGAACATGGGATCAAACTTTTCATTGGCTGTAAACCGTCCTGAACATGGGGCGAACTACGCCGACCTGATCTCCTTGATACATTGGAGTACGTAGGCAACCATATTTTATATGGTCCGGTCGCAATAAAACAAAAATAACAAAAACATTTCTACACCCTTTTCCTTACAAAAAACAAAAATAACAAAAATATCTCTACACCCTTCTTGCCACATACATCGTTGAACCTCTTCCACCAGGTTCGAATAATGCAGACCTAATCTCCTCTTCAATAGGAGTACGTAGGCAGCCAGTCATGGTTCGGTCTAACCCCCTACCAAAACATAAACACTTGTCAGCGGTACTTGGATCAACCTTCAATCTATCACATTTCATCGGCTTCAAACGAAAGGGGTGGAACTACCTGACCTCCACCTAAATGTGAGGATCGACAACCATCTAAGCTGCGATTGTTCCTCAAAGAGAAACACCAATCCATAAGAGATGGAACTAACTGGGCTCCTCTTAAATAGGAGTACAGGCAACCATCTGTGGTGCGGTCAATCTTGGAGAGGAAAGTCACACTCCTCTCCACATCTCCATACATAAACCAGTCCCAAGACACCAAAAATGGTAGGGAAAATACACAGATCAACGATCCATTTTGAAATATCCTGTGACAACTCAATGTCCATCCATCAATGAGGAATTCAGAATACATCTAGATCACAAGTCCTGAAGAAACAGGCAAATATCAAGCAGGCAACAAGGCATAACTAAAAGGGAAGTGATCAAAAATATATTTGCCTGCTATATATAATGTTGTTTGATATATACAATATGAACTGTACATGACAAAATGGCTAAGCTAGTCTGTGCAGGTAAATACAAGCCCATCTATAAATCAATGTATATGCGAGCTATCAAGCCCAACATGGCATCTCTCTTAGAAGAAGGAGGTAACGCTATGGTCTCCTGTACAAGGGTATCCACACGAGCTAACAGATCTACAACCATCTGCATGGTGATGCGGTGCTCATCAATATACGTGATCATCTCTGCGATCATGCCAGTAGTAAGGGGCCTCATTGTGGTACTATCTGTAATGGCTACATCCCGGACAGATATAGTGACATCCCGCTCAACTATCATGGCATCTCTGGCTAATCTGGCCACATCTCGCTCCTCAATAGCGGTGTCTCTATGTGCTAAAGCATCGTCTCTCTCTAATAGAGTGGCATCTCTCCCATCAAGAGCTGTCAACATTAGGGCTCTAGCCTGATCCCTCTCAAAGGTCATCAGATGAAGACTCTGCTTGAAATACTGTGCTGAATATTGGATCACGATAGTACTAGTACTGGGAGAATCTACAAAAGTTGCTGGCAACCCAATGAATGGCTCCTCCTCAGTGTGGGAATCAACGTCCTCCATGGGCTCTCCACCATCTGAATCAATACTCGACACTGTGGATATTTGCGCAACCGATGAAGTCTCTGTCTCTATCCACACAGAATACTATAACGAACAACCCGGATGGCTAACAGAAAAATTAGCTATCTCACGTTGATCCCAACAAGCTTACACCAGGGATCGGTCCTCTGCTGACAAGTGGCGAGAAGCTAAACGCTAACCTAACGCCCCATTAAAAGGATGAAAGTCCTAGAACTGGTCAAACTGTGACATCACGACCAGTGGGTGGTAGGTAGTCATGCCCCTCAAACCAGCCAGAGGGAGATAATCCATGCCAAGAGCGTGAGTAATGAAGCTATAGGGTGAGCTGAGCCCTGAACACGATAGGATACCAAACGGATCTCTGATCCTTGCCAAGAAGACCGACCAAGACATAGCGTCTGTACACTCCAATGACTGAAAGGAGTAAGACATAGCTATATCATGGGTAAAGCAGTACCCATATCGATGGAAAGTGCCCATCAGTCTTAAGTGTGACATAAACCACATGTATAACATGACCGAACTACCTGTAAAGACCCTTGCAGGGTAGGTACTGCATAACGTGGCCGACCTCAACGTCTCCGCCACGATCATCTGGATGATGGTATGACCCTCCCTGAGAGCTCTCACTACCATGATGACACCTATGTCCATGTCATCCATATACCATGGCATGTATACATACGCCACTATGCACATCACGAGTACATCCACTCTGGTCAAATGCCACTGATTTTTTGGTGAGGTAAAATCCCCAAAATGTCGTGCATAGCTGTCCACTGAGCCAAATCTGTCTATCAGGAAATGCTGGGGCAATACATGGCCGGATGTAATCTCATCATCTACTACTCTACGCCGTAACCAGGTGGGGGTCATGAACTGCCGGCGCATATCTCTGACAGCCATATGAGCTCAAGGTATGTCTAAGGGCAAAGCCGTCAACCGCTCATACTCCTCCAATGTAGGAGTCAACTCCTAGGTACCAAATCGAAAAACCGGTCTCTCCGATATCCAATGCTCCAGTATACCCTCTATAAAGCCTGTGGGAACCTGAAACATCAAGAGGGTCATAGAATGCTGTAATAGCTGATCTACAGTCACCCTATCTATAGGTGACATACTATCATACCACGACCTCAGACGGGAAGCTACCAACACTGGTGGGGTGTGATCTATGCTACTAACTGTCGAAAAAGACATCTGTAAAGGCCGTATCATAAGACCATCCAGGGGTCAATGATGAATATCTCTGGACATACATATATATGCATAACATGATATATCCATGACAGATAATAGATGGCAATATGATGTATGGAATGGAAAATAGTACATACAATCCTAAGTACATCATCATCTACATACATCATCTCTGTACAGCTAAAAATACAGGGAAATGGGGAACAAACGCCCTACTACTAACAGAGGCCTATCAAAAGATATAGCGAGAATGGGGCACAACCACCCAATATCTAACAGAGGCCTATCAAAAGAGATAAAGAGAATACACATCAGAAGAAGATAATGGTGTCAATATCTACATCATCAATCCTGTCCACCTGATGTAACTCCTCCTGAGTCACTAGATCTCTATCAATAGGGATGTCAGGCCTATACAGGGGAGGATCTACACCAGCAAAGCCATATGGGTCACCTGAGGAGCCAGCGCCTGAGCTGAAAGGATCAAAAGTATCTGCCTCTAAAGGATCTCTACCCAAGTGCCGGATGAAAAAATGTGCTCGGTCTAACTGCCGGGTCAAACGATCAATCTATGTCAAATGAGTCAGTTCTCAGACACAGGTCAGCCAATCCGCCATCATCACAGATCCAAGAACCATATCCCCCATAAACTGAGTGGCGCGGGTCTGGGATCCAATGGTACGAGGGGACCACCAGTGATGGAATGAAGCCTGAGTATGTGAACCCTCTGACAAAGTATATCCGTCTATACCCATCAATGGGATGTCATCGGCGGGTGACTGCAATACAGGCCAATAACGCCTGGCAGGAGGTAAGATCGGTACAAGAATCTCTCCTATGGTGCTTCTAATAGTACGTTCTCCTAAATAGAGCTCCCATCCTCCATCTATGAAGAGAGGAATCCTATGGGTGGATATCACGTGCTCGACACCAGTCAGAAATTCATCCTCAAATCCAATGGTCAAATGTTCCCCAGAGTAGGGAACCCAAGTGATGACATCGGTTGTCAACAGCTCTAACTGTAAGCAACAATGGGTGAAACCCTCCGCTATAGGAACCTCTGCTAAAATGGAGTGATGCCATCACCTTCCTCGTGCATAGGTATCTAAACCTAACACGCTCACAGGACGCAAACATGGAAGCCTCTCAAAGGCCCAAAACTACCAACACAAAGGCAAAACACCTGCTGCCAGTAAATACTTTTAACCAGTACATGGGAAATCAAAAGAGAAATACTCACCAGTAGAAATGGGTAAAATCCTAGCCAAGCCTCGGTCAAGCCCTGCGAACGTATACGTATTCCCCTAAGAAAGTAGGCGAAGGTGTAGGAACCCCAATCATACTCTCCATTATGGTCTACCTCCCGCGTGGCACTAATCAAAGCGAATGATACCGTAGAAGAGTTATCTGCTATAAAATAACCCCTGATGATAACAAGGAACAATCGCCGAAGAATGCGATCCCTGACTCTTACATCAGCGGGCATGGGCTCACTCAACAGTCCACTCATAACATTTACGCTCAAAGGACCCGTACGGACAGTCCTACCCTTGAGCGCCTCAGGTGGGACTCCCAACAAGGATCTGACGGTAGTCAGGGTAATATCCGCCGTACATGGCACTGGCGCCCCTCCAAACTCTATATCGGTGATAAATTGCCAATCCATCGACGTCATCATCACCTCATAATCCAACAAATGGAGAGACTGAGTCTGGTAAAACTAGTGCTTAGACAATGCCCTGAGGTAACCCCAGGGACAACAGCGGGGAAGAATAGAAAAGAATGCCCCAAATACCCAATCATGTACTATACCTCAGTAATCTAGATGTAGAGCCTGATATAGAGAGTGTATGCTGAACCAGTTCCCTTGAGGCTATGTAAAGTCGGGGATCTACATCACATACAAATCAATGTCAAAATCCTTACCCCTCCTCAATAGGAAAAAGGATGATCAAATCCAGCTGTTACCACGTTTGCATGCAAGTAAACTGAGGGGTGGCGACTCAAATCACCCAGAAGATCTAGGATAGCCACCTGAATGCGTGGGAAATCCGTACAGGGAATATGAGCAGCAGGAGCTGGAGCCGCTACCGGTACATCCTCCTCCTCATCCTCGACATCCGGTACATCAACTCGGATAGGACGAATCACCGCCTCCGCTAGACGACGAGGCTGTTTAACTGAACGAGGTCGAGGCACTTTAGAAGCCCTCCTCTGCACACCTGAAGTGGTCTTACAAGAACTGCTCGGCTGATCTGGATCCATAATTTCTGGACACAAATCTCCAAATCACATCAGAAAGGGTGTGGTATTTTCTAAACTTGGAGCTTTTCAAAATGCATTTAACGACTATATGCATGCATGCATTATTTTAACATACACCTACAATAGAGTTAAAAATACATGACTACCCAATGCCTACATTTTGAAAAGTTTTGCCATAGTTTCCTCTATAAATAGGACTATCCACATGCACCATAGGCATGACTAGGTGGCCATTCAGTAGTACACCTGACCACAATTATATACATACTATTTGCATTAAAAAGTTAAAGTCATCAATTCATAAGGGTAGCCTAATTACCAGGATTACTTTGATTTATTACCTTGGATCATTTGTCCATAAATAAGATAAGAAATAGCAAAAAAAAAGGTGCCAATTTAACTGTTTTGAAAGTCAAATTTTTCACATCATTATGTTCAGCATGGTTTAATACTAACATTTACTATGTTAAATATTTTTTATCAAGACATATGAGCATACATATTCACTACTATGAGTTAAACACATTTCATATAAAAAGTCATTTTCCAATGGATAAAAACTGGAAAAAAAGACATGAATACGTTACCAAGACAATATAGAACACTTGTACGGTGATAAAATTTGCAAAAAGATGCCCGAACTCAGCAGATCTGAAGAAGAGCTCTTAGATTTCCTTCGCGGCGCAACTTAAAAATGACTTGTGAAGGCAACCAGCCCATTTAAGGACATCCATGGCTGGTCGTAGGTCCACCTGCGGTTGTAGTAGGTTTACCTATGGCTCCCCTAGGTGGGGCCCACCCCTCTGGCTCGGTCCAATTTGAGTTGCAAAGGAGTTCTCACAAACTGAAAAGGCCAAATCAGGGATACAAATGCTACACAATTGAGCAGGATAGCTTAAAATCCTAGTTTTCTTGGGCCAGATTGTGGCTTTCATATCATTCATTGGTATTCACCCAAACACAAGGTATACTATACCGTTGATATCAGCAGTTACAGATCACATTCGACAATACCACACAAAGGTCCAATGCCGACAGTTTGGGATCGTCATTCTCAAGTACCAATCTCTGGCAGGGATATCACGCATTTGCATCTGTTGACGCACAATCCCCAGCGGGGGTATCACACGTTGTCATCTATTGATCTTTAGATTCCCCGGTAGGGGTATCACGCATTTTCCCCGGCGGGGGTATCATGCATTTTTCCCGACGGGGGCATCACGCATTCTCAAGTACAGATTCCCAAGAGGGGGTAACACGCATTTGTATCTGTTGATGCACATGTCAATGAAGGTTAAGCAACCTTGACATCACTTTTGTCGTTGGCAAGTAAATCCAACGAAGCGTCAGAAGCCATCCGATGATTTCAGTCGTTGATACACACGTTAGCGAAGATTAAGCAGATTCCTCGGCGGGGGCGTCACGCATTTGCATCCATTAATGCACATGTCAATGAAGGTCAAGCAACCTTGACATCATTTCAGTCGTTGGCAAGTAAATCCAACAAAGTGTCGGAAGCCATCCGATGATTTCAACCGTTGATGCACACGTTAGCGAAGATTAAACAGATCCCCGATGAGGGCGTCACACATTTTCATCTGTTGATTTATATGTCAATGAAGGTCAATCAGCCTTGACGTTACTTCAGCCGATGGCAAGTAAACCCATCGAAGCATCAGAAGCCATCCGGTGATTTCATTCGTTAATGCACACGTCAATAAATGTCAAGCAGCCTTGACATTTTCCTAGCAGGGATTTCATCCGTTGATATACATTTCAGCGAGGGTAAGGCAATCTTGACAACACAGACTATGTACGAACCTGAATTTTTAAAAATTATTAAAATAAGAATTTAGTAAATAAAATTCTTAAAGCATGAGATGGGTTCGAATAAGAATATATAATTGTGTTACGAGGTATGTAATATTGTGTTACATAAGGTAATATGAGCAATGTGATGTTATGTTTAATAAATATATATCATTATTATATATTTGTTATACATTGTAGAGATGAATTAGTAAAAAGATGGATAAGATTTATCTAGTGGCATTAAATAATTTATAGAATTATTTTTATCATAGTGAGTTGGTGACATTAAATCTCTTTGTTGGATAATCACTATTTTCTTGAATATATATACTAGTAACTAGTATGATGTAATATGAGTTTTAGTTAGTGCTTAAGCTATCCATGGATAGATTGAGATAGTAAAGCATAAATTAGTTAATTATGAGGATTAACTAACAAGTATAAATATTGGTTAATTGATAGTTGAGAGTTATGTTATGGAATAATATAATGTGTATGTTAAACCTTAAATAACTATGGTAATATAGTATAAGGTTTAATTTACTTAAGTAAAAGAGTGAATTAATATGTGTGTTGAAAATATGATACTTTATATATGTTACTCAGAAAGGTAATATGTGAGAAAGTCTAATGTACGAATAACGTTAAATATATATACGTTATTAAAGGGAGCCATAAATCATTATATCTTTAAATGGATATTTAATATTTGAAGAAATTGTTTTGGGAACAATTTATAGAGGGAGAGAGAAATAATAATTATATATTTCTAATAGAGATATTAAAATAATTTCTAATATTGAGTTATTTTAATAAAAGGAGGAAATATTATTTTTGAATAATAATATTACCTTATATATTTTTGTATGAGGTATGATTAGGACTGAGGAAAAAATGGGTATAACCGAATTACCGAACCGAACCGAAATAATTTAACCGAAATTTTCTAATAATTCGATTTTTTTTAATATTTCGGTTATTCCCGAAATTTATTACGGTTTTCGGTTAGGTTGTACGGGTATTACTTTTGGGTTATTCGGGTAAACCGAATAACCGAATAAGCCTTGATAAGTAAATAACCGATAAGCCTTGCTACTTGAAATAATAACTTCACATCTCAAATTTTCATTTCTCGCTTTTCTCAGTCGTCACTATCTCTTCGACCCATCAACAAAACCCTAATTTCTCTCTCTATCAATTGATAGAGAAAGAGAGAGCTACTCTTCTCCTCCCTCTTCTAGGTATACACAGGGGAGACTATGCAGATTAAGTCTTAAGTATTTCAGATCTATTTCGGATTTACAGATCTATTTCTATTCTCACGATTCATGAACTTTGCCCCCTTCCTTCTCTTCCTCCTGCCTTCTCTCTCCACTAATATGTGCTTGTTGTCCTCTTCCACTAATCTGTGCTTGACTGCTTGTTGTAATCTCTCCACTAATCTATTTCAGACCAGTCAATGATGAAGATTGAATGCAGAAGGCGTATGAGTTGGGGTATTCCTAGCTTGACGTCAGCGGGTGTCACCACCATGGCCTAGCTTGCTGTCGAGTATGTAGGAGTGACTGGGGTGACTGGCAGCGTACTTGATGTCATCGGCGGTGGCGGAGTCGTCCAAGATCTCAGCCATTTCCCCCCTCTTTTTCTACCACCATGACTGAATGCAAATGTAAAGCTATTCATATATATAAAATTTCTCAGATCTGTTTGTTACCTTGTGGAGTTGTGGTCTTGTTTCAGATCTGATATATTATATATCTTTGCTGCTCTGATTTTATGCAAAGTTACAAACCATCATATTCGGTTATTAACCAATTAACCGTATAACTTATTCGGGTATTCGGTTATTCGGTTATTGTATATTTCGGTTAGTAATTCGGATACTTAAAACAGTTGAATTCTGGTTTTCGGTTATACCCGAAATGCTTATTCAGTTCGGTTATTAACCGAATGATCACCCCTAGGTATGATTAATAATATAGTAAATATATTAAAACGTATTTGTTATATGTAAATAAATTGATGGAAATAATTTGTTATAATAGAAAAAAAACTTATTATCTATTTTTTATATATAATATATGTACATGTGTCGTACATATAGTTAATTGATATTATATTAAAAATAATATCTTGAGACAATAAGCAAATTAATTTCTAATTGTAAATGTCTTTATTCGGAGAGAACATAATATTTATGTTATGACAAAATACATATTTTCTAATGTATTTTCAAGGGAGTTAATTAATGAAAGAAAACTAAGTTATTTTCATATATTAAATAACTTAAGTTATTATTTTATCGTGGATGTTATCATTTAAATAACTAATGAAGTATATATTAATTATTATAAGCATAAAGGTTATACTTATAATTAATTAAGGTAGTTTAGCATTTAAATGCTTGAGTCACACAAATATTATATTGAAAGAATAATAAGTGTGAGAATGAGAGAAGCTTAAGATCGAGCTTGTGAAATATGCCTTGTATGGCCTGAGTATTAAAGTTAAACTAGACTGAAGGTTTAACTGAAATTATTAAAAGATAATTAATGAAAAGATAATAGATGATTGATAATAATTATTGTGATATTAAAGTGTGATAGGAAATAATGGGTTGAGAGTACCCAACTGAATTATATTAGAATATTAATTGAATTAAACCAATGTACATGAAGTACACGATATTATGTATTGGTGTATATTTAAAATATAAGTATATTTCCTATATGTGGGTAGGTACATATATATGGGTATATATGTGACCATAACTTAAATTAATGTAGTAATGTTAAATCATTATAGTTGACTTAATAAGCCAAAAAGGAATTAACTTTAGTAGAATGAGGACCATTTTACTAATAAGTAAGGAAGAAATAGAGTTTGTCCCATTTTTAGTGACCCAAATAATAATCAGCCGTGTGTAGGCCAGTGGCCTATTTCCTTCTTTGCTGAGAATTGATAATGGTTACCTAGAGCTAATAATGAAGGGAGGGATGGAGGAGGAAGGAGTAGTTTACCAACTATTCATTGCCCATCATCTTCTTCTTCTTCCTACTAGTTCAAAACATAGGGCAAAGCTAGTGTCTAGACATTGAAATCTCTAAAAATAGAGACTCCTCCTTTTTATTTCCCGTTGGTTGAAATTTCTGAGAAGTTAGCTATAGAGAGTCTATAGAATTGGAGAGTTGGAGAACAATTAGAGATTGGGGGAGCTATAGTTAGCCAATTTCAAGCATTCAAGAGGTAATCTTGCTAACATATATGTTCTTGAATATATAGTTCTTCAATTTCTATAAAAGTATAAGAAAAAGTAGCTTTTGAGTCACAAAATTGATGGCTAAGGATTTTTATAATCCATGAATTGTTGTTAGATATTGTTAATATAGTCAAATGTGAAATCAACGGAAGTAAAACGAACCAATTTGGTTGAGAAACGAATTTGTGGTGAATAAATTCGCTAAATTGTCAAAACATGAACAATTAGTATGAACATGAGTTGTAAATTCATATTTGGGTTATTTAATGTTTATTTTAGTTGATGGGTATTTGGTATGTTGTAGTTTTATGCGTTACGAACCCATAGAATCAAAAATGAACTGATTTGGACATGTATAACTCAAATTATGAAGGTTAGAGAGAAGTTTGGCTTGTTATTTCGTAGCAAGGCATGAAAGTTTGCGTTAACAGTAGCTATGCCCACCCCGGCGGGCTGTTTTTAAGGCCAAACCCCCTCCCCGACGGGGGGGGGGGGGTGTGTTCTGCAATGACTAATTTTATATGTTTTACTAAAACTGCAATAACTTTTTCATACGAACTCCGATTGAGGTGATTTAAGATGATCCGGAACGAGGACGAATAGACCTACAACTTTTGTTCTTTAAGGTTTTCAATTTGAGGTCTTTAGGAATGGTCAAAATAGTCATCTTTGTGACTATTATGTATTCGGAGGCGATCGAAGGGCGTCGAGCGAGCACGTATGTATGTATAGTGCTCCCGACGATGGAATAGGTTATTCTAAGTGATAAAACATGAATATGCATGATAATAGACATGTCATATAACTAAGATTACTTTACTCATAATGGAATGCTTTAACAATGATTTCTTAAAGAAAACTTGAAGTTCGAAAATGAAAACTTGACGAACTTTGTGTCTTTTATGTTCCGACCTTGGAAACATGTAAATGTGGCCTAGTTATGTGCGCGGATGGATAAGGAATGTAATTCCAAGATGTATTGCACATAAAAGGTTGTCAAGCTCGATTTAGTATGCCTTTTAAAGAGAAATTTAAAAGTGTTAGAAACTAACTTTGATGAGCATTGTATTACTTACATTATGACTTTATAAGAAAGCATGATAGAGTTGTCTATGCCTTTGAACATGAATGATATGTGCACTCAACTAGTCAAGCATGACATAAGTTATTTAAGCATGTTTTAAAAGTATGAACTATGCTATGTCTATGTAAATGAGATAGATACATGTGAGCATACTAGTAGAGGCTTATTAGTACCAATATATGGTTTAAAAGCTTATAACATCGAATCTTGTTAAAGAAAGTTGTTAAGCCTTATTGATTGAAATGAATCATTATGAAACTAAGTAGTTTGAATATGAACAACGTAGATCATGTATATATAAACTTTAAATATGTGTCGAACACATAGCGAGTCAAGTGTGTGATATATGTATATGAATGTTGATGTCAAGAACGGATGGTTAAGTATACCAATATATACCTAGCTATTCTAAGGGTATGATGAGAAAGTGAAATGAAGGTTTTACAAACCTAGTTAGGAAATGATGTAATATATATTGATTATATTAAGAACGTATGAAATGTATGACTAATGAATTTGAATCCATGATTATATAACTGTGTAGGAATACACGCAGTGCAGATAAGCTTTAAGCAGTTAAGTCGTAGTTGATAAACTACGAATCAGGCAAGTCTTTCAGTTCCTATTTATTATATGAATTCGATAAACTGTTAGTTGAGCTATATTATGCTATGCAAATGTTGATATATATGAAATGCATATGAGATATGTATGAAATGTGAAAGTTGATCTTTGATGATATGTTCGTGATATAAATCTCTATCCCTGTTATGTGGGAAGTAACATACGTAGTAAATATTAATGAATTATGAATGCATGTGCTGAGTATGTTATTATATGCTATGTGCTGCATGAAAACTGTTAGAATTGCTGGGCTGTCGAGCTCACCTTTGCAAATAACCACTTTTGCAGGTTAAGGACTCACGGTAAAGTTACGTGCTACTTGATTGATAAAGTTCAATCACATCAAAGGAGATTGAATTGTCTAATTAAATATATGCTCTTGAACCATGTTTAGGTTCTAGTAGATATACTTGATAGTAAATTACGATGTGTAATATATGTTAGCTTGTAAAGTTATACTATGTGATACATAGAGGATTTTGAATTGAGATGTAAAAGTTTATACAGTAATTCGAATAGAATGAATCATAACATAATTTGATTCAAGGATGTGTAATTGATTCAAGTTAAGATATCAATAGAAGATTATTTTTCAAAGGAGATTGAAAAAATGTAAATTATTCCGCATTACAGGAATAGTAAATGACCAAGTTTAGAAACTTATAAAAGTTTGAGGTCATTGTGCAGATCCTGGAAATGGAATGAATTTATATTCTAAACTGTAATAAGCAAAGTTATGTTCATTAAGTTATGAATACAAAATATAAATAGTTTGACGATAGTAGTATCGTGGCGGACCGAATTCGAGGTTTGAAGGAACTTGGATTTGGGGGCGTCACAGTTGGCAGTAACTCTAACAAAGCATCCTCATCGGGGAGGACCGATGATGGAATATGTTATAAACATCCTCAACAGACAGAATGCATCCTCACAGAGTCTCTTTAGTGTAGGTCCGTACCAAGGATTAAGGGCTTTGGTGACAATCCCAACGTCAACATCCTGGAAGTTCGTGGTAACTTTGGATCATACGTCTAAACATTTTACCAGGGGGGTCATGAATAACCCTGATCCCGGTAGAAGTCAAGGGAAGCCGACAATCATCCCACCATGGTGGAGAACAATCCAACAAACCATATACATTTGCATCGTGCTGCTGTACATTGCATCATGATTATCTTATTGCATTTCAAGTGTCTAGTATTCTTTATCATATCCATGCCATTGCATTCCATGAATATGATAAAGAGAGGCATCTGTAGACACTCAAAATTTTTTGCATACCTGTTACTAACATTGCAGGAGGGCAAAATCGTCTTTCAGAGATAACCTTGGAAGACAGCTCAGTTCAATCCTAAAGATAACCCTGGGATATTTAGTATTACCATCTCAGAGATAACCCCGAGACATCCAGCTCAGTCCCAAAAATACCACCGAAAGTTTTAACCTCAATCCCGAAAACAATACCGGGAGTTTTAATTTCAACCTCGGAGATAACCCTGAGGACTGCAGTTTAAATACCAGAAATCACACCGGAGAAGACCTTGTCATCTCGGAGATAACCCCGAGATACTCAGTCTCAGTCCCAAAAACAACACCGGGAAAGACATCGTCAACCTCAGAGATAACCCCGAGGCATGCAGTTGCAGTTTCGGAGATAACCCCCAGAAATGCTTGTTTCAGACCCATGCAATCAGCTTTAAACACTCGGCAATGGCCCCAAGGCACTTATTTCCTATGTTCGGAGATAACCCCAGGAAGTCAGGCATATCTCAGAAATAACACTGAGGACGGTTAACACCTGCAGCAGTCCAATCTCGGAGATAACACTGAGCAACGACTGCTAAATCAGCTCAAGCCGGAGATAACCTTGGTGAAGGGCTGAATCATCATTTTGCCATCCCAATCCCACTTTGCGCCATCTTAACATTTATACATACATACACAATAATGTCCTATAAGAACCAAAGAGCGCCAATCCCGAGTAACTATTGCACAATATAACACACCGGATATAATTTGAAGCTTGAAGACCAAGGGCATGGTCCCATCTTCCTGACTTCGTACAACCTCTAATCCCATGTTATTGTGTAGCTCTCGACAACAACATGCCAAAAAAGGTCTTATACACCTCGATCAGATGCCCAGATTGAAGTTCTGAAAGTTCGAACGGATATCACATTGCACGCGTACACGTACTTCGAGATGGCGGGACCCGTGAAACCCATGGCACCCTGGGTAGCTGCAGGTGCATCTGCCGCTGTCGCAGGTACACCTGCGGCTCCCCCCCCTCTATGAATAGAGGGCTTGAGGCAGTCATTTTAAAGAGAAAAAAAGGCGAGAAAGCCCTGTCCAATTTGCTCTGTACACACTATAAACTGAGTGCTTTCTCATTTTAAACACTTGTGAGTTTATATATTGTTATATTTTTACCAGTGGGAGCTAAGTGTTCATCCATTTAAAGTCATTGAAGTCTTCTTTGGCAGTCCACTATAAGATTTCTTACGCACTTTAAAGCCTTTCTCTTCATCTTTACACACACCGTTCTTCACGTTGAGAGTCGTGTTGTGTGTGTATGCCCAGACTTCGGTCTGTGGCTTTTATTTTCCTTTGTATATATATATATATATATGGACTAACATTATCGAGTTATGCCTCGATTGAGCTTGGACTCACGTCCGAAGCATTTATTTGCTTATATATATATATATATATATATATATATATATATATATATATATATATTTATATATATATATATATATTTATATATAAATTGTTGTCGAACTTTGTTCGATGAGCCTGAATTTACAGTTGGAGCGTTTACTGCTTATATATATATATATATATATATATATATATATATATATATATATATATATATATAGGAGTAAACACACCAGATGTGAAATCCAGACTCAATCAAATAGACTCAATCAAACTCTATTTGATTGAGTCTGGATTTCACATCTGGTGCGTTTACTGCTTTATATATATATATATATATATATATATATATATATATATATATATATATATATATATATATATATATATACATTTTTGTCAGTCCTAGAGTTTACTTCGTGACCTTTTACTGCTTTATTTACATTTCGTCCCGCCTGGAGTTTACTTCGTGGTGGTTGATCGTTTTTACTGCTTTCTTTACATTTCGTCCCGCTTGGAGTTTACTTCGTGGCGGTTGATCATCTTTACTCCTTTATTTACATTTCTGATCCCCCATGGAGGTGCTTCGTGGTGGCTGATCATGTCTCTATATATATTTACAGCTTTTATATATATAACTGCTTACTGCTTTCATATAAATTGTGGCATAATGTGAGCCTATGAATTATGTGATCACAGATTCAGTCTACTGAATCTAGATTCAGTTCCCGTGATGGACATTTTCAACTGTCAGCAGCTTGTAAATTATTCACGGTGTTTAAATTTTCTTAGATGGCTCTCATGCCCACAAGGAGTTCGACACTGCTTTGTACATTATTTTCTCGAAGATGCTTCACATCTCGAAAAATAAAAGCAATCAAGCCGAACATATAATAAAATAGAAGTATTAAAGGCCTCAATTACTATTGAGCATAAGGGTTTGAAAAATCTCTTTTTACAAAACATTATTGTTATATCTTGTTTAAAACTGAATTTTTACACAAATTCAAACCCTTTGTATATAGGTGCGAACGAGGCATAGCACTACTAGCAAATAATTACACATTGACCCACACACACACATACACATTCATATAACAATTTAATTAAAAAGTGGTGGTCATCGTGGCAACATGGATGTCGGGGGGGTGCCTAACACCTTCCCTCCTCATAAGTAAGTCCCCGAACCCTAATGAATCTCAGTTTCACAGACCCGTTAAGCAGTGCCACATCATTGGACCAATGTGCAAACCTTTTCTCAGTTGTGTTGGTACAACCATTTAAAAAACCAACTGGTGACTCTTACAGTCAAATCGTAGACATATAAATGTCAGACCTTTTCACAACTTATTTTTTCAAACAAATCTCACCTAATATGAGAACGCCAAAAGATAAGAACAGAAAGGGGACAAATAAAATCCCGACATCGACACGTGTTATAGAACTCTTTATCCTTGTTGTATATTACTTACTGGGCAATTTGTGCTCATTCTTGCTTATTTAAAACCTTTCAGTTAAGGCGGAACATGGAAGTGTCTCTGGAAAAGACAAGGACAAAGGCAAGGCTACCGACTAGCTTGTTCCTTTATGTTTAAAGTTGTTCTGTTGTATTAAGAATGTTTGCAGACTATGTTTAAGCTTAAGTAGGATTATGTAACAAGTCTTTATTCGATATTATTATGTAATCTATTAAGTACTGTAGGTTGTGAGACTTGGGGGAATAATTATAATAAATCATTGTATATTATTCTAAATTAGATCTTCCGCTGTGAATGTTTGATTTTAGTTATTATTGTATTACTATGAGCACGTGACGAACCAAATTCGAGTGACCAAGTGGCGGTCCGAATTTGGGGGCGTCATATCTCTGCTTCATCTCTTCCAGCTTCCTTGCCAACTCTACATTTCTAGCCACCGACCTGTGAAACAAAGCTTCCATCTGGATCCCTGCCTCCCTGCGGTGAGCAATCTCCACCTCCATTTCTTGTGTTAGTTCTCAGAGTCACAATAGTTATCTAGAAGGGGGGTTGAATAGATATTTTAAATTCTTTTTGAAATACTTGTTGGTTTTGATAATGACTTACACACAGCGGAATTGTGATTTTTTTCCCTTTAAGATATAACGAGTTAATAGGAGTTAAGCAGTTATGACAGTTATAACAGTTGTAACAATTATAGCAAGAATATAGGTGACACAATGTTTTTAAGTTGTTCAGAGAACTTAAAGCTCCTAGTCCACTATTCTACTCCTCGAGTTGAATATCAACTAAGGATATCTTTACAATCTCTGAATTTCACATATTCCTTCAAGACCAGCAATCTTGGAACTTCTTAGTTCACTTTTGAACTCTTCAAGTCCAGTAGACTTGGTACTTCTTAGTTCACTTAGAACTCTTCAAGTCCTTCTGACTTAGAACTTCTTACTTCACTTGATAATAGTTGAGTTCTTGTATGGTGCTACTCAGTTGCCGTTAAACTTGTGTTCAAAAGAATGAGTAGCCAAGCAAGCTTTCTTTTTCAGATCGTAGAGTTGAGAGTTGAGTGTTCTTCAACATTTTTATTCAGTGCTTGCTTAGTCATCTTTTTCTGCTGATGATTTGTATATATGATGCCTTTAAAATGTATCCGTTGAAGACATCCGTTGAAGCATTAAATGCATTTGACATTTCTGAACTTTGATGGAGACTTTTTGCACAACTTCTGATTTGCAGTCTGGCCCACTGACATAGCAGACTGCTGTCTCACCTAACACCTGAAAATATATTTTCTGCTGACCACTAGTACTTTCCTTAGCTTCTTCACTTCCAAACATCTTGGTAATTAATAGAATTGGTTGAAAAATGATGGTGGACATTGACCAACCCCGAAAGAGATGGGAATAATTTGTATCTCATGCCCATTTTCAGAAGAGGGGCTATTAGTGATCAGCTTTCAGGAAAAGTTGAGGTTGCCTAGGAATCCATGAGCTAGCACCGAGATTGCTGGATAGGCTATGAAGGTCCAGAACATATGATCCCAGGAGTTGAGGATTTGGGCTCTGTGAAATGGCATTATAGGTAGATAGGAGAACAGTTGATTATAGTTGGCTTTCCTATGTCCATCACAGCCCACCGCAATGATCTCAACTTCGTCATCCTCTTCTTCTTTTCTATCTTCATTTGAAGTTTCTACTACATCAATTATCTCCACTTGACTTCTTTGTTCTTCTGCTCTCTCATCCTCCATAGCTTCAATCCTTTCCATTACTACAGTTTTTGAATCTACAATCTCTTGAGGGACTGAGGAAGATTCATGATGATCTCTTGGTAATTCCTCCTCAGCTGCAGCCTTTTCTGACATAGGGACTTCGTGAGGCTCCCCCTCAACTTGGTCATCCATTTTAATTTCAAACAGCTCCCCCTCAGCTGAAGCATTCTCTAGTGTAAGAACTTTAGGAAGCTCCCCCTCAACTTGAGCTGTATTCTCCTTACTAGCTTCAGGTAGCCCTTTCTCAGTAGCTATCCTTATGTCTTCCTCTTTTAACACTCCTTCATTGATAAGGATGTACTTCTTGACCAATTTTCTCTTTAACTTTTTAGGCTGAGCCACAACCTTAACACTTTCTTTAGCTTCAGCTCTGAAAGGTTGATCAGGCTGAGAAGTTGTTACAGCATCCTCTTCGGGAGTGGTGTCAAGTCTGGACTCTACAATCGGTAGAGATTCTACGATCGAAGAGAAAGAGGGCTTCTTTGACTTGTGGCTGCGATTTTCTTTCTTAAGCAACTAAGAGATGGTAACTCTGCCTTCTTCTTCTTCATCAGACTGCTGTTCTTTCCTCTTCAATTTCTTCAGAGGTTCAGTGTCTGAACTCTCTTGAGGTGCATCAGTAGTTGAACCTTGGGGCTCCTCTGCCATTGGAGCCTTCATTTTTCTCTTACCCTTAGTTTTTCTGATTAAAGCAGTGGGTTCCTCCTTGTTGATTTCTTCTTCTTCTACTTCAGTTTCCTTTACAATTGATATGTTTCCTGGTACCCCAGACTCCTTTGCATCACCAGTTCTTCCACTGGATTCAGACATCATCCTGACATTTTTTACTGGATTTCTTTTCCAGTTTTCAAATAGCTGCTGGGCCATCCTTCCGTTGGGATTGATGGATTCTCCTTCATTATCTCCAATTTTGTCACCAAGTTCTGACTATAGGATGATGCTTATAAACCGCCCGTAGAGCATCTTTCCAGAGCTCTTTAATTTCTTCGAATTAAGAATCCACTTCCCAATCCAATCGATGAGTAGGGCTTCATAGTTGAGTTGAACCACGAAGCAGATTGTTGTCATGAGCTTAAGTTGCACTTCGTTCACAGAGTCATGGCCAGAGCTCTAGCAGCATATACATTTCCTAATAATGTCAGCCAAAAACTCATACCTCTGGGGAAATACGGTTTGAAACTTCTTGTGATGCATCTTCTTCAGTCATTCATGGAAGTCAATGACCTCTAAAGATGGAAGTCCTTTCGATTTGAAACCTAGGGCTAGGTTTATATCTTCAGCTTTGAGTTTGATTTCCACGCCTTTAACTCTTGTGGTTATAACATCGTCATCAAACACTCCATTTCTGTATAACTCTTTAACCAACTTAGGGTAGATCCACATGCTGGTACCCAGAGCTTCTTCAAGACCAGCTTTCTTTAATAGTGACAAAATCTTGTGGAATTGAGCGTTGTCTTGAACTCGTCGAAGTAGAGTTTGTAACCAGTGATAACGTTTGAAGCCGCCATAGATTCTGTGACGCCCCCAAAATAGGTATACACCACCCATTTTGAGTCGCCAAATACATGGTACAGAAACAAATACAACTTCATTGTAATAATTGTCGTGCAAAATACGACAACACAAATACTGTGAGTTTAAATAAAAATATTGTCTTCTAGACAATATCCACACTCAAATAAGTCCTCATTACAATTATTGAAACACTATTTTACAAAATAATGAGGACTGCTAACACAACTGACCGGAAACATCACTCCACACCCCGACTAGTTCCCGATATATTCTCTCCTCCTCAGAAAAATGGAACAAAAAGGAAAAGGGTGAGCTCAACTAGCCCAGTAAAGAATATTATGACTAAGATAATAAACAATAACTTATCATTAGTATTCAACAGGGAAAAATCTGATAAAATATAATAGACAACAAGTTTTAGATCAACAATTGCAGCGAAAACAGCAAACCATTAGAAGAGTCAAGTAGAGAATGAATTCTACTATCTTCTAAGATTAAAAAGTCCATCAACGATATTTTATCCCTGTAACATCAATCAATAACCATCTTTAATCAAATATTCATCTTTGCACTACAGGCCAAAGATATTCATTTGTAACACCAGTCGGTCATGTTTATCTCAACACATGTTCATCTTTGCACTACGGGCCAAAGATATTCATCAGTTAATCATTCATCTTTGCACTACAGGCCAAAGATATTAGTAATATCATCATTTAGGACTGAGGATGATGAAAAACTATCTTAAAGAAAACGAATCCAATGAGACAGAAGGACAAATATTAGGGATTCGTATTATAGTTTATCCAAGTGTAATAATACTCCATAATAACCAATTGTGAAGGAGAATTCAAAAATAAAGATCAAAACATGGATACAATCAAAGATAGTAACCATAATAGACATCTTGGACAAAAAGAAAAATTTTTATTTTTCGGTTAATAGTGCCGTATTCGTAAATAGTGCCGTATACGTGAATAGTGTCGTATATGTGAATAGTAATCCCGACACAAAAAGTTTTAAATTTGATAAAAAGTTCATATCAATATTTCAGCATAATGATATTGAAGAAAATAATATCATTTAAGAAGAAAATAATATCCCTTACCTCAAACGAACAGTACTTCTGATCAGAATATCGTATATGAGGCTGAATGAAACTTGTGCTGAATAGAAACTCTCAAAGTATCAAAACACTCACAAAATACACTCTAGAATATAGAGAGAGAAAGAGAGAAGACTTATGAATTCTGGTGTAATTTTCAATTCTAACTTTGCCCTCTATTTATAGGAAAATGTTAGCACGCCGAAGCAGACTTGACCTGCAATCTGATGGCTTTACCTGCTGCTATTTCCACCCACCACATTTGAATAAAAATTTCAGCACAATTCTCACCAATAAAAAGTGGGGCCCACCAATTCTAGAATTTTCCACCAAAATGATAAATTCCGAAACTTCAACAATTTCTTAACCAGTCATCTCTTAAAATTCATAACAAATCATATGTTCATTTTTAACGGTACAAAATTTGTGGACATATACCCAACTTTTATATGCATAACATATCCAAAAATCACAACGATCCAACGGTCGGATTAAAAATTATAACTCACGCAATATAACTCAAAAACACTGGTTTGATTTTTAATACCTCCATTCTGACAAAAATACTGATAAAACAACTCAGCATTAATTCCTTCATTTATAACCACAAAAATATATCCCTCAATTATATCCACAAAAAAAAATATTTTCTTATCATATAAATCAATAATTAATTATTCACAAATAATATCACAGAATCACAATTATGATAACCAGGTCGTTCCCAAGAAAGAGGGGGCTTTCCAATAAGGATTTTTCCTTACTAACGCGCAATTAGATGACCAAACCTCTCCTTAGATAGAACTTTCTAGACATTGCCAATAATGTTATCTAATAATATTATTCAAATAATATGAATTATTGATCTGATAATGGAAAATACTGTGCAGCGACAATTATTGAAACAACAATAATATAAAATATCAACGTAGCAATTATTGAATCAATAAAATAAAATATTAAACAGTAATTACTATAACAATTATTGAGTAGTGCCTTCTTACGTAAGGATCAATAATTGGTGTAATACCGTGTGCTACTGTATTTTAACCACCGGGTATTCTAACAGTATTAACGGTAACAACTATGCCGTTATTTATAAACAACTTATACTTGTCATTTTTTCATCCAATCGCTTTCTGTTATGGGGCCCACACAAGGCTACGCCGTCGTACGAATATTCCCTGATAGCAACATATTTGACGACCAAACGAATATTCCCCGGCAAAATAAATATTTTATAACCACTTGCTTATTTTGCAAAATTTGCACATTTCACCCATAACCAAAGTATTATATCAAATTAACACCTTATTATTCACAATAATATTTAGAAAAAAATTGATTCTATTCATTAATAAGTTGGGGTCTTACAGATTCCTTTGCACTGAGGTTGGTTGAGCTTTTCAAAAGGCTAGGGTTTCTACTTATAGAGAGAGAGAGAGAGAAAGAAAGAGGAATATGCTTTTTAAACTTCGAAGATGAATTTTCAAAAAGATATTTTCAAATTATACTTTTAACTTCCCTCCTCTCTATCTGCTTAGTGGGGCATGCATCACGTTCCATTTGGCTCCACGATTTTAACTGATGTAGAATATACTGAATTACCCTTAGCTCCTCCTGAGCTAATGTATCCTTTGGGAGGACTACGATTGTCGAGGTAGCACTACGGTTGTTGAGGTAGTCTTTACGATCGTTGAGTTTGCACTACAATCGTTGAGTCCACTGCTGAGTCTGCTCTACGAACGTTGTCTGCCCTGGTCCTTACGATGAATTTTGACTTGGCATTCCTTCTGAATCAAGATAGCTCAGGAAGGGGCAATCTCTTAGAATGAACTAAGGATCAGGTTTATCCCTGAGGCACTTGACAGAGAGATTACTTGGATTTGTTGGAGATGTTGTCATCACAGAATGCTTATTTGTAATGTCAGGGAAGCTCTACGATCGTGGACTTTCTTTAGTCATCTCTACGATTTTGAACTTAGCCTTTATATCTGCATGGTTAGCATAAACTAGAGAATAAATTTTATGGTTGTAGATTTAGCATGCCTAACTCGCTTATTAATTTATTAAATCTGGATTCATCTAGAGGCTTTATAAAGACATCAACAAGTTAATTTTCAGTAAGGATGTATTTCAAAGATATGGTTCCATTTTGAACATGATCCCTAATAAAATGATATCTTATTTCTATATGCTTAGTCCTAGAATGCATGGCATGATTGTGTGTTATTGCTATAACACTTATGTTATCAAAATAAACATATATAGATTTGAAATCAAACCCATAGTCTGCTAGCTAATTTTTCATCCATAAGATTTGAGCACAATAGCTGCCAGCAGCAATGTATTCAACTTCTACAGTTGAAGTAGATACTGAGTTTTGCTTCTTGCTAAACCAGGACACAAGTCTGTTTCCTAGCAACTGACAGGTGCCACTTGTACTTTTTCTATCTATTTTGCAACCTGCATAATCAGCATCTGTATATCCTGTTAATTCAAAGGAGGACTCCTTGGGATACCAAAGGCCCAAGTAAAGTGTACCTTTGAGATACCTGAAAATTCTTTTTACAGCAGTTAAGTGTGATTCCTTAGGATTAGCTTGAAATCTAGCACATATGCATATTGCAAATATTATGTCTGGTCTACTGGCAGTTAGATATAGAAGAGAGCCTAACATACCTCTACATTGAGTTATATCAATACTTTTACCTTTTTCATCTTTGTCAAGCTTGGTTGTTGGAGCAATTGGGGTTTTCATGGGAGAGGCTAATTCCATGCCATACTTTTTAAGTAGGTCTTTAATGTACTTGGCTTGGTTTATGAAGATTCCTTCATCAGTCTGCTTTACTTGCAATCCAAGAAAGAAGTTCAGCTCACCTATCATGCTCATTTCAAACTTGCTCTGCATAAGTTTGGCAAATCTCTTACATAATTTTTCATCAGTAGAGCCAAAGATAATGTCATCAACATATATTTGAACTAATAAGACTTTGCCTTTATACTTTCTAAGAAATAATGTGGTATCTACTCTACCTCTAGTGAAACCATTTTCAATATGAAAGTTAGTTAATGTTTCATACCATGCTCTAGGTGCTTGTTTAAGACCATATAAGGCTTTGTCTAATCTATAGACATAATTAGAGAGAGTTGGATTGATGAAACCTGGAGTTTGCTCCACGTATACTTCTTCTTGAAGTTCACCATTCAGGAATGCATTTTTGACATCCACCTGAAATACTTTGAATTTCATGTGAGCAGCAAAGGCAAGGAATATCTGATGGCTTCTACTCTGGCAATAGGTGCAAAGGTCTCATCGTAGTCAATGCATTCTTCTTAAGAGTAACCTTTGGCCACTAGTCTTGCTTTATTCCTTATTATTACTCCATCTTCATCCATCTTATTTTTGAAGACCCACTTGGTGCCAATGACTAGATGGCTTCTTGGTCTTGGAACTAATCTCAATGCTTTGCTTCTTTCAAACTGATTTAGTTCTTCTTGCATGGCTTCTATCCAACTTGAGTCTTCCATAGCATCTTCTATTTTCTTGGGTTCTATTTGTGACAGAAAGCTTAGATATAAACACTCATTCTGGGTGGCAGCTCTTGTTTTGACTCTTACATTTGGATCTCCAATGATTAAATCTTGAGTGTGATCTTTTGCCCATCTATTTCCTGTTGGAACGTCTGTCCTGATGCCTTCTTGTCTGAGACCTTCAAGATTAATTTTTACTTCTTCATTTTGAGAGTCGTTGTCTTGCATAGTTCTCTCTACGATCTCCTCTCCTTGCTCGACGATTTCATTTTTTGGGTCTACGATCGTGGTGTTGAGCTCGACAACCTCGTTCGTAGTGTCTGAATTATCATTCGTAGTGTCTTACGACACTGTTTGGTCCAAGTCTATTTTATCGAAGATGATGTGAATCGAGACTTCAACACTCAGCGTCTTCTTGAACACCCTGTAAGCCTTGCTGTCTGTAGCATATTCGAGAAAGATTCCTTTGTCTGACTTGGGTTAGAACTTTGTTAGATACTGTTTACCATTGTTGAGAATGTAGTATGCACAATCGAATACATGAAAGTAGCTGACACTTGTCTTTCTTCCTTTCCAAAGTTCGTAGGGAGTCTTCTTTATCGTAGAGTGTATGAACGATCTGTTCTGAGTGTAGCATGCAGTGATGACAGCTTCTGCCCAGAAGTATTCAAGCAGATGGGCCGTCGCTAGTAGAGTTCTTACAACCTCTATCAACGTTCTATTCTTTTTCTCAGCTACTCCGTTTTGTTAAGGAGTTCGTGGAGTTGAGGAGTTGTGACTGATGCCATTGTCTGTGCAGAACTGGTTCATCTCGGAGAAGTCAAATTCTCTGCCATGACCACTCTTTATAGGCTTGATTTTCTCCCCTTTCTCATTCATCACCAGTTTGAACATTTTTATTAGTTGAGAGCTTGTTTCATCTTTTGAGTTTAGAAAGAATACCCATGCGAATCTATTGTAATATTCTACTATGACCAATGAGTATCTCTTCCCTCCAAGGCTTGTTATTTGAATTGGCCCAAATAAATCAATGTGAAGCAGCTGCAGAGGCTTGTCAATTGAGTTGACTGTTTTGCTCTTGAATAAGCTTCTAGTCTGCTTTTCAAGTTGACAAGCATTGCATGGCCTTTCTTTGAAGAAGCTGAATTTGGGTAAGCTTGCTACTAGATCCTTGAAGGCCAGTTTAGACATGCTTTTGAAGTTGAGATGAGACAGTCTTCTATGCCATAACCAACTCATTTCTTCAGATGCTTTAGCCAGAAAGCATATCGTCTCGTCGGAGCTCAGTTGACCAAGATTAACAGTGTAAACATTTTCTTCTCTTATTTCGGTCAGCTTTATAGAGGACGTCTTTAGATCTCTGACTTGACATTGGTTGTTGAGTAGGGTGACTTGATGACCCTTGTCGTAGAGTTGGCTTATGCTCAGAAGATTGTGTTGTAATCCTTCCACATAGGCTACTTTACTGAAGGACACTACACCATTCCCAGCTGAGCCATATCCTCTTGTCTTGCTAGAGCCATTGTCTTTGAAGATAACTGACGGACCGTCCTTTTCTATGAAGTTAGACATGAGGGCTTTATTCCCGGTCATGTGCCCTGAGCATCCACTGTCCAGATACCAGGTTATGATCGTGGAGCCCTGTTCCTATAGTATGATTAAACTCTCATTTTAGTACCCATACTTGCATGGGTCCGACTTTGTTAGTACCCTTGGGAACCCAAATTTGCTTAATTTTGGGTCTCTCATGAATAGGATTATGGTAGCATATTGCAGCCTTATGACTAGTTTTATAACATACAAAGCATCTAATATGATGCATGCTTGTGTGTGTGTGTGTGGATTCTTCCTCCATTTGGACTTATGTGGGTTCTCAGCAATCCTTCCTTTATACTGATTCTCCTTTTTTTCATGTGTCCTTGTGTTTCATGATTTGTGAGAAGTGAGGCTTAACTCTACTGTTCCTTCCCAGTTGGTTCGTGGAGTTAATTTTACTCGACTCTACGACCCTTCGAGGTTGGAGAGTAGTGACTGAGTTACTCTTCTCTTTTCTACAACCTTGGCCAACATGAGATCCTTTATTCCTTGGAACATAGATTAGATCAGAAGAGGAAGGTTGAACTGGTTCTTTCATCTGTGAAGATTTCACAAATGTAATACTTCTACTAAAACTTGAAACATTACTAGAACTAGTTTCCTTTATCTTTTTCACATATGGTTCTGAGGTTGATTCCCCAAAACCTAAACCTGTTTTGTCAGATGCACTTTTCTAACTGGAGATCAAGGAGTCCATGAAAGAAGAGGATTTATTCCATATAGAGATTGTCCTTTCTAGTTCCTCAATTTTAGAGGTTAAACTTGACTCTCTTTGTGCATTAAGTTCATTTGTCTGTTTTAAGAGCTTATTCTCAGCTTCAAGTTTAGGGAGAGAGTTAGTACCTAGAAGAGCTATTTCCAGTTCTTCCTAAACTTTCTCGTTCTCTTTTTGAAGAGGAGAATAATCTTTGGACAGAACTCTGAATCATTTCATGTATTGATGCAGATCAGATGTTATGCCATGTAGTGCAGTTCTTAAATCATCAATGTCTACATCAGGAGAGTTAAAGTTAAATACCTCATCTATACATTCTTCATTAATGTCAGAGATCTTCTTATCCTTTGTATGTTTGGCCATCAGACAAAGATTTGCCATTTGAGGATCTTCATCATCTCCAGATTCGGGAGTTGAGTCATTGTCTGAGTCACTCCACGATCCTCTGGCCACTAGACCTTTGTCTTTCTTTTGAGGCCTTTTGTTGCCTTTGAATTCTTTCTCTGAATTTGATTTCCTCTTCAGTTCTTCTCTAAGAGGTTTTTTGCAGTTTGCAATGAAGTGGCCAGGCTTCTTGCAATTATAGCATAAGTCATTTATCTGCTCCTAGCTGCTGTAGTTGTTAACTTTCTTTGGTTTACTTATTCTACCTTAACGCATGAACCTTTTAAGTCTTCTTACCAGCATTGCAAAGTCCTCATCATCATCTTCATCATAGTCAGAGTTATTTTCAGTGTTGGCTTTGGAGATGTTATCTGTTGCTTTGAGAGCAACCCCTTTGTCCTTCATTCTTCCTTCAGATATAGTTTCTGCTCGTTGAGTCAGCTTCAGTTCATACGTGAGAAGGTTGCCATATAACTGTTGAACAATCGTTTCATGGAGATTCTTTGACTCTCTGATGGAAGTGGTTTTGGCATCCCACTTGCTAGGTAAAGCTCTAATGAACTTTATGATTAGATATTTATTTTGATAGATCTTTCCATAAGCTCGGAGAGAGTTGAATAGTACATTGAATCTTTCGTAGGTGGAAGTGACATTTTCTCCTTGAACGTGTGCAAACATTTCATATTGTTGAGTGAGGAGAGATTGCTTGTTTTCTCTGACTTCTTCTATTCCTTCATGTATGACGAGCAATGCTTCCCATACTTCCTTTGTTGTTTTGCTGCTGACCACATTCTTAAACAGGTCATCTTCTAAGATTGGAACAAAATATTATTGGCCTTTTTGTCGAGTTGGACAACTTTCTTTTCGTTGTTAGTCCATTCTTCTTTAACCTTGATCTAAATTCTGTTTGGGTCATCTAGAGTTGGAGCAAGCTTTGTGACAACCCGAGAATTTAGAAAATTTTTATTAATTGATTTAAGGTTCAAAATTAGAACCTAGATAGAAAATAAGTGTATGCGTTTGAGATTTTTAAGAAGGAATTTTGAGGATTTCAAAATTTTGTGAAGGATTTAGGTGAATTATTCAGGATTAAGGCAATAAGCGTTTATGATCTGTGTATATGTGTGCATGATGTGGTTAAGGGTCAAGGGTTGACCAGATAAACGATATCTGTAACAAACCCTAAGTATATATTAAGAACGTCAACGTTCAGCTAGAAAACCCTAGCGATTAATAAGAAACCCTAGAAACCGGTTCTAGAAACCCTAATTTCAGTTTCGGGAATTCGAAACCCTAATTCGGTGTATAAAATCCTAAATTGGGAACTTAATGGCGTAAGTATAAATAATTATAAGATTATTTAGGGTAAAGCTTAAGTAATTAGCAAACCCTAATCTAATTACGAATTCTAATTTCTAAATTAGAAAATTAATTTTTATTAGAAACCCTAATTTTTAGGTTATAAACCCTAATATATGATGTTGACCCCGTTTGCTTAATTATCGAGTTTAATTAGGAAATACTAATCCTAATTAGCAAGATTTAAATTATGATTAAGAAATTTTAATATAATTAGAAAATTCTAATTGTAATTTAGAAATATTAATTTTCTATTTTTGAAAACCTAATTTGGAAATTTTAGACATTTAATTTGCAAACCCTAAGGGTTTCAAACCCTAAACCCTAACCAAACACTAAACCCTAAGGGTTTGGCCAATGTCCAAAATGCTATTAAAAATTAAATGGAAATGACTGAAATACCCTTTGTCACATTCTTTAATGGGTGGAGTGCAAATCTTGCCAGAGATAAATGGTTGGTGAACTACCCTAACCCTAGCCCTAGCCATGTGTCCAAAATCAGCCATCTATTGCAATCAAGTACATTGAATCATGCCATTTAAATGGATTAAGAAAGAGAAAAATCTCACTTTATTTTTTTCATTTTGTCCAAGCCACTCTCTCTCTATATTTCGGGTTTTTGAGTGAGAGAGGAGTAATAAACAAAGTTAGAATCAGTTCATAGCAACCAAGAACAGATCCTCAAAGATCAGAAATCAGAATCAAAGCTCTAAAGGTATATGAACCCTAAATTTTGAAATCTCATGATTTGTTGTTAGATTTGCAGTTGATTAGTTAGATATGTGTAATATGGTGTTTATAAGTGATCTGGGTTGATAAATCATGGATCTATAACACTTAGATGCACGAATCAAACATTTTAGAAAATCTGGAAAAGAGTTTAAAAAGTGACCTGATAGTTGAATGTCAGGCCCTATAGATTGTTCTGTGTTAATATTTTGTGGTGTTTGATGTTATATATTTGTTCCTTGTTGTATGGTCTTTAATCTGACTCTTGAATAAAGCTCAGATCACATGTAGATTGCAAGAAATAGTCAGTCAAAGTACGTTGACCATGCACGCAAACTGGGTTATGGGCAGCCCAGAAACCCAGAACCGGTCTGACAAGATATTTAGGGTCATTGATTTTGCTTCTGTTACATGTTTTAGCCGTGTTGTCGATTGTTTGTTATAGCCTGGCATTAAGACTACATACTAAAGCTTTTAGTTCACTCAAATCCATAACAGAATCGTTTATAATCAAGGTCAAAGTGCGTTGACCGATTCACCTTAAGAAGGTTTCTGGGAAACCCAGAACCTTCAAGAGCCGAGATTTTTAGTATGGTTTGACCAGCCCTAATCTGTTGATTTCTTTGTTGTTATGATGATCGGTTGTTATAATATTGTACCCTGACATGTTGTCTACATTATTGAGCCAATATTTTACCCAAACAAGTTACAGGATCCAAGATATGAGGATCGAAAACTAGTACCCTCGAATGTTGTTCATTTTCTAGAAAACCCATAAATGAAGAACAGTGTTGTCAGAAGGTTTAGAAGCTTAGATCTCTCAGATCTGATATTGTATGACCATGATACTTGCTTCAACTTGTAATATTACATGAGAAATATAATTATAACACCTTAGTAAATCCAGAAACGACTTATCCAAGAAATTATGATCGGTCAAACAAGGTAGCATGAACTCTGACATGAGTTTCTGGAAATTGGCCAAGAACACCAAGAACACATTCAGCGACGCTTTTTGTCGCCTAATGTCCCTATAGCGACAGTTTCTAATTAATTTAATTTCTGATTTTCTGGAAATTAATTAAAAATAGAGGAAAATGGTTTTTAATTATTAAAAATACAAAATAAATTCCTAAAAATTAGTTTAAAGTCTGAAAAATAGTTTTTAATTATTTCGACTGTTATTGAAATTATCTAAGATAATTGTTAAGTGTTAGGCAAAGTTTAATTGAACTTAAACTCGATAAAAGTTCGACTAGACCGTCGGGATGTCAGTTTTGTGTCAGGTTCAACTCAGACTGTAAAAATTTGACTTGATACCGAGTCCTATGTGTGTTATAGAATGATAGGGTTGTGTGTTATGTGTTTAGGTTATTCTATGCTTATATATATAGTAGTATTATATTGTGATGATATTATTCTAATATTAGAGATCTATATTACTAATATTAGGTCTTCGGATAAATCGTATAAATTGCGTAGCGGTAATCAACGGTTCAGGCAAGTTTATTTTTACTTAACTCTACTAAGAGTTGTTTCATTCGGATAAGCTTATGGTTAATCATTGCTGGTTGCCATGAATTGTACTCTGTACATATTGTATGTATAAGTCAGGTATGAAAGGCTGATCACCTTCATTACTAGTTGGTTCAGATATATTTGTTCATATATAATACTTGTTCAGTCAAAAATTTGTTCCTGCTAGTTCACAATTATATTATTGAATTATAGCCAGCTTATTATTCTGACTCTTTCAATCATGATATATTGTTATATTATTGAATTTAAACTTGCTGGGAAATTTTCATGCTCACCCTTGTTATATCATGATAAAACATTGCAGATTAAGGTGAATGCGTCGGATACAAGGAAAGGTTAAAGACAGTTCCAGCTTAAAGTTAATGTGCGCGATTAGTTTTGTAATAGTATAGTTTGATAATAATGTTATGTGTTAGATAGTTATGAATTGTGTATTAAGTTAAGGTTACTCGACCTTGGGGAAAAGTATGTAAGTTTAATGTATAAATAATTTATGTTTATATCTTCCGCAAATAGTAATAGTTGTATAGAATGATCGAACCGGATCCGAGGTGATTCGGGACCTCGGATTCGGGGCCCTTACAGTTGGTATCAGAGCTGTAGGTTATGAACCTTAGGTAGGAATACCTGAGACTAATAACTGTAGTGATTAGGATAAGATCTAACTCACATAGAGTTAGTTGGTCGGTAAGATTCAAAGACGAATCTCCGCGAGTTATAAGATACAGAGTTCCCTAACTCTGATAATAAAAGTTGAATAGTAGTGAGAAATAGATAGAGTCTAAAAGACTGAAAGTGCATTGATAGGAGATCGTAAAACAAAACGATCTAGATATAGAAATAAATCGTAATGTATATGATGAGATCACTCCGTGATCAGATAAGGTTATAGTATGGAGAAGGATCAAGCGAATGATTGAAAAGTTACAGCAAGTTTGCTGGGTGACAGTTGTACTATGAAATGGTACAGATTCAGGAAAGGATTATGAATACGAGTTGAATGAAATTCGTATTGAGAAGTGTGTTAAGGTTAGGTGGGGATTCAATTGAGGACTCATGTCAGTAGCTGAGTTGTATGATTCCTTGTATGGGCAGGGACTTTTACTTGGTGTAAAAACTACTTAGTTCTGGCAATGATAATCATTGAAATGTTTGTGTTGCGCTATTTGCTATATGCATGTTAAGAGGGTGATTCCTTTCTCATGTGTATAACAGATAGATAGGTCATAGGTAGAAAATATCAGGTTAAGTACGAGTTCTTAAAATTCATACTTATGTGACATTCTTGATTCATAGTTATATGAAATGTTTATGAACCCCTCAGCGAATGGATGCCAAAGGTCTGACTAGGAAAAGTTCTTAAACTCATATGATTGTGGCAAGTAAATGAACTCATAAGTGTGGTTTGACAAACTGGTATAGTTGTGTGTAAACAGAATATTGAAGATTATAGGAACAGATAGATTGTTAAGCAAATGATTATTAGTGGAGACATAAGTTTTCCAAAACTCCTAGTCGCGCTAGGCTTCAAAATGATTGACATCAAACTAAATACGCACTATATGCTTTTAAAAAAATATATGTAGACTCGTAATCATTTTTGAAACTGTTTAAAGTATAGTCTATGCTACTTATTTCAGCTAGACGCAAATGATTTGAAATATCAAAATTTATTTTAATTATCACTCAGGCACCATGTAACCTGGTGCAGAGATGATAAAAATTTGATGGAGTTATAAATACATGAATACTTAGTTTGAATTTGATCTAAAGTTGCTGTTCCACTATTGTATGATGTGTTATGACAAAGTCATACAATGACGGCATCCTCAAACGGATTGTTAATATAGTACGGCATCATGACGTTATTCTCGAAAATGTTTTCAAATTTTTAATTTGCCAACGGGGTTTGGCTACACCTAAATAATTCGATTGAATTGAATTATTGATATGAGTCTACGCTATTCGATTCAGCTAGACTAAAGTTTATGAAAACTCTAAGTGTTCATTGAAAGAAATTTCTCGAACCAAATTGTTTTGGTGCGGAATCCTATGATAAGACTGAGGTGAACTAAGTTGTTTGGATAAATAATCCAATCTAGTAGCGTAAATATTCGCTATACATGATTAATACGTTATGCATGACGTAATGGTACGATAGGCTGATCACCTAAAGTACTAACAACGGTAGTTTACCTTCTTCGTGATTATAAACATACTGTTAACCTTTGTAAGGGGTAGAGTACCTTTTTCTTAATTGAAATAGGTAGCAGGTAGTAATACCTATAAACCTCAATAGTTCATGGTCTATATGACCCTTCAGCACAATTTAAAAACTTTTACTCTTGTGAGTGGTGTATTGGGTAGCATGTGATAATGTGTGTGAATGGTGTAAACAGTATGGTGTATGGAGTATGGTGCAAGATAAATTTCGGGGACGAAATTTTTAGAAGAAGGGGTGAATGTGACAACCCGAGAATTTAAACAATTTTTATTAATTGATTTAAGGTTCAAAATTAGAACCTAGACAGAAAATAAATGTATGTGTTTGAGATTTTTAAGAAGGAATTTTGAGGATTTCAAAATTTTGTGAAGGATTTAGGTGAATTATTCAGGATTAAGGGAATAAGCGTTTATGTTCTGTGTATATGTGTGCATGATGTGGTTAAGGGTCAAGGGTTGACCAGATAAACGATATCTGTAACAAACCCTAAGTATATATTAAGAACGTCAACGTTCGGCTAGAAAACCCTAGCGATTAATAAGAAACCGGTTCTGGAAACCCTAATTTCAGTTTTGAGAATTCAAAACCCTAATTCGATGTATAAAATCCTAAATTGGGAACTTAATGGCGTAAGTGTAAATAATTATAAGATTATTTAGGGTAAAACTTAAGTAATTAGCAAACCCTAATCTAATTACGAAATCTAATTTCTAAATTAGAAAATTAATTTTTATTAGAAACCCTAATTTTTGGGTTATAAACCCTAATATATGATGTTGACCCTGATTGCTTAATTATCGAGTTTAATTAGGAAATACTAATCCTAATTAGCAAGATTTAAATTATGATTAAGAAATTTTAATATAATTAGAAAATTCTAATTATAATTTAGAAATATTAATTTTTTATTTTTGAAAACCTAATTTGGAAATTTTAGACATTTAATTTGCAAACCCTAAGGGTTTCAAATCCTAAACCCTAACCAAACCCTAAACCCTAAGGGCTTGGCCAATATCCAAAATGCCATTAAAAATTAAATAGAAATGACTAAAATACCCTTTGTCACATTCTTTAATGGGTGGAGTGCAAATCTTGCCAAAGATAAATGGTTGGTGAACTACCCTAGCCCTAGCCCTAGCCATGTGTCCAAAATCAACCATCTATTGCAACCAAGTACATTGAATCATGCCATTTAAATAGATGAAGAAAGAGAAAAATCTCACTTTATTTTTTTCATTTTGTCCAAGCCACACTTTCTCTATATTTCGGGTTTTTGAGTGAGAGAGGAGTTATAAAAAAAGTTAGAATCATTTTATAGCAACCAAGAACAGATCCTCAAAGATCAGAAATCAGAATCAAAGCTCAAAAAGTATATGAACCCTAAATTTCGAAATCTCATGATTTGTTGTTAGATGTTGCAGTTGATTAGTTAGATATGTGTAATATGGTGTCTATAAGTGATCTGGGTTGATAGATCATGGATCTATAACACTTAGATGCACGAATCAAGCATTTTAGAAAATCTGGAAAATAGTTTAAAAAGTGACCTGACAGTCGAATGTCAGGCCCTATAGATCGTTCTGTGTTAATGTTTTGTGGTGTTTGATGTTATATATTTGTCCTTGTTGTATGGTCTTTAATATGACACTTGATTAAAGCTCAAATCACATGTAGATTGCAAGAAATAGTCAGTCAAAGTACGTTGACCATGCACGCAAACTGGGTTCTGGGCAGCCCAGAAACCCAGAACTGGTCTGACAAGATATTTAGGGTCATTGATCTTGCTTCTGTTACGTGTTTTAGCCGTGTTGTCGATTATATGTTATAGCCTGACATTAAGACTACATACTAAAGCTTTTAGTTCACTCAAATCCATAACAGAATCGTTTATAATCAAGGTCAAAGTGCGTTGACCGATTCACCTTAAGAAGGTTTCTAGGAAACCCAGAACCTTCAAGAGCCGAGATTTTTAGTATGGTTTGACCAGCCCTAATCTATTGATTTCTTTGTTGTTATGATGATCGGTTGCTATAAGATTGTACCCTGACATGTTGTCTACAGTATTGAGCCAATATTTTACCCAAACAAGTTACAGGATCAAAGATATGAGGGTCGAAAACTAGTACCCTCGACTGTTCTTCATTTTCTGGAAAACCCAGAAATGAAGAACAGTGTTGTCAGAAGGTTTAGAAGCTTAGATCTCTCAGATCTGATATTGTATGACCATGATACTTGCTTCAACTTGTAATATTACATGAGAAATATAATTATAACACCTTAGTAAATCCAGAAACGACTTATCCAAGAAATTATGATCGGTCAAACAAGGTAGCATGAACTCTGACATGAGTTTCTAGAAATTGGCCAAGAACACCAAGAACACATTCAACGACGTTTTTTTGTCGCCTAATGTCCCTATAGCGACAGTTTCTAATTAATTTAATTTCTGATTTTTTAAAAATTAATTAAAAATAGAGAAAAATGATTTTTAATTATTAAAAATACAAAATAAATTTCGAAACATTAGTTTAAAGTCTGAAAAATAGTTTTTGATTATTTCAACTGTTATTGAAATTATCTGAGATAATTGTGAAGTGTTAGGCAGAGTTTAATTGAACTTAGACTCGATAAAAGTTTGACTAGACCGTCGGGATGTCAGTTTTGTGTTAGGTTCAACTTAGACTGCAAAAGTTTGACTTGATACCGAGTCCTATATGTGTTATAGAATGATAGGGTTGTGTGTTATGTGTTTAGGTTATTCTATGTTTATATATATAGTAGTATTATATTGTGATGATATTATTCTAATATTAGAGATCTATATTACTAATATTAGGTCTTCGGATAAAGCATATAAATTGCGTAGCGGTAATCAACGGTTCAGGCAAGTTTGTTTTTACTTAACTCTACTAAGAGTTGTTTCATTCGGATAAGCTTATGGTTTATCATTGCTGGTTGCCACGAATTGTACTCTGTACATATTGTATGTATAAGTCTGGTATGAAAGGCTGATCACCTTCATTACTAGTTGGTTCAGATATATTTGTTCATTTATAATACTTGTTCAGTCAAAAATTTGTTCCTGCTAGTTCACAATTATATTGTTGAATTATAGCCAACTTATTATTCTGACTCTTTTAATCATGATATATTATTATATTATTGAATTTAAACTTGCTGGGCAACTTTCATGCTCACCCTTGCTATATCATGATAAAACATTGCAGATTAAGGCGAATGCGTCTGATACAAGAAAATGTTAAAGACAGTTCCAGCTTAAAGTTAATGTGCGCGATTAGTTTTGTAATAGTATAGTTTGATAATAATGTTATGTGTTAGATAGTTATGAATTATGTATTAAGTTAAGGTTACTCGACCTTGGGGAAAAGTATGTAAGTTTAATGTATAAATAATTTATGTTTATATCTTTCGCAAATAGTAATAGTTGTATAGAATGATCGAATTGGATCAGAGGTGATTTGGGACCTGGATTCGGGGCTTTCTCAAGCTTTATAGGAACATAGGGCCCATTCTGAATAGTTTTAAATAGATCTTCATCTATTCAGTCCATGTAGGCTTGCATACGAACTTTTTTGTTGGTGAATTTGTCTTTGTTGCACATAGGTGGCTTGCTGCCTACTCCAGTCTTTGATTCGCTTATCAGATGTGCCATTGGATCTACTTAAGCTTTGTAGGCTATTTGATAGCACCTGCTCTAATACCAATTGTTAGTTCCTAGAGGCACAATAGTTATCTAGAAGGGGGGTTGAATAGATATTTTAAATTCTTTTCTAAATACTTGTTGGTTTTGATAATGACTTAAATACAGTGGAAGTTATAACAAGAATATAGGTGACACAATGTTTTTAAGTGGTTCAGAGCACTTAAAGTTCCTAGTCCACTCTTCTACTCCTCGAGTAGGAAATTCACTAAGGATATCTTTACAATCTCTGAATCTCACAGATTCCTTCAAGTCCAGCAGACTTGGTACTTCTCAGTTATCTTAGAACTCTTCAAGACCAGCAGACTTGGTACTTCTCAGTTCACTTAGAACTCTTCAAGTCCTTCTGACTTAGAACTTCTTACTTCACTTGATAGTAGTTAAGTTCTTGTGTGGTGTTACTCAGTTGTCGTTAAGCTTGTGTTCGAAAGAACTGAGTAGCTGAGCATGCCTTCTTTTTCAGATCGTAGAGTTGAGCGTTGAGTGTTCTTCAGCATTTTTGTTCAGTACTTGCTTAGTCATCTTCTTCTGCTGATGTTTTGTATATATGATGCCTTTGAAATGTATCCGTTGAAGACATCCGTTGAAGCATTAAATGCATTTGACATTTCTAAACTTTTGATGGAGACTTTTTGCACAACTTCTGATTTGCAATCTTGCCCACTGACACAGCAGACTGTTGTCTCACCTAACACCTGAAAGGTGTTTTCTGCTGACCCATAGTACTTTTCTTAGCTTATTCTATACGTTTCTTTGTTATATACTAAGGATGGCTATTGTGACAATGAGGCTCCCGAGGACTTCAACGCTTATAATCTATTCCATATTTGTTGTGATTTATCATTAGACGAATGGACAAGGCTCGATGTTTCTGATAAAGGAAGATGATGCTCTACGATTCTAATCATGGTGTCTAGCCACCTTGGTGCTTGATCTAATACTAGAAAATGAGAACACTACAATTTCTCTTAAGTACTGGCACACTACGATCTTCACTTGCTTGACTTGCAGACCCTACATTTTCGAGAGCACACTACGTTCTCTGAGTTGGCTTGGTAAGCGTTTGGACCACTCTACGATTCTGGGAGAGACCCTCCAAAGCAGACACACTACGATTCTGCCTTGGCTTCTGCAATCTCTTGATCAGCTCGATAGACTATGCTTCCATTGAAGCCTATCTATTACATCTTAAGATATAGATCAACCTAACAGCTTTGATCTCCTCATCTATACATTTATTTACAGAATGATAAACATTAATAGCTTAGATTAACCTAACAGCTTTGATCTACCGCTAAGTCCTTGTACATATGTTCCTTGAAGGACTTTACATATAGTCATGAATACTTACTTTCAACATCAAATTTAAATATGTAATCTCCCAACAATCTCCCTCTATTTGATGTTGACATAACCAAGGAGATTTGCGTCATGATTATCAATTTCTAGATGCAGTTACTAAAAAGTAAATATGACTTTATGTTTCAGTGATCAATTGAAATTTCTAAAGAATAAGCATGAATTTATTGATGTTTGTAAAGACAGATATTACAATTAATCTTAGTTACATCAATAGGAATTGAGTTCAACTTATCTCTATTTCTTTTGCCTTTTGTTCCTTGGAGGATTAAATGTGTCAGCCTTAGGTGAACATGGTCTGAGTGAACTTCAAGGTCTTCTTGTATGTCCTTGGTCACCTTCTTGGATGCTTCAGACAACTCTATTTTGGTGGGAAGATCTGATATGAGCCTAAGGAGTTGCTGATTATTAGGAAGAGTGGCTCTTGTGTATTGATCTTGCATAGTGTAGAGAGAAAGATCAAGATTAAAATACTCATTTGTTAATGAGGAAGGGATATCTGATGGAGGGGCTAGTGTATGGGGTTGAGCCTCAGGAAGAGGGGACTCTACGAATTGAGAATATGACTCTACGATTGTATTTAGATCAGTAATCGTAGAGTGAGAGATGATAGGAGACTAGATCAACACAAAGTTAGGCAAATTTGGTTCATCAATTACAGAATGTTGGGATTCTAAAACTGGAAATTGATAGAGTGGATGAAGTATCACTTCCAACCATCTTGGTAATTCATAGAATTGTTTGAAAAATGTTGGTGGACAGTGACTAACCCTGAAAAAGATGGGAATAGTTTTTACCTCATGCCCATTTTTAGAAGAGAGGCTGTTGGTGATCAGCTTTCGGACAAAGTTGAGGTTGCCTGGGAATCCATGAGCTAGCACCGAGATTACTGGATAGGCTTTGAAGGTCCAAAACATGTAATCCCAGGAGTTGAGGATTTGGGCTCTGTGAAATGACATCATAGGTAGATAGGAGAATAGTTGATTGTAGTTGGCTTTCCTATGTCCATCACAACCCACCGTAATGATCTCAACTTCGTCATCCTCTTCTTCTTTTCTATCTTCATTTGAAGTTTCTACTACATCAATTATCTCCACTTGACTTCTTTGTTCTTCTGCTCTCTCATCCTCCAAAGCTTCAATCCTTTCCATTTCTACAGTTTTTGAAGCTAGAATCTCTTGAGGGACCGAGGAAGATTCATGATGATCTCTTGGAAATCCCTCCTCAGCTGCAGCCTTTTATGACATAGGGACTTCGTGAGGCTCCCCCTCAACTTGATCATCCATTTGAATTTCAAACAGCTCCCCCTCAGCTGGAGCATTCTCTAATGTAAGAACTTCAGGAAGCTCCCCCTCAACTTGAGCTGTATTCTCCTTACTAGCTTTGGGTAGCCCTTTCTCAACAGCTATCTTTCCCATCTTCCTCTTTTAACACTCCTTCATTGACAAAGATGTACTTCTTGACTAGTTTTCTCTTTAACTTTTTAGGCTGAGCCACATCCTCAACACTTTCTCAGCTTCAGCTTTGAAAGGTTGATCAGGCGGAGAAGTTGTTGTAGCATCCTCTTCGGGAGTGGTGTCAAGTTTGGACTCTACGATCGGTAGAGACTCTACGATCGAAGAGAAAGAGGGCTTTTTTGACTTGTGGCTGTGTTTTTCTTTCTTAAGCAACTGAGAGATGGTAGCTCTATCTTCTTCTTCATCAGACTGCTGTTCTATCCTCTTCAATTTCTTCAGAGTTTTAGTGCCTAAACTCTCTTGAGGTGCATTAGTAGTTGAACATTGAGGCTCCTCTGCCATTGGAGCCTTTATTTTTCTCGTACCCTTACTTTTTTTGATTAAAGCAATGGGTTCCTCCTTGTTGATTTCTTCTTCTTCTTCTTCTTCTTCTTCAATTTCCTTTACAACTGACATGTTTCCTGGTTCCCCGGACTCCTTTGCATCACCAGTTCTTCCACTGGATTCAGACATCATCCTGACATTTTCTACTAGATTTCTTTTCCAGTTTTCAAGTAGCTGTTGGGTCATCCTTCTATTGGGATTGATGGATTCTCCTTCATTATCCCCAATTTTGTCACCTAGTGTTGACTGCAGGATGATGCTTATAAACCGCCCGTAGAGCATCTTTCCAGAGCTCTTTAATTTCTTCGAATTGAGAATCCACTTCCCAATCCAGTCGATAAGTAGGGCTCCATAGTTGAGTTAAACCCCGAAGCAGATTGCTGTCATGAGCTTAAGTTGCACTTCGTTCATAGAGTCATGGTCAGAGCTCTTACAACATATGCATTTCGTAACAATATCAGCCAAAAACTCATACCTTTGGGAAAACTCTTTCTTCTTGTACCCCTTAACGGTTTGAAACTTCTTATGATGTATCTTCTTCAGTCCTTCATGGAAGTCGATGACCTCCATAGATGGAAGTCCTTTTGATTTGAAACCTAGGGCTAGGTTTATATATTCAGATTTGAGTTTGATTTCCATTCCCTTAACTTTTGTGGTTATAACATCGTCATCAAATGCTCTATTTCTGTAGAACTCTTTCACCAGTTTAGGGTAGATCCATGTGCTGGTACCTAGAGATTCTTCAAGACTAGCTTTCTTTAATAGTGACAAAACTTATGGAATTGAGGGTCAGTTGTCTTGAACTCGTCGAAGTAGAGTCTTTAACAAGTGAGATAACATTTGAAGCCGCCATTGATTCCTTTGCACTAAGGTTGGTTGAGCTTTTCAGAAGGCTATGGGTCCTGCTTATATATATATATTATATATATATATATATATATATATTATAGAGAGAGAGAGAGGAATAGGCTTTTTGAACTTCTAAGATGAATTTTCAAAAAGATATTTTCAAACTGTACTTTTAACTTCCCTCCTCTCTATCAACTTAGTGGGGCATGTGTCACGTTCAATTTGGTTCCACGATTTTAACTTATGTGGAATATACTGATTTGCCCTTAGCTCCTCCTAAGACAATGCATCCTTTGGGAGGACTACTATTGTCAAGGTAGCATTACGATCGTTAAGGTAGTCTTTACGATCATTGAGTTTGCACTACGATCGTTGAGTCCACTGCTGAGTCTGCTCTACAAACGTTGTCTGCCCTAGTCCTTGTGGTGAATTTTGACTTGGCATTCCTTCTGAATCAAGGTAGCTTAAGAAGGGCCAATCTCTTAGAATGAACTAAGGATCAGGTTTGTCCCTGAGGTGCTTGACAGAGAGATTGCTTGGATTTGTTGGAGATGATGTCATCACAGAATGCTTCTTTGTCATGTCAAGGAAGTTCTACGATCGTGGACTTTCTTTAGTCATCTCTACGATTTTGAACTTAGCCTTTATATCTGCATGGTTAGCATAAACTAGAGCATAGATTTTATGGTTGTATATTTAGCATGCCTAACTCGCTTATTAATTTATTAAATCTGAATTCATCTAGAGGCTTTGTAAAGACATCAACAAGTTGATTTTTAGTAGGGATGTATTGTAAAGATATGGTTCCATTTTGAACGTGATCCCTAATAAAATGATATCTTATTTCTATATGCTTAGTCCTAGAATGCATGACATGATTGTGTGTTATTGCTATGGCACTTGTGTTATCACAATGAACATGTATAGATTTGAAATCAAACCCATAGTCTGCTGGTTAATTTTTCATCCATAAGATTTGAGCACAACAGCTGCCAACAACAATGTATTCAGCTTCTGCAGTTAAAGTAGATACTGAGTTTTGCTTCTTACTAAACCATGACACAAGTCTGTTTCTTAGCAACTGATATGTGCCACTTGTACTTTTTCTATCTATTTTGCAACCTGCAAAATCAACATCTGTATATCCTATTAATTCAAAGGAGGACTCCTTGGGATACCAAAGGCCCAAGTAAGGTGTGCCTTTAAGATACCTAAAAATTCTTTTTACAGCAGTTAAGTGTGATTCCTTAGGATTAGCTTGAAATTTATCACATATGCATGTTGCAAACATTATGTCTGGTCTACTGGCAGTTAGATATAGAAGAGAGCCTATTATACCTTTGTATTGAGTTATATCAATACTTTTACCTTTTTTATCTTTGTCAAGCCTGGTTGCTAGAGCAATTGGGGTTTTCATGGGAGAGGCTGATTCCATGCCATACATTTTAAGTAGGTCTTTAATGTACTTGGCTTGGTTTATGAAGATTCCTTCATCAGTCTGCTTTACTTGCAATCCAAGAAAGAAGTTCAGCTCACCTATCATGCTCATTTCAAACTTGCTCTGCATAAGCTTGGCAAATCTCTTACATAATTTTTCATCAGTAGAGCCAAAGATAATGTCATCAACATATATTTGAACTAATAAGACTTTGCCTTTATGTTTTCTAAGAAATAATGTGGTATCTACTCTACCTCTAGTGAAACCATTTTCAATATGAAAGTTAGTTAATGTTTCATACCATGCTCTAGGTGCTTGTTTAAGACCATATAAGGCTTTGTCTAATCTATAGACATAATTAGAGAGAGTTGGATTGATGAAACCTGGAGTTTGCTCCACGTATACTTCTTCTTGAAGTTCACCATTCAGGAATGCATTTTTGACATCCACCTGAAATACTTTGAATTTCATGTGAGCAGCAAAGGCAAGGAATATTCTGATGGCTTCTACTCTGGCAATAGGTGCAAAGGTCTCATCGTAGTCAATGCCTTCTTCTTAAGCGTAACATTTGGCCACTAGTCTTGCTTTATTCCTTGTTATTACTCCATCTTCATCCATCTTGTTTCTAAAGACCCACTTGGTGCCAATGACTAGATGACTTCTTGGTCTTGGAACTAATCTCCATGCTTTGCTTCTTTCAAACTGATTTAGTTCTTCTTGCATGGCTTCTATCCAACTTGAGTATTCCATAGCATCTTCTATTTTCTTGGGTTCCATTTGTGATAGAAAGCTTAGATAGAAACACTCATTCTGGGTGGCAGCTCTTGTCTTGACTCTTGCATTTGGATCTCCAATAATTAAGTCTTGAGTGTGATCTTTTGCCCATCTATTTCCTGATGGAACGTTTGTCCTGATGCCTTCTTGTCTGAGACCTTCAAGATTAATTTCTGCTTCTTGATTTTGAGAGTCGTTGTCTTACGTAGTTCACTCTACGATCTCCTCTCCATGCTCGACGATTTCATTTTCTGGGTCTACGATCGTGGTGTTGAGCTCAACGACCTCGTTCGTAGTGTATGAATCATCATTCGTAGTGTCTTGAGACACTATTTTGTCCAAGTCTATTTTGTCAAAGATGATGTGAATCGAGACTTCAACACTCAATGTCTTCTTGATGAACACCCTATAGGCCTTGCTATCTGTAGCATATTCGGGAAAGATTCCTTCGTCCGACTTGGGTTGGAACTTTGTTAGATACTATTTCCCATTATTGAGAATGTAGCATGTACAACCGAATGCATCAAAGTTGATGACACTTGGCTTTCTTCTTTTCCACAGTTCATAGGGAGTCTTCTTTATCGTAGAGTGTATGAGCAATCTGTTCTGAGTGTAGCATGCAGTGTTGACAGCTTCTGTCCAGAAGTATTCATGCAGATGGGCTGCTGCTAGTAGAGTTCTTCCAACCTCTATCAACGTTCTATTCTTTCTCTCAGCTACTCCGTTTTGTTGAGGAGTTCGTGGAGTTGAGGAGTTTTGACTGATGCCATTGTTTGTGCAGAACTGGTCCATCTCAGAGAAGTCGAATTCTCTGCCATGATCACTCCTTATAGCGTTGATTTTCTCCCCTTTCTCCTTCATCATCAGTCTGAACATTTTGATTAGTTGGGAGCTTGTTTCATCTTTTGAGTTTAGAAAGAACACCCATATGAATCTGGTGTATTCATCTACTATGACCAATGAGTATCTCTTCCCTCCAAGGCTTGTTGTTGGAATTGGCCCAAATAAATCCATGTGAAGCAGCTGCAGAGGCTTGTCAATTGAGTTGACAGTTTTGCTCTTGAATGAGCTTTTAGTCTGTTTTCCAAGTTGACACAGCATTGCATGGCCTTTCTTTGACAAAGCTGAACTTGGGTAAGCCTGCTACTAGATCCTTGGAGGCCGTTTAGACATGCTTTTGAAGTTGAGATGAGACAATCTTCTATGCCATAACCAACTCATTTCTTCAGATGCTTTAGCCAGAAAGCATATCGTCTCGTCCGAGCTTAGTTGACCAAGATTAACAATGTAGGCATTTCCTTCTCTTGTTCCGGTCAGCTTTATAGAGGATGTCTTTAGATCTCTGACTTGACATTGATTGTTGAGTAAGGTGACTTGATGACCCTTGTCGCAGAGTTGGCTTATGCTCAGAAGATTGTGTTGTAATCCTTCCACATAGGCTACTTTACTGAAGGACACTACACCATTCCCAGCTGAGTCATATCCTCTTGTCTTGCCAGAGCCATTGTCTCTGAAGATAACTGACGGACCGTCCTTCTCTATGAAGTTATACATGAGGGCTTTATTCCCAGTCATATGCCTTGAGCATCCACTGTCCAGATACCAGGTTGTGATCGTGGAGCCCTATTCCTGTGGTAAGATTAAACTCTCATTTTGGTACCCATACTTGCATGGGTCCCACTTTATTAGTACTATTGGGAACCCATATTTGCTTAATTTTGGGTCTCTCATGCATGGGATTATGGTAGCATATTGTAGCCTTATGACCAATCTTATTACACATAAAGCATCTAATATGATGAATGCTTGTGTGTGTGTCTGGATTCTTCCTCCATTTGGACTTATGTGGGTTCTCATCAATCCTTCCTTTATATTGATTCTCTTTTTTCCATGTGTCCTTGTGTTTCATGATTTGTGAGAAGTGAGGCTTAACTCTACTGTTCCTTCCCAGTTGGTTCGTGGAGTTGATTTTACTCGATTCTAAGACCCTTCGAGGTTGGAGAGTAGTGACTGAGTTACTCTTCTCTTTTCTAAAACCTAGGCCAGCATGAGATCCTTTACTTGGAACATAGATTGGATAAGAAGAGGAAGGTTGAACTGGTTCTTCCTTCTATGAAGATTTCACAAATGTAATGCTTCTACTAAAACTTAAAACATTAGTAGAGCTAATTTCCTTTATCTTTTCCAAAATATGGTTCTGAGGTGAATTCCCCAAAACCTAAACCTATTTTGTCAGATGCACTTCTCTAACTGGAGATCAGGGAGTCCATGGAAGAAGAGGATTTATTCCATGTAGAGATTGTCCTTTCTAGTTCCTCAATTTTAGAGGTTAGACTTGACTCTCTTTGTGCATTAAGTTCATTTGTCTGTTTTAAGAGCTTATTCTCAGCTTCAAGTTTAGAGAGACAGTTAGTACTTAGAAGAGCTTTTTCCAGTTTTTCTTGAACTTTCTCGTTCTCTTTTTGAAGAAGAGAATAATCTTTGGACAGAACTCTGAACCATTTCATGTATTGATGCAGATCAGATGTTATGCCATGTAGTGCAGTTCTTAAATCATCAATGTCTACATCAGGAGAATTATAGTCAAATACCTCATCTATATTTACTTCATTAATGTCAGAGCTCTTCTTATCCTTTGCATGTTTGGCCATCAGACAAAGATTTACCATTTGATGATCTTCATCATCTCCAGATTTGGGAGTTGAGTTATTGTCTGAGTCACTCCACGATCCTCCGGCCACTAGACCTTTGTCTTTCTTTTGAGGCCTTTTGTTGCCTTTGAATTCTTTCTTTGAATTTGATTTCCTCTTCAGTTCTTCTCTAAGAGGTTTGTTGCAGCTTGCAATGAAGTGGCCAGACTTCTTACAGTTGTAGCATAAGTCATTTATCTGCTCCTGGCATTGACTTTCTTTAGTTTGCTTATTCTACCTTGACGCATGAACCTTTTGAGTCTTCTTAGCAGCATTGCAAAGTCCTCATCATCATCTTCGTCATAGGTAGAGTCATTTTCAGTGTTGGCTTTGGAGATGTTATTTGTTGCTTTGCGAGCAACCCCTTTGTCATTATTTCTTCCTTCAGATAGAGTTTCTGCTCATTGAGTCAGCTCCAGTTCATACGTGGGAAGGTTGCCATATAACTATTGAATAATTATTTCATGGAGATTCTTTGACTCTCTGATGGCAGTGGTTTTGGCATCCCACTTGCTAGGTAAAGCTCACATGAGCTTTATGATTAGATCTTTATTTGGATAGATCTTTCCATAGGATCGGAGAGAGTTGAGTAGTGCATTGAATCTTTCATAGGTGGAAGTGACATTTTCTCCTTGAACGTGTGCAAACATTTCATATTGTTGAGTCAGGAGAGATTGCCTGTTTTCTCTGACTTCTTCTGTTCCTTCATGCATGATGAGCAATGCTTCCCACACTTCCTTTACTGTTTTGCTACTGACCACATTCTCAAACGGGTCATCTTCTAAAGAGTGGAACAAAATATTCTTGGCTTTTTTTGTCGAGTTGGACAACTTTCTTTTCGTTCTCAGTCCATTCTTTTTTAACCTTGATCTGAATTCTTTTTGGGTCGTCTAGAGTTGGTGCAAGCTCTGTAGGAACTTAGGGCCCATTCTGAACATTTTCAAATAGATCTTCATCTATTGAGTCCATGTAGGCTTGCGTACGAACTTTCCAGTTGGCGAATTTGTCTTTGTTGCACATAGGTGGCTTGCTGCCTACTCCAGTCTTTGATTCGCTTATCAGATGTGCCATTGGATCTACTTAAGCTTTGTAGGCTATTTGATAGAACCTACTCTGATACCAATTGTTAGTTCCCAGAGGCACAATAGTTATCTAGAATGGGGTTTGAATAGATATTTTAAAATCTTTCCAAAATACTTGTTGGTTTTGATAATGACTTAAACACATCGGAATTGTGATTTGTTTATTTTCCCTTTAAGATATAACGAGTTAATAGGAGTTAAGCAGTTATGACAGTTATAGCAGTTATAACAGTTATAGCAAGAATATAGGTGACACAATGCTTTTAAGTGGTTCAGAGCACTTAAAGCTCTTAGTCCACTCTTCTACTCCTCGAGTAGGAAATCCACTAAGGATATCTTTATAATCTCTGAATCTCACAGATTCCTTCAAGACCAGCAGTCTTGGAACTTCTTAGTTCACTTTTGAACTCTTCAAGTCCAGCAGGCTTGGTACTTCTCAGTTTACTTAGAACTCTTCAAGTCCTTCTGACTTGGAACTTCTTACTTCACTTGATAGTAGTTGAGTTCTTGTGTGGTGCTACTCAGTTGCCGTTAAGCTTGTGTTCGAAAGAACTAAGTAGCTAAGCAAGCTTTCTTTTTCAGATCGAAGAGTTGAGGGTTTAGTGTTCTTTAGCGTTTTTGTTCAGTGCTTGCTTAGTCACCTTCTTCTGCTAATGTTTTGTATATATGATGCCTTTGAAATGTATCCGTTGAAGACATCCGTTGAAGCATTAAATATATTTGACATTTCTGAACTTTGATGGAGACTTTTTGCACAACTTCTGATTTGCAGTCTGACCCACTGACACAGTAAACTGTTGTCTCACCTAACACCTGAAAGGTGTTTTCTGCTGACCTATAGTACTTTCGTTAGCTTCTTCAATATTTTTATTTGTTATATACTAAGGATGACTGTTGTGACATTGAGGCTCCTGAGGACTTCAACGTTTATAATCCATTCCATATTTGTTGTGATTTATCTTTAAACGAATGGACAAGGCTCGATGTTTCTGATAAAGGCAGATGATGCTCTACGATTCTGATCGTGGTGTCTAGCCACCTTGGTGCTTGATCTTATACTAGCAAACGAGAACACTACGTTTCTCTTAAGTACTGGCACACTACGATCTTCACTTGCTTGATTTGCAGACTCTACGCTTCCGAGAGCACACTACGTTCTTTGAGTTGGCTCAGCAAGCGTTTGGACCACTCTAAGATTCCAGGAGAGACCCTCCAAAGCAGACACACTAAGATTCTTGATTCTCTACGATTCTGCCATGGCTTTTACAATCTCTTGATCAGCTCAATAGACTATGATTTCATAGAAGCCTATCTATTACATCTTAGGATATAGATCAACTTAACAGCTTTGATCTCTTCATCTATACATTCATTTACAGAATGATAAACATTAATAGCTCAGATCAACCTAACAACTTTGATCTACTACTAAGTCCTTGTACATATGTTCCTTGAAGAACTTTACATATAATCATGAATATTTACTTTCAACATCAAATTTAAATATGTAATCTCCCAACATTTTGCATCACTACGTTTCTCTGATGGTCCTCGTCCCTCAGTTTCTGGAACTCAGACTCCCTTTCTATAGCCTCAGCCTCTAACTCCTCGAGTCTACATCCTAACTCCAAAATCTGCTCCTCATATTCCTCTAACATCCGATCCTCGAACGTAGCCTCGTCGAAGTCCTCCATGGGCTCATCCCCCATAGGCTCCTCCTCCATAGGCTCCTCCTCTGGATTAGAGTCTTTGGGAAATGGCTCCATCTCCTCCTCCTCATCATCATCATCGATAGGGGCCACTGCCGATATGGGCTCCGCTATCAATGGTGCCTCATATACCACATGTATGTCACACGGCTTCTCCTCTACTACTCGGCTAGGTCCTCCCATGTCAGTCATCCTACAACCACAAACACAAGACACGCAAACAACAACTCCATTAGAATGTTAAATAAACATAAGTTCATTATATAGAATGAAATTATATTCCAATCACACTAAGTCCCTCTTTATCTTCTAAGTTCTCCTAAGTTATAATCTAAGGACTCTTCCTCCTAAGATTTATAACTACAACTTTGATACCAACCTGTGATGCCCCCAAATTCAGACATTCATATCTCGAATTTGGTTCGTCACGTACTAATTCTAATAAATAAATCAAAATCTCACACAATGGAAATCATAGAATAAATTACATTGTTATAATATAATTATTCTCGTCCCAAGGTCTCACAACCGTTGCTAGTACAATACAACATAAATTAAACATAGCTTAATATATCATAGCAAATAAGTTCTTCTACAACAGAATAATAGTACATTCCTAGTACTATGAAACTAATTTCACCAAAGCCTTCTCTTTACCCTTGTCCTTGCCAGAAGGTTCACCACGTTCTGCCTTAACTGAAAGTTTTAAGGAAAGCAAGGATGAGAAACAATTTTGCCCAGCAAGTAATATCACAATAAGGAACAATAATATATAAAGTTCAATCTTCAAAGGTATGACAGTGAATAATAATCCACGAATTATCAACGATTCTCAATGGAAGTCACTACGGACTGAAAGATATCAATAAGATTCGACGACTATTCAATTCAAGATTTCAAAGTAATGATTACTGAGAAGTCACTAAGGACTATGAACTTCTACTAGAATTAATAGTAATAAACTGATAATCCAATAAAACGAGTACAACAGGTGATCAGCCCAAAGTACCCTATGTCATGCATAACATTTAATCATACTCATGTGCGCACGTCGTTCTCCCGATAAATATATATCTCCCCTTTCAAGAGGGTTGTTCATCTCAGTGATTTATAAGAGTCCGCACCAAGTTAATTTGGTTTGGATAGCTTTTGATCATATATCAATAGTCTAGCCGAATCAATTGCTTAGAAAACTTTCGTTTTAATGTATATACATGAGCAATTATCATCCGAAATCAAGGTTTGAAAATTGTAAGTAATTTCATCTCTAAACTACGAAGTAGTAAGTCATAAGATATGAATTATACTTTCAAAGATTTACTTGCATGATCAATAATAGCACAAGATCAAGTAATGCTCAATAAAGAGTAGGGTTCAAGTACTTGCCTTTCACGTTGATTACCAACTTATAGCTTACTAGCACCCAACGAGCTATATTATCCTATTTATAAATACACGTTAGTCATATATTCATGATACAAACAAACCAATCCCACTCACGCTTAACCATTGAGCATATAATTTAAGTTTCACTTTTTATCATATCATTATCATATTATATCCTCATCTCTTTGTAAACTTTATCTTATAATCCCATACATACATTATTATGTACCAAACCAGTTTGTAAGACTCTATGAAGTCAAAAATCATAATTCGTAATCATCCTTTGAATTTAACATTCTAAAGTTTATAAACACATATCCAATATATGATCTTTATTATTAGCATGCTTATAGATACTTCAAATACTGTAATTAAACATGTATTACAGATTTAGACAACAATACAAGCATGCATTACACCTCAGATTACAAGCAGATTAGACAGGCAACTCTGCAGGATGGCGCAGCTGTGCCCTGGTTAGGCTTAGGGACAGCACAGCTGCGCTGCCCTCTAGCCTGACCAGAGTTGAGCTTCTGTTCTCCTGGTTCCAGTCAAATCTTTTTCATATTAAGTCATTAACAATTATCATGCACACATGTTTGAGGACTTTACATACTTGTATGACCTCTTCAAGATCAACTTTACATGTTAGGGACTTTAGTTTGGGATTTCTAAGGAATTAAGGCCAAATAGGGTCAAGTAATCACAATGCATACTAATTAGCCACAAGTTCGCACAAAGAGATTACATAATCTGTACTACACATGCTCATAAGTGTTCACATCATTTTTCATAACTAGCATTATTTATTACTTTAAAACATGCTTACTCTTATGCTTAATTTACTTTCCTTACGTTTAACATATAAGAATCATGTTTAGAGACATAATGAACATAAACATGCCATCTTAAATCTTCAAAACTTAATTAATCACACTAATGTAACTTAGTTTGAAAATATATCCGAGTTTGCTTTTGAAATCATTTTAA